>OX596077.1:99610038-99950038 GCA_951394005.1 Protophormia terraenovae
TTTAATAAATTTTTATATTTGTACCTCGATCTTAGTCATAATATTAATTAATAAATTTGTTTATATGCTATAAATATGTCAAATATATAATGCAAAATTCGAGACCACAAATAATGAAAAAATATACAATATTTTTGTATTAAAAAGATAAAACAGGTTTAAAAGTCACCTTTAAAATAAAAATAATATTTTTATATTATATTTAAACATAATAGAAAAACGTTCAATGTAGTCAAAGATATGTAAAATTTAAACATAAAAATTTATTACTTTTTGCCAAAGAGCACGTGTTAATTATTGAATTGTTTGCAAAATCGCACATAGAGGAAGAAATGGTAAAAACAACTTATGTATTTGCCCACGCTTGGTTTAGTTTTATTCAAAACAACCACTCCCTCCCTGAATTTTCTATGTGGGGTTTCATAGATTTGTAGTAAATGCGAGGGTAAACTTAAGAGTTAGGGAGGAATTAAGAAAAAAGTTTTACTTGTTAATTACAGTGGGAAAATTAACAAGTAAGAGTATTATATTCGGCTTGGCCAAATCTATTATACCCATCATAATTATCTATCACGCTAGATGAATTTCTCGATATATTACAAACTGAATCACAAACTCAATATACCCCCATCTTTTTGGATGATGGGTATAAAAATGTATCAAAATATATTTAAAATATAGCTTATATTTTAATTCCTGCTAAAATTTTCCATTTCACCCTCGTATTAAATTATGAAATTTCTGTGGGTATTATTTGTGAACATAATATTGACTAGTTTATGGTCATTCGTTTAAGATCACTGACCAAACAGGTTTAAATGCATTTTTGTTGCAAAAAGTTGAAAAAAAAAAAAAAAAAAAACTTGCATACATCAACTTGAATATTTAGCAAAAAAATAAGTAAATAATAATAAAATAAACAGAGATCTTAAACTGACATCACTAAAATGATGATGATACCCGGTTACCCTGACCTTAACATACTTTAAACATTTTTTTATTTATATTTTCGTTGGTTTTGATTTTTTTTTTTTTACAGAAAAATATATTTATATTTTTTAACGACTGCTGTGCTCCAGTAAACTGCCAAAGGCAGAGAATGTCACAGAAAATAAAAACTCCAAAAATTATAACATAAAAAAATTTCCATAAAATAAAAATCATAAATTCTTGTGGTTTAAGTAGATACATATTGAAAGTAAAATTTATTCAAAATTATGTAAATTTTTCCATCTCTTTATGTCTAAATACGTGCGTTTGTACGTGTCAAGTTGTCTATTCATTTTAAATAGTAATATTTTGTGTTAATTTTATGTTAATTCATATTATTAAAATACATTTTATACTTATAAAACGACAACGAAATTTTTAAAGAAAATTACTTGTTTCAAAATATAAATATATTTTTATTTATTGTTTCCTTTTTTTGCAAAGTGTTAAAACATTAAGTTTTAAATGTTAATAGACAGATCTTTCTTTGTTATACAAATGTGTTTAGATCATTATTAAACTTGTTTGTTTTTATTATTATTATTATTATTATTTTTTTTTTCATAGAATTTCTTTCTTGATCTCGCCAGACAGGAATTTTATTGTTCTAAAGAATTTATAAATATTACTGCTAGTTTTTATAGAAATTTGTTATGGATACAGCCATATCCTTAGAGCTACCGTATTATTTAATAACTTAACATGATCTTTCTATTTTATTATTTTAAAAATTATTACTAATATATATACATAATTTCAACAGGTCTAAATCTTTAATAATGATCTGGATCGAAATCCTTCAATATGAATTTTGAAGACTTCTTTTAAGCCATTCTAAGTTTTATGAAAGATTAAACTCTTTTTTATAAGATCAGTTCGACAATGACAGTTTCTAACGTCCACATTGTTTAGGCGTTGTCTATCAAATCTGTTCAAGTTATACGAATGAGTAGTACATCGACATGATACAACTTGGGTATAGTGGTGGTCTTTCAGTCGACTCTCTACAATCATCCAAAACCCTCATGCTAAGGAACGACCGTGAATAACGTCGATTTCCGTGGATTTTACGATATTTTAAAAATATTGAAATTTTATCCAGGTAAACTTTTTCTTGTTGGGGTTTTCTGCAATCAGATGTCTTCAAAGTCAACATAATACAGGTCCAGTTTTTGTCATATATATCCCATTGTTTCCGACCGATTTCATTTATTTTTTCTTTAACTAATGAAAGAACAAAAAAAAAAATTGAAGTCGATACTTTTACCGGATCCAAAAATAAGCGATTCTAAATTTGAAAATTGCAAAAATTACGACTTATTGTGTTTTTTTGGCCGAAAAAGTAATTTCACTCTTTTTTCTCTAAAATAAAATTTTCTTTAAAAACATATAACAATTTTATACTTTTCTGAAAGGTATCTTCATAGAAAAGACCACAATAAAAAACAAGTCCAATGACTTAAGTGGTCAAGGTACACACTAAACATCGGCATCAAATCATTTGCTTTTTAATTCACAGTAATGTTTTTTAATGTATGCTCTTACATTACTGCGAAAATAAAAAACAATACAAAACAAACTCTGTAAAAAAAAATTATATGAGTTGAATTGAAACGATGAAGCAAAAACAAAACATGTTCTGTTCTCTTTGAGAAATTACTGCTTATGAGAGATTTTTAGAAAAATAATAATGTTAAATAAAAAACATCAAAACAAAACTGTGAATTACTGTCATTCCCTTACATCTAATATGAAAAAATGCAGGGAACATAACAATTATGTATTTTTAAATAAACAACAGATAATAATTACGTTTGATTTCAATGTTTTTGCTTAGAAAATGTAATAATTTGTTATTTTAATTATATTTAATTATATCTAAAATGAAATAAAATTTATTTTATTTGTGATATTTTTATTTACTTTTATCTACATACCTATAATATTTAAATTTTTTTTGTAAAAAAAACAAACAAATGACAGTATTGCATTTTTAGATTTAATTCAATTCAGTTGAAAATGATTTGTTGTTAAAGTGTTTTTATGACTCTCTGCACAATTGATTTTGTTTATTTTTGTTTTGATTTTTTTGTCTTTTTCTTACGTACGCACACACAGAGATTTGATTTTAAGTTTAAAAAACAATAACAGTCAACAATTGAAAAGAAAGAGAGTAATTAAAAATGAGTTACAAATGAATTGATGCAGATGTTTAGTACACACCCCAAAGAGTAACAAGAGACGAAACTAATTGTCAAAAACCTAAGTCGGTTGTCAAAAACCTAACTCATGCAACAACAAAATACATGTAATCAAATACATTTTGTTGTTGGCAAAAGAAAATAAAAACACATTTTTGTTTACAAAACAACAATTTTGTTTAAATGTCAATCAGAATTTCGTCTCTATATGCTACTCTATGACACACCCTCCCAAATTTGACACATTTTATATGAAAGTTTTGACTAGTCTATATTTTCTCAAATCCCAAAGCACGAATCGGCAAACGGAATGCAGTTTAAGAATGCGCAATATGTTATTAAAAGTTTTCAATCAAAATCTACGGGACTTCGGAAAAATGTGTATTTTATAGCCCAAAATGTGAAAAAACCCAGTTTTGGGATTTTCGGTCTTTTTTTGGGAATTGTGGGATTCCTTTCCCAAAAATCTTAAAGTTTTTTTCACTTTCTGATTTTATACAATAAAGTCTACATCCATCGAAAATTTCGTTAAGATATCTTAAATAACAAAGATTTTACTACAGATGAAATATTTATAGTTTCTCAAAAAAAAAACACTTTTTTACAAAAATTTTACTTTAATTTCAAAAATCATAAAAAGTATAAACTCGATTTTTCTCATCTAAAATACATTACTTAGCTGACATAATTCTTCGTTATACAAAAAAAGATTGAATATCTTTTATAACACCGAAACTATGCCACTTTAAAGTTTATTAAGTCACGGAAATTTTAATTTTTTGCGTATTTTTGCACAAACACACATTCGAACATTGGCTATGGGAACAAATTATTTATGTTGTTATCGCTTTTTCACATCCACAATAGTACAATGTTTTTGGAATTTTCCGTGACTTAATAAATTTTAAAGTGCCGTAGTTTCGGTTCTATAAAAGATATTGATTTCAATCTTTTTCTGTATAACAAAGAATTATGTCAACAAAGTAATGTATTTTAGATGAAAATAATCGATTTTATGCTCAGTGCCTACAATAATGTATAAAAATATTTGAAATTGGACGAGAAACAAAAAATTGGCATGCGATTAAAAAATTTGTATATCAGAGGTACCCAACTTTGAGCCCCTTCGCCCTCTGTTCGGTCCTCTACTATGCCTATTCCAAATTTCATGCAAATCCAACCAGCCGATCAGAAGTTACAAATTTATTTCCAAAAAATTTCGATTCTGCCCCACTATGGAATGGTGTATTCATAAAATAAATAGTTGATTTCATCACTGAATTATTTGTCATCTTCTTCTTAAGATTTAAGAATAGTGTCTCATTTTTGGTTCCATTTTTATTGACGTTTGTTAGAGTGCCAAAAATTGTTAACTCCTGAAACCATGTTGCTATCAACTATACTAATTGCTTTATTTAACTCTATATATAAAAAAAGTCATAACAGAACATTGAATTTTAAATTTATCGGGATCCAGGGAAATACCGAAAAAAATAAATAATTATTATTATTTTTTTTTTTAATATTTGTAAGATAAATTCAGTTAATTGAAGGATGAAAAATAAACTAATTAAAAAAAATTATAAACTAATTCAGTTCTTGTTGAAATATTGACGTTTTGAAAATTAAATGGAAACTTTTTATTATAATGTATGCGAAATAAAATTGCAACAAAATTAAAAATGTTATATTTTTCCAAAAATGACATAAATCTTATATAATATCTTTAAAGGGTAACTTATAATGTTAGTTTTATATGTTAAAAATTTGGATCAGTTTTATGTACTTTTAGAGCAGGTCCGAAGGACTTTTTAAATATGAGTTTAAAAACTTGATGTTGGCACTATACTAGACTACCTTGAAAATGTATCTACCAAATTCTAAGAACTCTCCCCAGTATAAAATGACCCAATATTTATTAATCGGTTTTAATTTAGAAATATTTGGAGATTTTAAAATTTAATTAAAATTATAAATTTTTCCAACCCCTTAAAATAAAATCATTTTGCACAATATAATGGCTTGACATGTGGTCATCTAAAATTTATGATAAAAATTGTTTATCATAAGTAGACTATTTTTAATCAGCACTGTAATTATACCCACCATCAAAAAGATGGCCGAGCCGAATATAACATTCGCGCTTGTTTTTGTTTGGTTTTCATATTGCCCTGTAGGTAAAACTTTCCTCGATATTGTTGCTAGAAAGCCCCAAAAATTTTAAAAATTTCTGAAGCCCTATTCTTTCTAGATTTACAACACACTTCCATGAATAATGTTTTTCTCATACATACAAAAATGTAATTAAGTTCCTTTTACTTTTACTTTATCATATTAAAAATATAACAGCTAAAATACAAGTCTTTATAAAGATACAAGTAAATTTTTAAATATATGAAAATAATTTTATTAAGGTTGAATTTAAAGTTAATGTTTTCATTTATTTTGTGTTTTATATAAACAAATTTACAAAATTTCATGGTAATTGGTTATATATATTTGTTTTAATTTTAAATAAAAGAACATTTATTAAAAATTGTATTTCAAACTAAAAAAATCCGTTAAGTATCAATTACACAAATGAAAATGTATTGAGTAGTATCGAGTATTCAAAAGTAGTAGAATTTGCCAGTACAACTATTAATATACATATAGCTAAGGAAAACCTGAGCTCAAAAATTACTTTACATCAATTGTTGAACATTTGAACCCTTTAAATTCCATAGTCTTGTAAGTGAACTTTTTGTGATTTATCTGATAAAAAATATATCAGCTTTAAAAATTTAAGTTGTTGTTTGAAAATTCCAGATATTTTTTTTTAATATATTTGAATTTATTGAAAACTTTTTAAAATAATTAATTACAATGTTATGAGGATTTAATTAAAAGTATTACAGCAATTAACATCTAAATAATTAAATAAGGAAATTACTAATATCACAGTATTAAGGAAAAGTTGTCTAAAAACCCTTATACAAACATAAACATTATAAGAAATTTTAAAAACAACCACTGATGATCACTCTTTAAGTAAAAAGAGTGTTAGGGATTGTTTAGCAAATTTCTTATTATTTCATATGTAGACGTTCTGGATTTTTCATTAAATGACAGAGTCAGTTCCCTTGCAAATGAATTAAACATTTTATGGTTAAAGTTTCTATGTAGTAGGTCAGTAGAATATCTGGGGAGTAGGTTATGAATTATTTTCAGATTTTTATTTTGTACGAGCTGTAAACCCGCTACTTCGTTAGCGGAAATTTTTTTATAAAAACCATACTATATAATAAATTTAAACTAAGATTCTTAACTCCCTTGGGAACATTTTTGATAATGGTGTTATGTCATCCATAAATAACAATATCTCTTTAATTTCAGGTTTATAATCTTAGAATAATGAAAAACAAATATCAGAATTACGAAAAAGTATAATAGAATAAAGAAAAAGGACCACAAAATCCATTTTAAGGTTTCTGATACACTTAGGACCTTACATCTTCAATTTTATGTTTCTAAGGATGAATATTGCAGAACATTCAAGAAGTACTATTAGAAGAACGAAAAAAGTTGCCACAAAGTCCCTTCTTATGGATTCTCATTCATTTAGGACCACATATCTTTAATTTCATAATTCTATATTCAGAATTATCGAAAATTAAAAAAGTATCATAGGAAGAACAAAAAAGTACCACAAAGTCCCTTCTTATGGATTCCCAATCATTTGGGACCACACATCCTTATTTCATGTTTCTAGGTTAAATATTAGCGAAAATTAAAAAAGTACCATTGGAAGAACAAAAAAGTACCACAAAGTCCCCTCTAATGAATTCTCATCCATTTAGGACCACATATCCTTAATTTCGTGTTTCTAGGTTCATAATTATAGAAAATTCCAAAAGTACCATTAGAAGAACGAAAAAGTACCACAAAAACCTCTCTTATGGATTCTTATTCATTTAAGACCACATATCTTTAATTTCATGTTTCTGGGTTAAATATTATAGAAAATTCAAAAAGTACCATTAGAAGAACAAAAAAGATACCACAAAGTCCCCTCTAATGAATTCTCATTCATTTAGGACCAAATATCTTTAATTTTATGTTTCTATGTTAAGTATTATAGAAAATTAAAAAAGTATCATTAGAATAACGAAAAAGTACCACAGAGTTCTCTCTTATGGATTCTCATTCACTTAGACTTCATGTCCTTAATTTCATATTTCTAGGTTAAATATCATAGAAAATTCAAAAAGAACCATTAAAATAACAAAAAAGTACCACAGCGTCCCCTCTTATGGATTCTCATTAACTAAGAACCACATATCCCTAATTTCCTGTTTCTAGGTTCATAATTATAGAAAATTCAAAAAGTACCATTAGAAGAACGAAAAAGTACCACAAAAACCTCTCTTACGGATTCTTATTCATTTAAGACCACATATCTTTAATTTTATGTTTCTGGGTTAAATATTATAGAAAATTCAAAAAAGTACCATTAGAAGAACAAAAAAGTACCACAAAGTCCCCTCTAATGAATTCTCATTCATTTAGGACCAAATATCTTTAATTTTATGTTTCTATGTTAAATATTACAGAAAATTCAAAAAGTACCATTAGAAGAACGAAAAAGTACCACAAAGTCCCCCCTTGTGAATTTTTTCCAACATCGGACAATGCGTATTTAATTTCATGTTTCTACGTTAAATATTACAGAGAATGCAAAAAAGTACCAATAGAAGAAAAAAAGTACCACAAAGACCATCCTCTTGAATTTTTACCCACAGGAGCATGTATCTTTAAGTACCACAAATTCCATTCTTGTGAATTCCTATCTACATTTTCTTAATTTCATGTTTCTATGTTTAATGTAATTGAAAATTCATTATTAAGTTTGAATAAAATGTAATTTCCCACCTTTACCCCTTTTTTGGTACTTTTTTCCCCCATCGAAGTAACAAAAATTGTATTCCAATAAATTTCTAAATTGTAGTGGTATCCCATATTAAAATACTCATATGAATATTTCAATAAATATAAAAAAAGGTTTCTTCTGTTGAGTAAGGGGTAAAGTGCACGACCACATTTAATTGCTTTTTCACAAATATATTTGGGGGATTCACAAAGTGTGCTTTCATGTCGTATTGTCATATGTCGTAAAATATTTCAATGTATAAAAAATATTGTTATTGCTTTTCCTTTGTAAAATTTTATGACAATACGACATTATAGTACACTTTGTGAATCCCATAATTATATGTTGTTGTTTAAATGAAAGTTTCTTATCTAAAATAATTCCAAGATATTTGATGATATCTTGCAGTGGGATAAAAACTCCCTTAGAATATAAATGTTTTGTTGGAATACGTTTCTGCGACCTATTATAAGGAATTATAATAGCTTGAGTTTTGCTAACATTTACTTTAAAAGCACTATCGTCTGCATAAAAAGCTACTTCCTGATTTCTGCGAACAGTAATATCAGAAATATAAATTGAGTGAAGAGAAGCCGATAATCTGACCCTTGCGGCAGACCCGCAGGTATGTGACAATCAATAGATAGCATATTATCAATAGATACAACAAATGAGCGTTGATCTAAAAAATTCTTTATTATCTTTTGCAAATACGTTGTATAATTAAAAGTATTAACAGGGCTGCCAGATACTTTTTTTGGTCAACCCCAAATTTAAAAAAAAAAATCCCCAAAAAAAAACCCAAAAAGAAAAAAACACGATTTTTAATTCAAAACAATTCAGTTTTATTGTTTTTAAAAAAATATTTGTACTTTGTATTAAAATAGATAATTTTTGGACGAGTATTTATACATAAATACATTCATATGTATTTCAAAAATACATAATTTCATCGGATCGTTAGCATATTAAGAACTGCCTGTGCAAGTTATTTACAGTAAAATGTAACTGCAGCATCTTTAAAATTATATATTTTTGGTTAAAATTCTAGTAAATTAGATGAAGAATCATTATCAAAATATTCGTACCATTTAGTAAAAGGAAATTTTTTCCATTGAGTCTTATAAACATCATTTGGAATATGTTAGTCTATCAATTTAATCAACACATTTTGTATCACAGAGAATTTTGGCTGCGCTATTGCGTTAATCTCTTTATCAATATACTTATAAAGTTTAAACATTTTTAAATTTTCGGGTAATCGATTCACCATTTCAAAAATAATTTTTTTAAAATACTGCAAACAGTTCTGTTTTAAATTTGTAATGTCTTCACTTACCAATGTGCATTTTAGCAGCTCGTTCTCAAATTCTGAGTCAAAATCAATTGCATTGATTGTCGTTTTAAATTTTTTTATTTGATAATAAAGTCACTTTTCATATAGAACACCAAGAAGTATTTTTTGAAAAATTTGCTAACTTGTAGGAGGCGGGAGCTTCTTCAATTGGTTAAAGCAAACCTTTGAAAAATTTTAAAAAGTGCAAATATATGAATAATATCATAAAATGAACGAGGTATTTTTCGATGCCAGATTAAACCAATTAAAACTATTGCTAAAATTACACAGAATTTTTCAAATTCTATTAACTTATCAAAAGATGCAATTATATCAAAATTTCCTCAAAAATTTCCCCATTATAATGGGGTTAAAACCCCAAATCTGGCAGCTCTGAATATTAAGTTTAAGAACTAGGTCATCATGCCATATTGAATCGAAAGCAGCATTCCAGTCTGGAACTTTTTGGACTTTATATGTTTTCAATTTCCCATTAGCTTTAACTTTTAGCACGAAATAGTCTGAGCACTGAGCTAACCGGGCTGCATTTTAATCAGATGTGTTTGGAGTTCTTTGCAATATGCTTTCAATTTTCTTGGCCTTCCCAATATCATGTGGGCCTTTTTTCTTCCCGAACTATGTTTCATATCAATGGTCGAATTCTCCTGATACTGTTTGACAGCAGACATTTACTTCTTTGGCCAATTTTTTGTAGGACAAAATTATTTAATAGGTTCAAAATACATTTTAATTGATTTTTATAGTTTAAATCTCTATATCTTTGAAATTTACGTTTATATTTATTTCTCTGACTAATAAACATTTTACTAATATGAGAGATTTCTTGTTGTCAAGAATTTTTAAGACCGACAGGTATTTTGTTAAATTCTTCTTTGACTATAGATATTAATTTATTAAAATATAAATCTAAATTACCTGAATTGGTAACAGGTTGATAAATATTCTGACACCTAATTTTATTTTCTATCCAGTTTCTGATTATTGACCGGTCTGCGCGGTGATACAAGGAATATGTCATGTTTTGAACATGTCCAGAAATAACACAAGATATTGGTGCATGGTCCGAGTGTAAACTATTTGGATGAGTCTCAAGGTCCAAAAAATGGAGACACGAGTTTGATAAAAGGATGTCTACTGTAGACGGTTGCTCAGTGTTGATTTTTTGTCCAAAGCAAGTATATTCATTTGGGTAATAAATGTAGTAGCTGGATTGAAGGCAGTGGCTGTAGAGATCCTTACCAGCCGAATTGTCTGACATACAATTCTAATGTGTATTTTGGGCATTCAGATCTCCGAAAATAAAATAGAAATTTATGATTTCAAAAAAGTCTCATTTACAAGGAGAATATCGATTTTCCTTTTGTGCAAAACGTATTCCAGCTGGACGGCTGCTGACTCAGTTGATATGCCTTGGGCATTCCAGTGCATAACATGAACATAGGCATGGCATGTTGAAGCATCGTACCCTTTCTAACAGCTTGTCGTACTTATTCTGACAGCTTTGCAAAGCATCGACAGCATCAACAAATATTTGCATAAGTTTTTAGTTAGAGATGTCATCGTTATTGTTCCTTCCGTAGCTTTGGTTTTTTGCTACCTCAGAATACATCATTATGGGGTGCTTGTCTTGGCAATTCAGGGAAATCATGATCGTTTTGATTAAAATATTAAACAGTTCTTTTGTTGGTCGCCTTAGATCTAGATGTCAATCAATGGCGGATTTCCAAGTATTCCTGACTACTTGGGCACTTTGGATCATCAGCTCTATGGTTGACGTTCTTTAAATTCTTCTTTATCACTATTAACTTTGTTGAGAGTGCAAACCGCATAATCGTGATTTCCGGCACAGACTGAACACAAGGCAATGCGGGTACAATTTTTAGCACCATGTCCATACATAGCACACTTGGAACATTGAGTGCGACCTTTGTTACCCTTGAGAGGTTTTCTCCAATAAACAGAAATATTACAAAAATATCTAATTCTCATAACCTCTCTTGTTGATACATGTTCACAATCAAAATCAATCATATAAATCGCGTCATCTATACTAGATCTCTTTGTTTCTAGTTCTTTAATACTTACTGGGTTTTGTTATGCGATTTGACAAATTCTTTGCCGATTATCTTAATTTCCAGTTTTGGTAGACCGAATAACACCAGTTTAAAAGATTTTGCATCCTTCAACTCATGTGTATAAAAATTAAATTTTCTGTCCTTAAGTACTTTCAAAGCGTCATGGTAAAGCGATAGCGAATTTGATACAATTTTCGTACCAATTGACATTCGCTTATATGTATACCTTTCGCCCATTAATCCAATCACAATTGAGAAACTGTTGGTACAGTCCACAATTATTGGTGGAATTTTTTCTTTAAAAACAACTGCTTCTTGTTCTTCATCGTCTTCCGATAGAACCTCAAACCTGTTTGAACTAGTGCTGGGACCATGATGAAATTATACCAGGTGACAGTACCGCTACAACAAATACAACAAGGCAAAAACAACCATGCATTTTGTTTTTGGTTTTTCCAGCACAACGTCAAAAACATTCGACAAAATAACAAAACAAAGTAAACAAAAAACAAGAATAAGAAAACAAAAAACAAGAAAAGTAAACAAGCAAAATAACAGCGCCTAAAAAATATGAATTGAAAAATTATAGAATATTTTCATTTAAACGCAAATTTATTTATTTCAAATCAAATATTATTCTTTTTTAAGACAATTATTATTTTTTCTACACAAATTTACACCATTATTAAAACTTTTTTGTACCACACAATCACAATGCACAAATTGTTCACAAAAGAAAATAACAAAAAAACCAATATTAATTGAAAAAGTATTTAATATTTTTATTTAAAACTCAAATTTATTTATTTCAAAACAAATATTATTATTCTTTTTTAAAACAAATATTATTTTTTCTACATAAATATTAAAATTTTATTTTGTACCACAATATTACAATGCACAATTCACAAAAGGAAATAACAAAAAACCACGTGTATTATGTAAACAACTTTTGACAGTAATCTGGAAAAAATAAATGTCGGCAAAAAATCATCAGCTGATTTAGTACTGTCACCTGGTATAATTACATCATGGCTGGGACCGTTCAAATTTTTGGGCCTCTTGAATTTAGGGTTATTACCCCAATGCTTTGTTCTTTTTTGAGCAGACATTGCCAAATAAAAGAAAGTTAACACAAATTTAACTAGTTTTTAACACTTTTTAATTTTAAAATTCAATTAATTCTTTCTTGCAAAAATTAACAAGATGTTTTTATCTTGAGGCAGAGATGCCAGATGAAATTGTTCATATTTCAAGGAGATTCCTCTTACAATTTATACATGGGTGGCAATTACATCTTCAAATAAATATACTTTTTAAATGTCGAATTTTACTTTTTATTCAAACTTTTGCAACATATTATTTTTCCCGTCCCGGGATATCCCGTAAAAAAACTCTAGTCACCATCCAAATGACATTAAAATTAGTTCTCATTTGCTCAGTCCAAACGTTGACACGAATTTGTAATCTTGTGTTATAAAATACAATTTTAAAGCCTCTTTAAATCGAGTAAAAAAAATATTTTTTTGTTAATTATATATGAATTTAATTAAACAATTACATACTTGACTTTTATTTGTCGAATAATCGCAAAGATGTAAGAGACTTATAATGTCATAGTCACTTAAGGGGACCTTAATGCGAACACTAAAATAATATCTGCAGGTAGTAAAGCTAACGATTAGTCTTAACTTATTGCAATTTTTTTAAAATACTCTCCAAAAGACATGTCAAAATGAAAAATGTGATTTCCGCTTTCTTTATATGTACATTCATATAAGAGTTTTTAACCAAAAATAATAAAAAACGAGAGAAGAAGATATAGTCGGTCAAGCCCGACTATATGATACCCTACACCATTACCATCCACATAATTTTGTTTTTACTTATATACAACTTACTTGTGTTAAATATTAACATAATACTAACATTTGTATGGGATTTATGCAAGTTAGTGATTTTCGGGAGATGAGTTTATATGGGAGCTATGGTCAGTTATGGACCGATCTTCATGAAATTTGGCAGACGGATTTTTGCTGATTTAAAACTTATATGTACTAAATTTCATTAAAATATTCCTATTTTTAAGGCATCTATAAGTGTTAAAACTCTATTCCGGGAGGACATTTGTATGGGGGCTAGGTGAAATAATAGACCGATCATAACCAAATTCAATAGGCTTCGTCCTTGTGCTGAAAAAAGCATATGTACCAAATTTCATCAAATTATCTTCAAAATTGCGACCTGTACTTTGCGCACAAGCTTTACATGGACAGCCAGCCAGCCGACCAGACGGACGGACGGACGGACGGACATCGTTAAATCGACTCAGAAAGTGATTCTGAGTCGAACGGTATACTTTAAGGTGGGTGTCCGAAGATTTTTTCTCTGCGTTACAACTTCTGCACAAACACATAATACCCCAACCACCTTTGGTGGTGTAGGGTATAAAAAGTTATGTCATGGCTTTGAATAACCTCATATTTTGTTCATTCATATACTATTCAGAAAAACAATACTATTTAAAATATATATTTTAAAGTTGGCGCTTTAAATACATATTAAGAATTTAAAATTTTATAAAAAAATATATATGTAGTTGGCTACTCACGTCACACGATCTGCACGATCAATAAAAAAGTGTTAAAAACCCACGATAAATATAATACAAAAAAAAAAGAAGCAAATCATCATTCTCATCATCATCTTGTAAGATGTTGACGTTAATTCCCCCATACAATACGAGCACGATATTAACACAACAGCTACAACAAAATTATGCACATAAATAAATTTAAATTAGACGAAAAATAAAATTCATAAAAAGTGTTAAAAAATATACATATTTATTTTGTAACAAACCATTCATACTCATAGTAGTAAATAGTTGTTGGTAATAAAATTCCTATAAATTGTTTTCAAGTTTATCTAAACAGCAACATAAATAAAATTAATTGATTACTTACTTTAAAAAAATAAAATTCTTATAATTTTATATGATGAACCTGCTGCGAGATGAATGTTTTTTATTTTTTATTTTTTTTAAACCAACTTTTCTTGGTTTGGATCATCAACAGAAAAGATATAACCATAAAACATGACCATAAGTCAAATCCATAAAAATGTCTTTAATTATGTATGCAAATTTGTGCAAATATTTATTTAACTGACAGACAGACAACTTTATGGCTGATTTCATAACTATGATTTTGTTTCTTTTTTTTTTTTTCTTGTGTGATAAAGAAAATAAAACCTTTTTTAGTTAACACTTTTTACCATTAATTTTCATGTACTTCCTTAACAAGTAAATTTTAAACATTAAATACTCAAAACTAACTAATATTAAAAGCAAAAAGATTGCAAGTTTAAAAAAAAAAAGAAATATCGAAAATAACATCACAACTCAGCGAGGTTTTGACAAAAACAAACATTTCTTAGGACCGTAATGAATGAGTGTTAATGATGCTGTTAATCGGTGTGGTCAATTTAACGATTTTTTTTATATTTACTTTTTATAGACAAGTTAACACATATGCCCAACCTTTGAATGAAATTGCTAAACAATTGTAGGTACCAAAGCAGTTTGTGAACTATAAACACCAGCATAATGTATGTAATTTCTGTGCCGCTAAACACTTCATCAGCATTCGTGGTGTCTTATTCATTTATGGCACCCAGTTTGCACAAGTAAAATAGAGTTTTAACCTAACGTCCTAAACGCTGTTACAGATGTGGTTACAAGGTGTCGTAAGCCAACATCCGGATCGAAGGACCATAAACAAGTTTGCAATAGTGAATTGCCTAGTTGTCTCTGATTGCCAGTAGTAAAGGACAGTTTGAGGATTATAATTAGACACCAGCAGAATGTAATACGTATTTTTTGTGCCGCTAAACACTTCATCAGCATTCGTGATGTCTTATCAATAAACAATTGTTTTAAAACTTTTTTAACAAATTACGTTTGTACTTTTCAACAAAGTACAATTGTAATATATAAATAGATATTCCGAATATTAAGGGATTTATGATATACATTAAGCGAAGGCAAATGTTATCTTTCCATTCCTGTGGGACTTGTTAATTAAACTGGGAATAATAAGGGATTTTGACACTCGTCGCTCTTAATTTAAATCTTAACATAACATTGATATAAAATGCAAACTTATCTTTATAAGCATTCTAGAGCAGCGATAGACACAAAGAGAGGATGTAAAATGCTCTTTGTTGCGAATGTTTTTTTTTTTTTTTATATACATCTAAGACAACAAATCTGTAACTTCTAATCAGCTGGTTGGATTTACATAAAAATGTTGTAGAAGAGGACTTAAGGCTCCATTACTCTACCGTAAATGTAAATGTAAAAACGTAAATGTAAAAGGAAACGTAAGTGGATGAATACTCTAAAAACGTAAATGTAGCCCATAGTATAATAATAAAGTATACTCGTAAGACCAGCTGTTTTACAATTTTTTCATTGGCAAACCTCGCGGTACTGTCAAATTGTTTTTGTATTCACATGTAAAATATTTTTTGAGTTTTTTTCTCTTGCTCTCTTTCGTTCTCTCATTTTTCCGTTCAAAGCATTCCATTACTCTACCGTAAATGTAAATGTAAAAACGTAAATGTAACTGGAAACGTAAGTGGGTGCTTACTCAAAAAACGTAAATGTAGCCAGTATTTTGTTGTTGTTTTGTTCACATCAACATCAGTGATGTAAATTACACATTTTTTCAGTAAATAAAATTCAGTTTAAAAATCGCTAGATGTATTGGTTTGTGTTTTAGCGACTTGTATACAAAACGAAATTTGTGCTTTTATTGCAAAATTTTTAAATTTTAATTTATTGATTAAACTCCGCACTTTATTTAAATTATTTTAACAAGTTTTTTCCGAAGAAAACAGCAAAACAAATTGTTCAGTTGATAAACTTATTATATCGATTTTTTACGCAGATTTAATATATTGAAATAAAAAGATGTCAACACTGTCATTTCAGCTGTCACGTAAAAACGTAGAGCGACCTAATTTGATTAGGTTGCTACGTAACATTTACGTTTTTGAGTACACAAACACACATACAGTTAGGGACAAAACTATTTGTACACCTCATATATTTCGTATACCTTCAATAGTTTATAAAGAATTTAAAATTGTCGTATGCAGTATTATTTTTAATATATTTTTATTTAATTAAGTTATAAACATTCGCCCTACCCCACTGGCTGCTATTGCCCCCTATACCATAACACTTCCCCCACCATGTTTCACTGTTGGGGTCAAATTGTTAACATCTAACGCTGTATTTTTTTTTGCGCCACACTTTTCCCCTGCTATCATTTTCGAAAAGATTGACTTTGGTTTCATCAGTAAACAAAACCCTATTCCAAAATTCTTCGTCCTTATCAATGTATCGTTTGGCAAACTCTAAACGCAAATGCTGTTTTTTTTTTACTAATCAGCGGTTTCTTGCGGGGAATTCTAGTTGCATATCCCGCAGAATGTAAGATCCTCCCTACTGTTTTTGGATGAACAATTGTTCCGGTAGTATTTGCGATATGTTCCGCTAATTTTGCCCGAGTTACTCTTGGATTTCTTGTCACTTCTTTTATCACCAAGTTCGCTTCCCGTCTGGAAACCTTTTTTGGCCGTCCAGTTCTTGGCACATTTTCAACAGATCCGCTGTTTTTATACTTGTTTACAATGTATTGTACTGTGAGAGATTTTCCTTTTTTATGTTAATCAATAATTAAATTTTTAATATCCAAACTCAACTCTTTTCGCTTTCCCATTTTTGATGTGCTTATTATTCAAAACGTTAAAACCAACTTCTTATTTTGTAAAATAAAACTCGATTAACGAAGAAAATATAACGGTATTTAAAAAAAATCATCATACAAGAGTCCAACGTACAAATAATTGTACAAAGTACTGATGTACAAATACTTTTGTCCCAAAGATTTTTACTTAAATTGTACTTTTTTTTAACAATGTGTTATATATTAATTTATTTTTTATCAAATAATTCAATAAAAATGGACCTGAATTAAAACTACATATAATAATTTTTTATTCTTTATAAATTATTGAAGATATACGAAATGCATGGGGTGTACAAATAGTTTTGTCCCTAACTGTAACTCTCATAAGCAAAACGTGTCAGCTGATTTGCTACATTTACATTTACGGTAGAGTAACGGAGCATTTAAGCTTTCAGAAAGTCATTCTGTAATAACACGAGATAAGCTACAGGGTGTCAAAGTTTACTACTTCGAGTATGTGAAAGTTTCAAAAAGTCGTAGCATGCAAATCAAGTCCGATTTCAAAGATTTTTATATTTCTGTAAAGTGCTTGGCAAAAAAATAAAAATAAAAAAATAAGCTTACTCACTTAAGTTATCTCTCTTACTTAGATATTTACCCTTGAATTTCGATTTTTTGATTTTTTGCTTAGACATCATTTGGTTTTTCGAGAATAAGTCCTGAGGTACAGATAAATCGCACAACAAAGATCTTAAGAAAATAAAATTTTTCAATTTCAGTTCTACACAGATCGACCAATAGATTTGTATATCTTCTCTTTCAGCCTATTAATGATTTAAAATTTCTTTATTAACCGTTTATTAAACCTTGTCTTTTAAAATATGTAAAAAAAATTTTAATTAACAAAACTTTGAGAAAAAATTTAAAGAGTTGAAGTATATTTAAAAAAATAGTAAATTTTTCACTTCTAGACGAATTGAGATAATAAAAAAATTTTTTAGCATATTATTTCAGAATATTATTCCAAATTACATGATATTTTTTCCTTATATACCTCAGGACTTATGCCCGGAAAATGAAATAAAGTCGAAGCTAAAAATAAAAAAAAAATTTCTTTATCTTGTCAAGCACTATACAGAAATATAAAAATATTTGAAATCGGACTTAATTTGTAGAAGTTACGATATTTTGAAACTTTTACATACTAGAAATAGTCAACATTGACACCCTGTAGCTTATTTCGTGTTATCATAGGGTGACAGCAAGATGATTTTTCTGAAAGCTTAGGTCCTCCTCTACAACTCTTCCATACATTTAAATTAATCCGGGCAATAGTTTAGGATTCTACTAATAGGAGATATAGATTTATTACAATAAAATTTGCGTTTGGTCCCATAGTGCAACGGAGGGATAAGGCAATCGTTTTCGGAACATTATCGGTAGAGTTTGTTGCAAAAATACCACAAGATTGGATATCGAAAATGTTTAATGCATAATATTCTTTATAGGATCCCAGCAAAAACTTCCATTGCTATATAATGTGTTAAAATGTTATTATAATTACACTACATACACTTTAGCAACTTAACTTATTATTTTAACACGGTGATGTCATTATAGGCAACTAGTTTACATATTTATCTGCCCAATAGTTACACAACTAGTTATATGTAATGCAGAGAAAAGTTAACTGTTGACACAAAACAATTTTTAAGCATTTCAGGCGGGATGTCGATGTTTTGATTTTTCACATAAAACTTTGGTGGTTCAAGTTACAAGAAAGAACAGCAAACATAAAATTTGACGAAAACTCGACTATTTTTGGAATATAATATAAAAATTTGACAGATCATTCATTTCGATTTATCAATTTAAATTGCTTATCAGATCTTAGATATAACAAAGAAATCTTTTTGTTGACATCTCGAAAACTAATCTTGAAAAAATGAGGTAATATTCGAATTCAGGAACTTAAACCACTTTCACCTGTTCAGATCCAAAACCTTGTATAACTTTGTAATTAATTTATTTTTTAATAACATTTTTTACATTTTTTTAATTTTTGAATAAAAAAAAAAATATATACATTTTCTAAATCTAAAAAGATATTGATTTTGATATATAAATAAGATATAAAAATATTTATGATAACGAACTAGAAACATGTCCAATAGAGTGTAGGAAGACCTCTCAAGCAATGCGTATTGGCCAAATTGTATGCGATTTTTGAATCGCTGGTAGGGAACTGTATTCAGCTCATAAGAAGCAACATTTGCCTTCATTTTAAAGATATTAAAAATGGAGAAACGGCAAATTGCAATATTTTCAAATTCGTTATTCATAAAAGTAAATATATAATGCCATATAAATGTCATAATATATTCTCCTTTACGTTTATCTTTTAGGCGGATGTTTATCAAATTTAAAAACCGTTAATGTATTGAGTAGTATAGAGTACCCATTAGAAAAGTATTGAGTGTGTATCTAGCGGTCAAAAGTACTCATAATTCATAACTCGAATTTGTTGTGAGATTGATCAAAATGAGTGACGAAAAAGATGTACTTATGTGCTATAAATTATTAAAATATTTCCAAAAAAAATCCAATTTTGTCCTAAAAAAATTGGCCAAGAATAGGTTAAGAAAATTAAAATAAAATTTCATACAGAAATACTCATGTTGTATAATGGACGATGAAATGTATGTACTGGCAGCATTTTCGCAGCTTCTGGGTAAAAATTTTTATGTTGCTAAAAGATACGTTTAAGACCCAAAAACAGACAAAATTTCTTAAAAGATTCTTGGTATGACAAGATTTATGCAGTTGCGGCAAAACAAGAAAGTCTTTTGTTACAGTCGGCTATATAAGTACCGAAATATTCTTCAAAGAATGTATGCATAAGAGAGTACAATGTGTCCACACATTTTTAGCCCGATTTGACATCATGTCACTATGGTAAGAAATCTATGGAGAGGTACAAAAACAATAATATAGAGAGGTTAATCCTCCAAATTGTCTGGTGCTAACACCAGTGGAGAGATATTGGGCTATTGTGGAAAGAGAATTGAAGAGCATAAAAAAGGTGTCTCAAAATATCGAAGACTTTAAAGGAGATGGGCAAACTGTTCCAAAAAAGTGACTGAAACAAAAAAGCTCTACGAGTTCATAAGTAATGGTTAGAACTATAAAAGTTATATTTTTCTATGAACTTTAATATAATATCAATTAAATATAAAAGAACCAAAACTCTTAGGTTAAGATTTTTTCGAACGCACTCCTTTTATTTGTATTTATAAAAAAAATATTCGTAAAAAATAAAAAGTTGTATCGAAAAATAAGAAATATATTCGAAGGCAATCGTTTATATTACATCATCCGTTCGTGGTCCAAAATCACGAAATTTTTCGTACATTAGTTAGCTTTCCTTTATATAATGCATAGATTTTTTTTCGTTGTATAGTTTTACTCTAATGCGTGAAACAGTTGTTGTTTTATATCCTTCACCACAGGTGTAAAGGGTATATCGAGGGCTTATATTCAAATTGGGCCTCATGCAGATTTCCAAAAAAAAATTGTTTTTTTTTGCTTCACTCTTCAGTTTTCTATTTTTTATATATGGTGTTAATTTTGGAGTCAAAAGTTAAATCTAACACTATGTTTTTCACTTGTTGTTTTTGGGCTATCTACTAACAGTATATTTTTTTTAAGGAAAAAACGGGCTATCGGCAAGTTTTTGTTTGATTTTCAAAGAAATGTAAAAATAAAAATTGAGAAATAATGAGAGTTTTCTTTACGATTTGAACTTTTTTTAAACGTTTTGAATTAGAGTCTTAATATATCTCACAAAAATTTTGTTATCTCAATGCAGTCTGAAGAAAAAAGCCATTGAAGTTAGATTTTTAACTTTTTTAGATGCTTATAGATCATACACGGGAACACCCATCAACATTTTATGAAGCTAAGTGGGAGCACTAAAGCCTAGATAAAAAGACAGGAATGAAAAAATTTTAATAAAACTCGTGATTATAAGCAAAATATCTTAGATACCAAAAGCAGTTTCTGGAAAAAAATTATAATTAAATAAAAAGTGCAATAAACATCGTCTTTAAAGGTTTTAATAATTTTTGAGTTGTTGATATGCAATTTAAAACTATTTTAATTGATTAAAAAATTTTTTTTTGCAAAAATTTTGTTTGCAATTTTTTTCAAAATTTAATTTTGAACACATTTTCGTCCTTTAAGTAAACATTCCTGTTATTTGAAATTTCGAACTATTAAAAATGGTTCAGCCAACCACAAAATTTCGCTTTTTTTATCTCCTGATTGGTATGATATCATAAATTTAACATATTGTAAATTTTTTTCCAAAAATATTATGTTTTACTTCTTAAGTTTCCAATAAACAAATCGGGCTATATGAACATTTTATAACATACATTAAAAATAATTAAGACAAAACGGGCTATCTACCATAACTTCGCGAATAATGTGCTTAAAATATTTATTTTTCAGTGTGAAGTTTAGTAGACGTAATATTAATAATTCGTAGAAGAACAGATTGCAAAATGTTGAAAAATGAGGGAAATAAACAGTTTTTATGTTCTCCTGAACAATTGGTGCTTTGCATGAGGCCCGTTTTGAATATAAGCCCTCGATATATAAGTTTGTCATTCAGTTTGTAATTTCCACAATTTTCGTCGGAGAGAAACATTTTTTTAATTTTCTTGATCCTTATAAGAAATGATGTCGATAGGACAACGCCTGTCTGTCCGTCCATCCGTGTGTCCGTAGGTTGAAATGGCGTTTATGAAACCCTGACAACTGCCATGCCATAATATATATATCAAACGATCTGAAATTCTTTCGAAAATTTTGCTATTTAGCAAGAGCAGTTCATAAATGGAGGAGAGGTGTCTAAAAAACCGGTTGTAATGTTGTAAATGACGTTTATAAAGCCTTCCGATAATATAGATACATGATATATGTATCAAAAGATCAGAAATTTCTTATAAAACTTTTCTATTCAATTTGAAAAAAATCGGTTCAAAGATGGCCTAGATATTAAAAAAAAAACGGTTTTTAAAAACTGGTTTTCGATTTTCTAAATCCCCTATATAAGCTATTGGCTTCGTTTTTACAACAAATGATCAGAATTTTTTTTCTGAATTTTAGTGTAGAAGAAATGAACTCAATCGGTCCATTATTAACCGAGATATTGGCCAAAATATATTTTTTACCGATTTTCAATCTTAGTTCTACTTAGTTCTTATATAGATCGGTCATAAATATTTTTCTTGAATTTCGGTTGGTTAACAAAGAAGCGAGTTATTGGCAAATCTTATTTTATTTATTTAATGCGTGTTTCCCTTATAGTTGTTGTTTCCATGGGTGCTGAAAAACAACAACAATGAACTATGATCAGAATTTTTTTTCTGAATTTTAGTGTAGAAGAAATGAACTCAATCGGTCCATTATTAACCGAGATATTGGCCAAAATATATTTTTTACCGATTTTCAATCTTAGTTCTACTTAGTTCTTATATAGATCGGTCATAAATATTTTTCTTGAATTTCGGTTGGTTAACAAAGAAGCGAGTTATTGGCAAATCTTATTTTATTTATTTAATGCGCGTTTCCCTTATAGTTGTTGTTTCCATGGGTGCTGAAAAACAACAACAATGAACTATGGCGTATAATATCGTTTTTTTTTCCAACTTTTTGAAGGAACTATGTAAGCTAGAAGCTTCGTTCTTTTACTGAAAATTCAGATTTTTTTTTTTAAATTTTTATGTTGTAAAGTGAACTAAGTCGGTATAGTATTTACCGAGTTATAGACCAAAACACGTTTTTACGATTTTTGCAGGTACTATTTGAGCTATGGACTTCGTTCTTACACAGATCGATCATAAATATTTTTTCGAATTTCGGTTTTTTAAATCAGTCAAATCGGTCCATAAATTTTCACGAAACCCTTATTTTAATTTATATTGTCTTAGAATTATTATTATTAAACATTCAAACTATTTAATTTGTTATTTATTATATTTCTATTAGTTTAGGAGATATAAAGTTACCGATTTTAGCCTTTTTTACCCCCTAAACATTCGAATTTCCAAAAATTCCGTCTTAGTGGATCTATTCGGTAGGAGACCAATCCACAGTCCATATTTCATATTTCTAGCCTTAACCGTTAGGGCTGTGTGATCACTCAGTTAGGGCTGTGTCAATCACTCAGTCATTACTCTTTTATATATATATATATATAGATAAAACCAAATCTAATTCCATCTCAACGATGGTGAAGGATATATAAGATTCGGCACAGCCGAATATAGCGCTTTTACTTGTTTTGGAATACATTTGTATTAGATCTCAAATATAATAAAAAACATATTTATATGTTGATATCTCAAAAACTAGAATCAATTTTGAAAACAAGAGTAAAGATTTTAATTCTGCACACTATAAAACTGATCATCAAATTAATTGCATTGAGTTAAACACTTTAAAAAACGAAACGTATTTCCATCCTATATTTCAGAAAAAGGATTACAAATTCTTTTTAAATTATTATTGAGATTTTAAGCGAATTTTTATTATATTCCTCGATTGGCCACACTCTCACGAAACGATCAAAGAATAACAATAATATTTTGTTTTAAATATCTTTAACTTGGCAATTGAAGAAATAGCGACAAAAAAAAAAAAACGTCAACTTAGCAGCTTTAACTGAAACAACAAAAACAAACGATGAAATTATTAGCAGCATTTATTGTAGCTGCTGCTTAATCGACGGCAGCGTCTTAAACACGATCTCAGTTTTTATTGTTAGTGTAGTAGTTGTTGTTTAGTACCCTACCGCAGAATCACAATTGCCAAAACTAAATAAGATACAAAACAACGACAACAATAACAACAGCAAAAAGTATTAAACAATACAAAACAACATCAGCAACAGTAACAAACTGCGAATGAAGAAGATGTTTAGAAGTGAGACTTTTATTAATACTCTAGACGTATTGCGGTACGGACGTGTATCTCTCTTTTGTATACAAAAAAACGGTCATATTTTTTTTTATTGGAACCAAATTGTTAAAAAAATCAAAATAAACAACAACTGGCAATACAACGAAAAAAAATTACAATAATTTTAATTAACGTTCAACTATTTTTTTACAATTTTTATATGCCATTGTTCACTTTATAGAAAAAGAAAAAAAAAAAAAAAAAAAAAAAAAATAAGTTGACAAAAACAAATATTTTTTTTTACAAAAAAATATAATAAAACTAGTGGGTGTTTTTTGTCTACCTTTAATTCGTGTTGTTTTTTTTTACAATATTTTTTCTCCAATTATTTATACAATTCATATAAGAAAGAGTATCAATATGATTTTAATGAAAAAAGTTTAGATTTGAAAAGAAAAAAATATATATATTACAAAATAACTTGTGTAAATTAAAGTAGTGTGAAAGAAAAAAAAAAAAAAAATAAATAATATCAAAAGTTAAACAAAATTAAAATTTTAAATAAATCACGAAATCTTACGAAAATTTAAAAATTAAGAAAAATAAGTGTTAACAAAAAAATCAACACTACCAACAAAAAATATAATGAAGACAACAACATTTTTACCATCACCACCTTCGCCATTTGGAGGAGCCCTAAATAAGCGCAGCGTTTATTTAACCATCTTAGGTCTCATCATTGCCACACTATGGAATACACACAGTGTGTCGGCAGCACCGGCCAAAACTGGTATTTTTTCAAATAAACGATTATTTGATTTAACGATTTTTCTACTTCTTAAAAAACTTTTAATTTTATTTTCAAAATTCTAACAAAAACTCTTTGGATTTCCTTTAAATTAAAATTTTTCAAAATTCTTTAATTTTATTTTTTTAAAGATTTTTTTTTTTATATTTAATTTTTATATATTTTTTTTTTAGTTTTAAATGGTTTTGGTATTTTTTTTTTTTTAATGTAAATAATCCCAAATGTTGCTTTGCCGTAGAAAACTTTGTAAAATTTACCTAATTTTCCATTAACCTAAAATATCCACCTGTAAATAATTATGATAAAAATAATTTCCATAATGGGCACAAAAATAAAAATAAATAACAAACAATTTACAAAAACCATAACAACAAATAACTTTTAAATCATTAATCTTAGGGAATACATTGTGAAAAAAAAAGTAAATGAATAGCTTCCTAGATAAATGGCAAATAAAAAAATATTTGCAGATGAAAAAGTTCACAAAATAATAACCATATTCTTTAAAAACTTAAAAAACACTTCACAGAAAAAAATAAAAATGGACTTCGATTACGAAATTTCTTATATTAATTAATTTTTGTTTGATTTTGCTTCAATCATCAAAATGATAATATTAATTAACTAGAATAATTGATTTTATTATTACTGCTTTTTTTACTAGTTATAATGAGCTGAACATTTTTGGAAATTGACTTATTTTTTTATTTCTTTATTTTTATAGACAAATTTGTAATTTTTCTTTATATTTTTTTTTAAATCTGTAAATTTATCTAAAAAAATTAGAGTTATTTATATTAATAAATATTATATAAATATTTTTTTTACGTATCAATTTTAATTATAGTAACCAAAAAAGATATTTTTAGAAAACCAAAATATCTCAAAATTCTAAAAACGATTTAACAATCACTTTGTTTAACTTTGTCATAGGTCAGCGCATTACGAAATGAAATAGGTGGCAGCAGTTCTTCTAAAACAACAATAAAGCAAATTCATGAATTAACACTTCAGCGGGTAACCAAAAGTTGTGCTTGACAGTTAACTATTTTTAGTGATTAAATTTTAAATTCAACTTCAACAATGTCAATGATAATTGCAGCAAAGAGAAACAAGAGACGAAACTAATTGTCAAAAACCTAAGTCGGTTGTCAAAAAGCTAACTCATGCAACAACAAAATACAATGTAATCAAATACATTTTGTTGTTGCTAAAAAGAAAATAAAAATAATTTTTTGTTTACAAAACAACAATTTTGTTTAATTGTCAATCGGGAATTTCGTCTCTATGTGTTACTCTATGAATTGCAGTATCTAATAATAATTGGACAGAAAATAAAATTACACTTTTCTGATTTCTTTTAATTTTAATTAATTATAAATTTAACATAAAACCTTTGTGTTAAATATGCCATTTATACCAAACAAAAACTAGAAGTTTTTGGCTTTATTCGGTTTTTTAATAAAAAACTACATAAATTTCTTTGGTTTTTCAATAGAAATCAAAAACTATTTTCAACTAGTTTTTATTGAAAACTACTAAAATAACTATTTATGAAACATCCTGTTTAGCTTATTTCAGAGCAGTAAGCTTTCGTATATAAAGAGAAAAATAAAACGTCAAATTTATAGAAATTATTTTTGTTTATAAAATTATTACAATAAATTATTCTTTAACAATAGTCAAATATATTTTAAAATTTAAACTATGTTTTCTCTGATCGTAAAAAAAAACAGCAAATAGAGCGGAAATAAAAAATATCTATGAAATGTGAATGTCAACGAAAACTACATTGGGAAGAAATAAGGTATGTAAACGATGTAGTTTTTGGAATTTTGTTTTTCAAAAACGAAATGATTTTTATTTTGGTATAAATGCTATATAAGCAGGATTTGAAAAACTGTTATTAAATGGCTTGATCCAAGCACAAAACATCATTAAATATTTTTTACAATTTGGCAGAAATTAACAGGATGATAATAAACATCAAGCACAAACAATAATTTTCGATTTTTATCTACGTAATATGTTTAAATATTCTGCAACTTTAATTAGTAACTTCGAATTGTTTTATAAGTACGAAGAAATAATAAATGTGTGTTATCAATCTTTAAAGAAATACTTTTAATTTTATATTTAAACCAAAGGTTTTCATAATCCCCTACCAAACATTGTACGGACCCCATTTGAGAACCGTTGTTTTAGATACACAAATACAAAAAAATAACTGAGTTCCGGCAAGACAACGTAATAGTTTTTCTCCACGAATGCGTATTTAATTAAAAATTTAAAAAATTAGCCAAATAAATCGCCATGTCGCCAAATGGAAAATTCAGCCGCAAAATGCTATTAAAAATCGCCACATCGAACAGCCCTGCTTGACAGTTTTAAGTACTTTCATAAAAAATAATAAAATAATTAGTTGATTAAGTGAGGTCACATGTTTGAATTCGCCTTGGCGCAGAGTCTTAATGCATGTCATATAAAAGATTTTGGAGGTACATTAAAATCCTTTTGTATAAATATAAAGTGACTCGAATGTAGGGTAGAAGGAGGAGCATTCGACATAGGGGCACATTCGTTTTTGCCAATTATGTTGAAAACGAAGTATAATTTTTTGTGTTAATAATTTGTTTTCTTTTCATATATGAAAGATCTTTAATCAATCAAATTTTGAAATTTTCAAAGTACATTTGTTTATTATTAAAAAATTAACTCTTCAAACAAAAATAGACGGGCTAGATGGACTTTGACAGACTAAACACTAATCTGCTTTCAGTTTTGCATAAGGTCTGGATTTTTTATGGACATGTTTAATATTTTCCCCTAAATAAGGAATTACAAAAGTATGTTTTACCATAACACGAGAACTGAAAGCAAATTCGTGTCTAGCACGTCAAAATCTTTCTAGTCACATAAAAAATTTAAATAAAAAAACAAATTTAAATTTTACCAAATTGATCATTGCTGTACTATTGTATTTTTCAGGCTCGATTTGTACCAAAAAAATTACAATTGTACCAATTTTGACATCCCTAATAGAAGCTAATTGAGATTTCTTTGAAGACAATTACTCAAATATGAATGTATATATATATATATATATATATATATATATATATATATATATATATATATATATATATATATATATATATATATATATATATATATATATATATATATTTTTTTTTTTTTTTTTAAATGCACACATAATGAAATGTCTAACCCTTCGATTTTACTTTTCTTTTAATATATTTAAATCTAATATCTTAACTAACAAATTGCAATATTATTTAAAATATTTTCTAAAAAATAAATTTAAATAGTGGACCAACTTATCGCAGAACAATTTATTCTGCAATTTTTAGAAACATTAAAATTTTTTATATAATATTTTAAAGGTAGACAAAAATTAAAAAAGTTGAAAATTTTTAAAAAAGGCATCATATAATTGATTTTGCATTAAGTGATAACTTTTTAAATTATTGTGTTTAAATAAGCTAATTCATCTTCTAAATGTAATTTAAATCATTAAAATCCGTTAACAGCTTATGGAGATATTGGTATTTAAAGTTACACACTTTTTCGAATAAAGAAAATCATATACCTGTGTCTAGTTTCTGTAACTTGTGAAAAGTTTTCGAATCGAAATATAATTTATTATTATAGTAGTCATTCAGTTTCTCACAGGGTGATTTGATAACATTCAACCTGGATACTTATGAAGTAAACAAAAAAATTTATTTACTCTTACTGACCCTGTTATTATACAAGATGAGTTTTTTTTTTTTTTTCGAGTAATAAATTTCTCACAGAGTTATAGAAATCAGGTACTGTTGTAGTGAAAAACATCATTTATAGCATTAATATTTAAAATAATCCTTTTACTAACAACTTAATATATTTAAAATATATTTTAAATTTGAAATTGTCCAAAAGACAATTATTTAGACATTCTTCAATTCAAAGACATTTTTAATATGCATAAAACCATTTTAGAAACGAGTCTAGGACGAATTTAAATGACGGTTTATATTTTCGTCTTTATTTCAAGTTACTTTAAATTTCATTATTAAACATTTTCTATTAGGTTTTATTATTCTTTTTATTTTTTTAATATTCATAACAGACATGTATTGTAAAAATTTAATTCATAAACAACTATATTTGAGATTATGTAATATTTACAACATTATTATTAAGTTGCATCAACAAAAGCATGTATGTAACGTTTTGTATATCGATAATCATTATAATTAAGGTGAATACAAACTGTATAAAAAGAACTTATGTATTTGTAAGGGCTATCAAAACATTGTCAGTACTAACAAGCGCAAATATTCGGCCCGGCCGAATCTATATACCCACCATCAACTTTTTCAAATTTTGCGTTATATGGAAGGGGGCGGTAAAGTGGGAAGTAAAGTGGGCGGACCACGCCTATTTTTTGTTTCCGAGTTTACATTGGTCCTTGAACTAATTGAGAACAATTTCGTTGATTTTCACCTTATATGGGAGGTGGGCGGTAAAGTGGGCGGGCCACGCCCATTTTTGGTTTACGAATTTATATCGATACCCGAACTATACATACAAAATTTCGCTGTCGTACATGATTTTGTTGAAGAAATATCGACAGAAAAGTATAAAACGGACATCCTGTGTTTCTAGTTTTTAGCTCATAACTTTTTTGTTTATTAACCGATTTTGCCCATTTTCAATCCCAAACAAACCTTATATAAGGCAAACATTTGTGCAAATTTCGTTCGAGCCCTATCCTGCTTTCAACAGACGGACGGACATAGCTAGATCGACTCAGAATCTTACCAGGACCCAGAATATATATACTTTGTGGGGTCTTAGATGATTCCTTCGACATGTTACACACGGAATGACAAAATCAATATACCCCCCATCTTTTTGATGGTGGGTATAAAAACACCTTTCAGTCAATCAGTATGATAGTTACACTACTACATTAAAAAAGCCTGTCATCGTAAAAAATAATCATACATACTTATTTTAAAACAATTTAAATTAACAATTTTTTCTTTTTGATACTTATGAAAATACCTCATATATTACATATGTATGTATTCATGAAAACAATGTATCGTTTATTAAATGACCTCAAAATATAAATAATCATAGGGTCGTTTTCTTATTAATATTTTGTTATTCTTTATCTTTATATTATTATTTTTTATTATAATTTTTATTAAATATTAAGTATTTATTTACATTTAAACTGTTGAAGAGTTGATCATCTTTTGATTCAAGTTAATTATGACTGGCTGTTTTTGTAAAAATTTTCATTCAAAAAGATCATGCTGTTTTTATTTTTTTTTTTAACTACTTGTCATGTTTTTGACTTTATTTTTTTTTTTTTTTTTGGCCTAAAAGTTGTGGTTGTTGTTTTACTGGTTTTTGTTAAATTTACTTATATTTTTATTTTTGTCTTGAATAAAAAGATCCCATTATGAGATTTTTAATTAAATCATTTCTAAAACGATTGTAATTACATTTTTATGTAAAGAATAGCAACAAGTCGTTGTAAAAAAAAATAATAATAAAATTGTGGTAATAATTTTATGCACATTGCATTAGATTGTAGCACTCACTAGCAAAACTTTATTAAATATTTTAAATACTTGCATATGTATTTATGTGCATTGTAAATAAAAACATATGAGTGTAAAAATATAGTAATAGTAATTAATTCATTTAAAACAAACTAATGCCATTTATAAAAACATAGCACTTTTTGTGTTACAAATTTACTCTCATAAATATGTAAAAATAAAAATTTAAGTGGATAAAGATGTATTTGTTCAGAACGATCTTAGTTTTAAGATCATGTTTTTAATCATGTCTATTCCAATCTATTTTTATACAATGTTACTTAAGCTTTTTTCGTCTCTTTAATATTTATTTTTCTCATTAGATTACAATATGAAACGTTGGAGTTATGACATAGGTTACTTAACTTTTCCAAATAATTTTTATTTTAAACGTTCATATAAATATTGATCAATTTTGCTAAGTTTTTAATCTCAAATGTATTTATTTTGTTTTTTAGTGTCTGGTGTATATTTCATTGCATTTACAGTTATATGTATAAATGTCTTTAATAATGTAAATTAATTTAGATTTGTTAACTAATTTGTAAAAATTAAAACTGTAATTACGTTTTTTTATCTGTACTTAAACAAAATAATAATTAAAAATACATATTAAAAAAAAAAACATGTGGAATATTATGGAAATTAAACACATAACACAGTTTAGAAAATTAACGTATTTACGACGTCAGAAGCATACCTTTACCGAGGAAATTTTGCAAGATATAAACTAAGGGCACAGCCATAAATTCAAGCTTGTGTATTTAAAGAACAAGTATAAGAGGCACTTCGCAGAAAGTTCTAATAGCTCTGCTATTGTGTATACTTGTCATAAATATAATTTCTTTAAAAAGTCGTGTTTCTTATTAAAAGTATTTTTTTTCTCACGTTTGATGAAATAAACTTTAGAATTTTTATTATCATGGATAAACATGGAATGAAAAACTCAATATACCCCTATCTTTTTGATGGTGGGTATAAAGTAACTTAAACAAGCGAATCTATATATCCACCATCAACTTTTTCAAATTTTACGTTATATGGATGGTGGGCGGTAAAGTGGGCTGACCACGGCCATTTATGTTTCCGAGTTCTTGAACTCTTTGAACACAATTTCGATGAAGTTTCATCTTATATCGGTAAAGTAAGCGGACCACGCCCATTTTTGGTTTCCAAGTTTATATCGACCCTCAAACTATTTATTCAAAATTTCGTTGTCATACATGCTTTTTTTCAAGAGATATCAGCAGAAAAGTATGAAACGGACACCCTGTGTTTCTAGTTTTTAACCCATAATCGATTTTGCCAATTTTCAATCCCAAACACACCTTATATAAGATAAAAATTTCGCCCCCCTACGTTGTCCCGTTCGAGCCCTATCCTGCTTTCAACAGACGATCGGACAAAGCTAGATCGACTCCGAATCTAACCAGGACCCAGAAAATATATACTTTATGGGGTCTTAAATGATTTCTTCGACATGTTACACACGGAATGACAAAATCAATATACCCTCCATCTTTTTGATGGTGGATATAAAAATCGACTTTATCAAAAAAATTAATTAAACTTAGTTTAAATTTAAAGTTTAGTTAATCTAATTCAAAAGTTATAGTATAAACTTTCGAAGTAGTAAGTAGCTTCATATGTGGCAGGGTTGGGGAATGCCAATTACATTTGCAATTTAATTACTTTACATGTAATTATAATTAACAATACTAGAGTAATAGTAATTGAAGTCGTTTCAATTACAATTATAGTAAAGGTAAACAGTAAAGTAATTGGAAAATTTTTCAATTATAAGTGATTGTAATCGATGATGTTAAATATTAGAATGTTCTTTTGGTCATAATTAAGATTACGATATCCAAATATATTTTGTATATTTTGTTTATTAAAGACTATTTAAAATAAAAACGTTAATAAAACTTTAGTATTGCTTAAAAACAATGTGATTATTTCAAAACAGTTAAATAATATTGAAATTAAAAAATAATAACATTGCCTTCACCCACTGAATTATCAGTTAAGTTTAATCGTTAATATTAACATTAAAATCATTCAAGTTTTTATTATTTTACTGCAAGATTTTGCATAAATTTTATGTGATTTACACTGACACAAATTTCCGTTTATTTAGTTTTTATTTAATTTATAGGTGTTAAATTAAATTTTTATTTAATCTACTCACAAAATTGATTTATTTTGTTTACAAAAATATATCCACTACACCTTGCATTTATTCCCAGTACCCAGTTATCTTCCTTTACAATCTAATGATCTTTTACTATTTTTGCTCAATTTCATTTTAAAACTAGGTTAATCTTTTCAAATATAAATCGTGGGATTTTATTTAAATTTATACGTTTTATTTTTACCATCAACAAATTTATGTTAATATAAATATTTACTTAGCAGAATTAAGATTTTTTTTTTTAAACTTTAGCATTAACTGTTAATTAATTCATTTCTTTTGAAATCTTTTAATTATCAATTTTATACAATAACTTGTTTAGAAAACAATACGATAAGAAAAAAAAATAATAAGAAATAAATAATGTAAATGACTCATTGAAAAGTAAACGTAGGGGTCATAAATCTTTTTGTCTTAAAACATTGTTTTGAAAATAGATTTTTTAAAAAAAGATTAATTTCTATAGAAACTTTACAATAAAGTAAAATAAAGAATTGACAATAATATGATTAATTAAAAGGTATTTGAAAAAAAAAAACTATTGAATAAAGTTATTAAAAATTTTAGAACACAGTTTCTGGGTCAGAGATATACATTTATTTATTTTTTTAAGTTTACATGTTGTATTAAGTTATATTAAAAACTCGTATTTAAGGAAATATTTAAATTTCATCTTTAAATAATCTCTGTATTTTTGCTGACTTGTCTGATATAATAAGTTTTTGATAGCTTTTCAAAGTAAATTTTTAATTACATTTAAACTTATCTTAATGGTGTAATCATATTCAATTCAATTAAAAATATATTATAACCGTTTGTTTGACACTTCAATACCATTGTGTTTGATTCCTAGAAAAAAAAAAAAAATGCCGGTTATTGTATGTAAATTTTGTTAAAGGCTATTTCCCATTTTCAAAATATATTGTCCATACAATATCATATTTAGAAAATCCCTCAATATGTTAAAAAAATTAATTATAAGATTTAAGTGGTTAATTTTATTTTTCTAATTTACACAAATAATTTATTATTTTTTCACTTACTCTGGGATTTTTTTTTTTTTTTTTTGAAGATTGTTTTTTGCGTTTTTGATTTAAAAAAAGTTAATAATAAATATTGTTTTAAACAAATCATTGAACACATTCCTTATTAAGTTGAAATTAAATTTGTTAACAAGTTATTGACTCAATATAATTGGCATTCAGAGGTGGTTATAAAATTTTTAAATGATTTTAATATTATTATTATTATTATTTTTTTTTTGTGTTATTTATAATTTTGTTTATTTGTAAATGGAGAGATAATCATTAATTATTTGATTTTATTTTCAAGATGTCTTATTAATGTTTTTGCGTTTAAATAATTTTGGGTTATTATTGCGATGAATTTTTGGTTAATTTGCTAATTGCAATAAATTAGGTGGTAATGGTGGAGACATTATGGGTATATGGGAGAGAAAGGTGACACAAATGAATATTAAGACATTGACAGTTTTAAAAATTGTACGGCGTAAACACTTAAAGTTAATAGAGGTTAACTCTTACTAAAGTTAAATATTTAATTATAATAAATATTTAGCATGAAAGCGTTTAAAAAGAAAATCATATATAAATATATATGTATAAATTTATATAAATTTAGTAAAATTTTACTTTTTTTTAGTATAATTCGTTCTTGAAAAATACTGGAGTAGTCCAGTGGTAAAATTTATAAATTTTGAACACATTTTTTTTAATAAAATTATGAATAATTGCCCAGCAAAAATAAATAGGAGTAATTTTTAAGGAAACACTTTTTTATTACTTAAAAGTATCAAGAAGTGTAGAAAAGTAATATAAACAGTATCCCATGATCTTATTAAAAAGTGATTCAAATTAATTTATCAGATATAAAACAAATATTACAAAATAAAATCAAATTCAAGCAAATAAAAAATAATATTATGAATAATCTCTTTTAATAAAAAAATATTGATTGATATAAAAATTAAAACTTAGGACTGTGCTCGAAAAAATACATACTAAATAAAATAAACCAATGGGTAAATCTTTTTTAATATTTTTGTTTGAAATTTAAAAGAAATAAATAGTTTTTTATACGTTTTTAATAATATATGTACTGTTTTGTTTACTCAGCTTTAAGTGTTCTTGAAATATTTTTTTATATTTGGAGTAATTCCATTTTAAATTTAAAAAATTGTAACCCTTGGTTACTGATTTGAATAAAATTTGGTGGATTTGGTAGAGAATACACAAGTATGTAAAATTTTTATTTTATTAATTTTTATTTTGAAAACTGTGACAACTCTATAGCTTTAAAAAATGGTCATAAAACTGCTAATTATAAACAAGGACGGTTCTATAGCCACTTATTTAAACAAATTATCATGTTTATTGCTCAAATAGTATAATTAATTTAAAAAAATGCTTTCATTTAGTCCTTTTTGTATTAAAAATAATGGGAGCCAAAAAGTGCTGAGAATGACCCAGTGTTACATATACGTAACACTTTCTTTTTTTTTACTTTATAATTTTTATCGGAAACGCCTTATAGAGTAATTCCATGTGAAAACGGACAGCAATCGGATTTGACATCTCCGATTTCAATGAAATTCACTACAAGCATTGACCATTGGCAGTGTTTCCGAAAACATGAAATTTCAGACCCATGTATCTTTTCGTTCCGGAAATATGACGGTTTAAAAAACGAAAAAATTTTAAAAACTTTACAAATGAATACTTATTTAACTTTTAATAACTTCTTAACTATATGTGGTAGATCTCTAGTTGTTGCTGTATATTAAAGACAAAGACATTACCTTCATAACGACATATACAAAGTTTTTTAAATCAAAAGTTCAAAGGTCAAAGTTGGAGATATAAAAACTATTATATCTCAAAAACAGGTACTTTTAAAATTCTTAAAAAATTACATATTGTTGACATATGGATATGGATATAAAATTTCAAGTTGGAGCCTTATTTAGTTTAGGAGTTATGGACAAAAATAAAATCCAATTATTAATAACTCCTAAGCTATAGAAAAAAAAGTTAGTTTTAGTATAATTTTAAAAAGAAGGACATTACCTTAAAAATGATATATAGTGAGTTACTTTAGATCGAGAGTTCAAAGGTCAAAATAAGACTCACAAAAAATAAACCATTATATCTCCGAAAACGACATTTTTAAAATGCTAAAAAAAATTATATAATGTTAATACAACTCTACTTCATGCTTGTGCAAAATTTCATGTTGGACTCTCATTTAGTTCAGAAGTTATGTAACAAAATATAAATTGAAGTCAAATTTTGTATATAAAATTTAATTTTTTTTAAATATGTGCTCATAAAAAAAAAAATAATTTCAAAATAATTTTTGTAAATATTTAAAATTTTACATACAAAAAATATGCTATTTTCTGCGTTTTGCTTCATAACTTCTAAACCAATAGAGGCTCCAACTTGAAATTTGGCACAAATATAGAGAAGAGATCCATTATAAATTTTTTTGAGATATTAAACTTTAATCTTTATATTATCGATTTTGACCTTTAAACTTTCGTAGTATATAAATGTTTTACTTGTCGTTTTTAAGTCAATGTGTTTTTCCATTAAATGAAATAAAAATAGTCATTTTACAATGTATATTTTAGAAGTTATGAGCATTAAAGTGTGATTATTTTTGGAAAAAATTCAACCGCTTTTTGATTTTTGAAACATCATATTTTTGGACCGGGAGGATTTTTTACTCATAAAAATTGTGATTTGAGCAACATTCGCAATACTTAATATCTGTAGAGAATTTCATTGAAATCGGAGATACCAAATCCGAAAATGTTTTTTGTCCGTTTTGATAAATAAACAAATTTGATTTGTTTTCATTTAGTATACAAAAAAAATCGTTAAAATATGTAGAATGCAAATTATAAGCCTTTTTGCAATCCTCCTGCCGTTAAAATCGAGCTTTTGTAAGTTGTCAAATAATGAACTTTACAAAATCACTTTTTGCCACAATGAAAGGAGAGGAAATGAAATAAAAAACATTTGACGATGCAGGACGAATATTGAATTACACAATTCATAACAAAATTGAAGTTTATATTATTCCGTTTTTTGACAATATAGTTTTAAACTTGGGTTAAAGTGACTTGAATACAATTTTCGTCTAAATTGGATCCACCCATTTTTGTTTTTGCCCACCGTGTTTCTCCATTTAATTGTAGGTATACATGGGTATTTTCACTTAATGGTGTATAAAATCAAGATTTGTGTCCCAATTTTTTATTTATTTATAGCAATGGATAATGGATTAAAAACTTCACATTTTTAACGGTTTAATTTCTTAAAAGAAAATTTTAAGAAAAAAATTCTTTAATTTTACATAAAAACTGTTGGATAGATAAAATAGTGTTAAGTCGACTTAGGTGCATCTCTTGGTATTTCAATTGTCTAAATCGGACAACCTGTTCTCGAGTTATAGTAAAATAATGGGAAAAAACTGAAAGCAGATTCGTATTTAGCAGGTCAAATTCCATCAAGTCCACATATTTTTTGTTTAATCTTTTGAACCTTTCTTTTACCGATCAATGTGATTTAATGAACATTTAATAATTTGGGTATTTAACTTGATGGAAATTTAGACTTTTGTTCTCATATTTCATAAATATTTTAATAATAAATCCTAAATTCATTAAGCATTCGTTTAAAGATCCATATTGATTGATACACCACTAAGCAACTGTTTACTACGTCAGTAAAATCAACATTGGAATAAGGATCTACCATCTAAAATCCTTAATATCATGGATATAAAGACTCAATTGAATCAGTTATTTTATCTCTAAGGACTTGGCTAGAATCCTAACCCAAGACTTTCTTCTTACGAAGATCGTCTGACTGTCGTTAAACTTTCAACGCTACAAACAAAGCTGTCAAATCTTTCTGCTGTTTAATGTAAAAATAAAAAATAAAAACAATTAAAAAATACGTTTTGTTTCGCGGCTCTTCAAAGATAAATGCATTTTCTTTTATCAATTAATTATGAATTTTGAAATATGATCTTAAACTTTGAACTTAGTTCAATGCACTTAAACCTTTAATAAGTCATAATGCGCTAAAATTCAATTGGTCGAACAATATATCGAATACAGTAGATCTCGAGAAGATCCTCATCATTTTCATCATCAAATATCAAAGAAAATTCAAGAAAGTAGGAATATGTATCTACATTCCAGATCTGGTAGAATCCTCAGGGTAGTAGCAGCTAGTTCTGACGTTGATTAGCAGGTTCATATTATTGACAGGCAAGAATTAGTCATAGGCTTCCCAATTTTACTAAAGTATCATTGATGATAATCTCAGAAAAGATTAAATGTATAGGATCCTAACGCTGTCCCAACCCCTTTTTTTCCAAATAGTTTTTAACTGGTCGTGTCTAGCATATTCTGGCCCTCTTTCGTTCAATGCTATTTTCATACGGATCAATTGTGTTCTGCACTGGTCGTTTTTACCTTTTTTAGCCACGCATAATAGATGACAGACTTCTTGGTTATTCGGTTTCAGTGTCGATTTTCCTGGTTAGTGGATCCACTTTTCATCTCCCGTAACAATTCGATTGAGAAACGATTTCGTTTTGTGGGACTGAAACAACATTTCGGACATTCAAAATCAGCTTTCGAAGTCTCTTGTCTTCAGTTCGTGTAGCACTTATTTCCCCTGCTTCTGGATGTTCCCATGTGCTTTAAAAACCTAGAAATTATTGCTTGAACGACTAAACCACACACTCTTCAAACAAATAATATTAAAGAAAATTTCATTCTACGGGAAACCCGTACAACACTCAAAACGTTACTACGAACCCCCATTTGGGAGCCCCTGGGTTAGAATACATATATTGTGTGTCTCTCTCTCTCTCTGTCTCAGCAATGAAAATGCAGACCATCTTGTAAGGCACAGGTCAGTGCAATATAAAGACACCGATAGGTCTGGGAAAGAACCCACAACGACTAGACTACTAATGGTGAATGCAGGGAGTCAAGAGTTTTATGACATAGCAGGAATGATACTAGTGCTCGACATAAGTCGAAAAATTCTCAGGGTCATATTAGTGTTACATTTGGGACAAAGGCTAGCCGGATTTCTGCAGGCTGTAGATGAACCTGAAACAGAATTACAGGACCATAATTATAAATAGTTAGGTAAAAAATTTTAAAATAGGTTTAGCGCAATTCCAGGGAATGGATTAAAAACATTACTGGCTTTATTATTAGATTGCAATTTAGCTAAGTTTTAGCATTATACTTAATCTAATCGAATGGCTGTTCAATTGATAGACCTTAAATTAAATATCTAATAAAGTAAAATTAAATAAAATTTAAACTCAAAACCAAACATACAACCACATTTCCCTGAAATAAAAATTAACAAAGATTTATTAATTTGCTAATTTATTATTCATAGAAATTATATATAAATAAAAAACATTATTGTATAAACATTTAATTATTGTTTTTTTGTCATGTTAAATAAAATTTTATATACATTATTAAAGCTCACTTGACTTCCTACAATGTTTATGACTAAAAGACGATACAAAAAACGCTAAACAAAAAGATCATTAACAATCTTAAAGGTGGAGGCAAGATGTTGGGGTTCGATCTTATGTATGTATGTATGTATGTATATTTTTATGTGTCGTCTATTGGTGAAGTTGAATGACATCTTCCGTAGTTATAAATTAACATAAAAACATTAACAAAAATATGTGTGTAGGTACTTATGTTTATAATAAAATAAAAAAAAAACAATTAAATTTAAATATTCCTGCACAAGATCAAACATTGGCCACAACAGCATCATTGTAAACAAAGTCATGGTAATACAAATTTATTTAAAAACTTTAGGACAATTATTGCCAACCACCGCCACTAAATATACAATGATCATGTACTAATTGGCCTGGCGTTGCCAAACAACAAATATTGTTTAGAGTCAATGACAATTAAAATTTATTGACAAAAGTCATAGATTAAATTTAAAACTAAAAATAGCACGACTTTTTTCCATGAGAACTTGAACTTGAAGTCATTTAAAATAATTAAATATGCATATGAAATTTGTTTAATTTTTGTGGTGGTGTAATTTCGTATTAGAAATAAAACAATGTTTTTTTTTTTTTTTTAATTAAAATATTTGTTGATAAAAAAAAAATTGTTTACAAAAATACAAATCTTATAGATTTTATTTAATGATAAAAGTAATTATATTATTAGTTTTTAAACAATAGAATTAATTAAAAATTTTAATACTTATTAAGTTGGCAATAAATTTGTTAAGAAAATTAATAGTACATGAAATTCTAGGCATTTTTAATATTCAAAATTAATAAGGTAATTCTTTATACTATTTTTTATACAATATGATTTTGCAAATTAACAGGGGAATTTCCCTGAGAATTATTAGTTTTAATAAAATAGGCTGAGACTTAACAAAACATGGAAGAAGATTTATAAATTGTAAAAGTTTTAGAGGAAAAATGTATGTTTAATTTAATTAATTTAATTTCAATATTTTAAAAATTCAATAATGTACTTATTTAATTGTTCAATTTGACAGATTATTTATTAGTTGAAAAATATTACTAAAATAAAATTACCTAATTTATTTCTTAAATTATCTACAAATCAATCAATCATTTGTGGAAAAAATCCATTAATAAATAATTTTTTATTGACAAATTAGCTCTTCAACAAAACTTAAATGAAATCATTTTTTAAAATACTTTATTCGAAATTTTCATTTTAAACAGAAATACGTAAATGGAGATTATATGTATGTATGCCTTCAGCAAATTTTGTTTACCAATATATTTTAATACTCGTATTATTGTTATAATTATTATAGTTAAAAGTGGGATATTTTTGTAAATTGTTTTTAAAAACAATTTAAGGTTATTTAGATTTCATTTATTTAAGTAATTTTTGATGTTTTTAAATAAATAATATTAATTTAATTAATTTAAATGCATACCTAATTAAAACAACAGTCAATTTTACAAGCAACTTTTCTATAGAAAAAAGTAGTCAGTTTCTCAACCAACTTTTCTAATAGGAAAATAATCAGTTTCACAAGAAACTTTTGTATAGAAAAGTTGACAGTTTCAGAATAAATTTCATATTAAAAAGTAGCTAGTTTCACAAGCAACTTTTCTGTAGAAAAATAGTCAGTTTCACATGCAATCTTTCTATAAAAAAGTAGTCAGTTTCACATGAAACTTTTCTATAAAAAAGTAGTCAGTTTCACATGAAACTTTTCTATAGAAAAGTAGTCATTTTCACATGAAACTTTTCTATAGAAAAGTAGTCAGTTTCACATGAAACTTTTCTATAGGAAAGTAGCTAGTTGCGTATGCAACCTTTCTATAGGAAAGTAGTCAGTTGCATATGCAAATTTTCTATAAAAAAGTAGTGAATTCCACATGCAACTTTTCTATAGAAAAGTAGTCAGTTTCACATGCAATCTTTCTATAGAAAAGTACTTAGTTTCACATGCAACTTTTCTATAGAAAAGCAGTCAGTTTCACATGAAACTTTTCTATAAAAAGTAGTGAATTCCACATGCAACTTTTCTATAGAAAAGTAGTCAGTTTCACATGAAACTGTTCTATAGAAAAGTAGTCAGTTTCACATGCAATCTTTCTATAAAAAAGTAGTCAGTTTCACATGAAACTTTTCTATAAAAAAGTAGTCAGTTTCACATGAAACTTTTCTATAGAAAAGTAGTCATTTTCACATGAAACTTTTCTATAGAAAAGTAGTCAGTTTCACATGAAACTTTTCTATAGAAAAGTAGTCAGTTTCACATGAAACTTTTATATAGAAAAGTAGTCAGTTTCACATGAAACTTTTCAATTGAAAAGTAGTCAGTTTCACATGAAACTTTTCTATAGAAAAGTAGTCAGTTTCACATGAAACTTTTCTATAGAAAAGTAGTCAGTTTCACATGAAACTTTTCAATTGAAAAGTAGTCAGTTTCACATGAAACTTTTCTATAGAAAAGTAGTCAGTTTCACATGAAACTTTTCTATAGAAAAGTAGTCAGTTTCACATGAAACTTTTCAATTGAAAAGTAGTCAGTTTCACATGAAACTTTTCTATAGAAAAGTAGTCAGTTTCACATGAAACTTTTCAATTGAAAAGTAGTCAGTTTCACATGAAACTTTTCTATAGAAAAGTAGTCAGTTTCACATGAAACTTTTCTATAGAAAAGTAGTCAGTTTCACATGAAACTTTTCTATAGAAAAGTAGTCAGTTTCACATGAAACTTTTCTATAGAAAAGTAGTCAGTTTCACATGAAACATTTCTATAGAAAAGTAGTCAGTTTCACATGAAACTTTTCTATTGAAAAGAAGTCAGTTACTCCAGCACCTTTTCTATAAAAAAGTAATCAGTTTCAGATTTGAATCATGGATCGATCCATCTTTGATTTCGCAAGCAACAGGAAAACTTTTAAAAAATACATTTTCGCTTATGTATTTTGGCAAATATGTTGGAATAATATATGTATATAAGTAGTTCAACTTTTTTTTAAAATTCGGAATTATCTAACAGAAAATAAAATAGTTCCAAGTGTATCTAAACTTTATATATTTTCATAATGGTGGCGGTTTAAAAGATTCGGCATAGTCGAATATAAATTTATTAATACATAATTAATGGTAAAAAAAAATTTTAATATTGATTAATATACATAAATAATTTTCATATAAAATATTTCGTTGTATTGTTAAATGTAAAAAAAAAAATGTTGTTTAAATGTTTCTCTATTTGTAAAAAATTTTAATAGATTTTTAATATTTTTTGTTTTCTAATTTCCGAACCAAATTTCCTCTTAAAGCATACCTATAATTTTATGTTCTGTGTTTATTTGTGTAAAATTTTCTATATTTTTTAAAATAAACTATTAAAATGTATAGTGTGACTATAAATTTTTCTTACATGTGTTTCTCAAAACTATTTGTATGGCCTGAGTACTTCACTATTCTATCTCTTTCCTACTTTTTTCTATTTTTGTGTCTCTTTCTCTTCCTGTATTTTTGTAGTTCACAATACCACTACATGAAACTACAGAAACCACAAAAAAATAAAAAACACATACACACAAACACACCTACACTAAAACTGCATGCAAGAATACTTGAAAACCAAAAACAAATCCATTCAATTTCAGACTTACTTGATTCAACATTTCCATTAGATTTACAACCGCCCATCTTTGAGGCAACAGCATCGGCATCATTTCCATCACAGTCTAACGGTGGCAGCGAAGGCACAACAATCGATAGTTATGGTAATCCCATTGAAAGCCTACAACCAATTGAAACTCCTGATGGTCGTAAGGTTGTAAGCGCTCAAGGTCTACAATTTGAAATACCAAATTATGCATCGGGCATAACAGAACTTAAGAAGCCCGCTGATGATTTACTGCCACCATTTGTTGGTGAGTTTAGCAATGATTTTGATAAATCAACTACTACAAGAAAAGCAAATAGTATAGATGATGTTGGACAAGTTAACGATGACAAGCCAGGTACTCGTATTCATAGAAAAGACAATGTTAAGGCTGCCGACAGCCTTGTACACGTAAATAGTTTGTTAACTAGCCATGCTGCTGCAAGTGGTCAGCAAAAGAATCGTTTGAGATTTAAAAGGCAACTACAATACACAACAACTACAGACACTAACCACAATCACAACTATAATAGTTTTACCACCACAATTGCACAAGACGAGGTTTTTAAAGCACAAGATCTAAACATGTACACAAATAATACAAATGTTGCGAACACGACGACCATGACCATAACTAACCCTAAACGACAGGACCGTGAACTCAAGAATAATAACAACAACAATTACAACACCACCAACACACCATCATCTTATGTAGCCAATAGTTTAAGTTTGTTTGTAGCCAAACAATCGAAAAATCTTAATTCTCTTAATTTTAAATCACCCACCATAAATTCATCACTTTCATTGTCATCTTCATCGTATTCACCTTTGCAGTATAATAATTCTTTTCAGTCACCATCTTCTAAAACTAAGCTTTCAGCACACTATACCCCTATAAGTAATGGTAACTTTAATTATCCCAATGTACCCACTGATACGTCCATTATCGATTGTATAGTTTCTAAATATAAAAATCCCCTTCCTACCTTAGATCCCATTGTCGTTGCACTACCAAGTGAGTCATCGGAAAATTTTAATACAAATGCAGGTCTATCTTCATCGGCCGAGACGACCAGCGTCGATGTGGAGAGCATTCCTTTGGTTGAAGTCAAATCACAATCTGCAATATCGCACAATTCTAAAACAGCACTCTTTAAAGGTTTACCCGATTATATATTGGAACTTAATGATCCCGATATAGGTGGTCCTGTAGACTATGAACCTGCTGAGGATAATAGAGGTTTAAAAGTTATAGCTTGGGATTTGGTACCGCCTTTGAAGACTGAAGAAATTGAAGCAGATAAATCGATTAGTCATAGAAATAAAGTCAGCGTAACTACTGGTCACAATTTCAATACTCAGGCCTCTCAACAATCTAGTCACACTACACACTGGCCCCATATAGGCTCAAGAAATTCCTTAGAAACTACAACCACAACAACGTCAACAACTCCAAGAACTACTACCACAAGACGTACCACAACAACAACTACTACCACAACAACTACGCCTAGAACAACTACTACACTTAGAACTACCACCACTCCAAGAACAACTACAACCACTACCAGAAGAACCACAACTCCTAGAACTACAACGACCACGACTACCACTCCCGAACCTGATTCTTCTGAATTCTTTAAACTAGAAGCTGGTGATTCATACACCCTACCACCCTGGCTACAAGATATTGATGATCCCGAGCTAGATGTTGCTGTAGCCTATATTGTACCCGAAGACATAAATGAATATAATCAGACCATAGATCGTGACATATTGCCACCTTTGGAACCTTATACCGATTTAAATAATTTACATTTAACGCCACCACCAAACTATAAGGAAACCACTACTCCCCGAACAACCACAACAAGAAGAACTACTGTATCAACAACACCTAGAACTACCACCACCACCACTACCAGACGTCCAACTGTATCAACATATCAACCTCACTGGATTAGAGCAAAACCAACATCGGCCAAACCTACCATAGCCACATTTAACAATCAATTCACTAGTCTTAGTCCATCCATATCATCTTCTAATTTTGCACAACGCACTACGAGCACTACAACAACAACAACCACCACCACTACAGTCAAACCAAAAACTACCATAAACTACTATAATCGTGCACTTTCCACAACTACTCCTCCAACAGATAAAATCGGCAGCAGCAGTGAAGAAGTACCGACAAAACAAAAAAATCCCTTCTTACCCTCAGCATTCAATGATGGCAAATATAGACCAAAATCAACAACTACAACAACAACCACAACTACACCAGCTCCTGAAATTGTCGAAGAAAATCCTTTTGAACCCACCATACCACCATGGCTAAGAGATTTCGATTATCCCGATCTAGCACCCGGTGTACCCTTTGTCTATGATCCCAATGAAGATGAAAATCCCGTTGATAAGAACATCTTGCCACCTTCTAAGACCGACGACACTAATAAGTCCACATTTAACTCTGATTCCTCCTCCTCCTCCAACTCTCCCTTTTTGAATTCGCAAAAGCCTCAAGGTTTCACAAATAAATTCACTTCTTCCGCTATTTCCCTAGCTTCTTCTTCTTCTATCCCATCAATAGTAACAATTCCACTCCCATCCACACAAACAAACCAAGCTGATAATACGGTTACGCGACCACCACTCGTGTTCGTACCACCACCAACTACCACAGCGGACGGCATCATCATCGCTGATAAGGTCGATGACATAACAAAAAAAACCTCATCAACATTTAACAAAAATTTTGCAGCACCCTTTGAGCCCACCACCGCCTCATCTACCTTGGCGACCACAGCCTCTGACGCTGATCAAAAGAAGGTACCCTTAAGTGCTGATCGTGAATCGTTTCCACCATTTAACAATGTCATTACGGGCTCATCCACTTTACCCAGTAAGACAACGTTTACGAAGAGCGAAGATGGCAAAGTTATCACCAACAATATATTCTTGAGTGGTAGTATTGGATCGACATCAGCGAAACCATTTGGTTCCAGTCTAAGTCAAGAGAAAAGTGAGTATGATTTTTTTAATAATATTATATATTTAAGGTTAAGTGGCCGAGGCAAAAAATATTACATATGAATACAAAAACTATTTGATAAACTCTAAACCATTGCACAGGGGGGCAGAATCGAAAATTTTTGGAAATAAATCTGTAACTCTAATCGGCTGGTTGGCTTTACATGAAATTTAACATATGGGCGTAGCAAAGTAGTGTATAATTTTAAGTTTGAAAAGGGGACGTCACATAACTCTCAGGAACACAGCTATGGGAGCTCAATGTAGAGTACCTCCTAGAAGAAACAAAAATTTGACAAGTTGTTAAATATTTTCTATGTCAGAGGTACCCTATTTTGAACCAAAATAGTTCTGCTCCTGAAGGGTATGTGAAGTCCCCCTTCCAAACTTAAAATTTTATACTTTTCTGCTACGCCTATGAAAATCCAACTAGCAGATTACAAGTTACAGATTTATTTCCACAAAAATTTAGATTTTACCCCACTGTGAATTGTTCAGAACTCTAATTTTTTAAAACTGTTTACCTTAAGCTTTGAATATAAAAATACTTATTTATAAAATCCACTAACTTTTCTTTGCCCCCATTCCAATTACTTTCAGATATATTTTCCACCCAATCTATCACTGGCTCTTCCATTACCAAATCCACCACAGCCTCTACCATTTTCAAACAATTTGGTACCACTTCATCCGCGGCCTCTGGTTTTGTAAAAGCTGACGGAGCTACATCAACTTTTGGTTCAACTTCCATTAACGATGGTTTCAAATATACCGGACGTTTTGGTGGTCCTCCTGGTGTATTAGCACCACAAAATTCAGGATTAACCACCTCTTCGACAACAGTAACAAAATCATATAACAAACCAGCATTTACAACATTCGGTGTTACTTCTACACCTGGATTTACCAAGAATAATAATGACAAATTTACGGGAAGTTTTGGTGGACCACCAGGTATATTGAAACCCTATGATAATGTTAAGAATCGTTAAAGTAAAGAGAGAGTGAAAACATTTTTTAAAAACAATCAAGGAAGAGATTTGAAGTAAAGAAATCATATTTTTAGTATTTAGTTAAATTATTTATGAGATGTTATAAATCAAACGAATATTAAAAATCATCAATTTATATAAGTTTAAAACGATTATTTTTGGTTTAAAAATATTTGTTTATTTGAACATAAATTGCGTGTACTTGGCACAATTTATATTTATGTATAATACTCATCGAAATGTTTATTATAATTATTATTATAACAAAAAATATTACATGAAATAATTTATTATTATTTTTTATACCTATAATTTGTCAAATTTGTTTGTATATATATGTACCTATAAACTATAAAGAATCTACAGCAATTATACTTTATAATGTATGATAAATTAAATTGTATGTAAAAAAAAGAAACAGTCAAAATTAATGGCTTTATTTTGGTATTTCTTATTATTGTTTTTATTATGTATTATTTTTTTATTAAATAAATTGCTAACAAAAATTTAAATGGCAAAAAAATAATAATAATTTAAGAAAGAAAAAAAAAACTTGAGTTTTTATTTAAATTCTTTGGGAGACGTCGCCACAAGTAAAAATTCTTTTGGTTATTGACAATTCATTTAGACTTGATCATTATGGTTAATTTCAGTTTACATGCAAACTTTGTAAATATGTATTATTTTCTTTAAGTACACTTTACAAAAAAATAAAAAATAATAATAAAATTATTAAAAACAATAAAACTAGTTTTTTGTAAAAAGTAGAAAAATTTTTGAGCTGTGTTAACGTTGACGTTGTGTTAAAATTTAAGTTTAATATGGACTCCAAAAGAAAGCTATGAAATAAATAGAGAATCTTATCCTCTTTCTGGTGCAAACCTGATTATCTCAAAATTCCATGCGATTTCCAAAGATTTAATATCAGAAGGGGGATCCCTGATTTTTTTTTTTTTTTTTTCTGTGATCTTAGTTTTTTTTTAACAAAAATTTTCTTAAATCGGCGTTTTTTTTTCAGAATATTAAAAAAGACAATATGTACTATTTTTCAGAAATAATTGAGAACAAACAACCTGTTACATTTTAATTTCCATTCCATTAAAGTTCAAAATTAGTGTATTTTTGAAAAATTGTCCAAAAAATAATCAAAATATTTGGAAAAAATGTTCAAATGTTTGAAGAAAAACACTCTAAATTGCTTGAAAGTTAATGGTTTTATTTTAAAATTTTGCTTAAAGAAACCTTTTATTTAAAATGAAATTGAAATGAAATTGAAAAAAGATTCGGCTGTGCCGAATCTTTGATACCCTTCACCATATTACCATATTACCATCTTACTATCTTATCGACATCATATAACCATATTACCGACAAATAATAAAATTTTCGCCTTAACGTATGCTTTCATATTTTCACATATTTAAATCTAAATTTTTTTCAAACTACGAAAATTTGAATATGAAAAAAAAAACAATCATAGCAGGCTTTGCTTTTAAAAAATAAACAACAACAATTCCATATTTATTTATTTATTTTTTTATGTGTATATATACAAACTGACTGCATATACAAAGAACAACAACAACACTGTTATTCATTATATTACTTCTGTTGCTAACTAAACTACTTGTCTTATAGGCAAAAACGTCACTAATAGTCATTTCAATGCTTAATATACATACATGTTTGTGTATGTATTTATGTATATTCTTAACAGATATGTTTTAGTTTTAAAAAATAAACAACAACAATTCCATATCTATTTATTTTTGTACAGACTGCATATACAAAGAACAACAACAACACTGTTATTCATTATATGACTGCTGTTTTTAACTAAACTACTTGTCTATACAAAAAACGTCACTAATAGTCATTACAATGCTTAATATACATGTTTGTGTGTGTATTTATATTCTTAACAGATTTGTTTTTGGTCCATAACTCTGTTGATTCTGAACGAATTTGGTTTATTAAAAAAAAACGAAATTTTATAAAAACATTTATGACTGATCTATATAAAAATAAAAATCTGTAGCTTGAACAAGGGCTTCAAAAATAAAAAAATCGTTTTCCCCGATATCTCAGTTATTACTGATCCGATTTATTTCATTTTTTCAGAACAAAAATTCAGAAAATAATTTCCGAGCCCCCTTTAAAAATTCGAAGTCCCTGGTATATGCAGAGGCTTCAGAAACTGAAAAACCGGTTCCAAAAACCGGTTTTTAAAGCATATCTCCGCCATTTACAAACCGATCCTGCTGATTCAAAAAACCGAAATTTTAAAAAAATATTTGTGTCCGATCTGTATAAAAATAAAAACCTATAGCTTAAACCAGGGCTTCAAAAAATAAAAAATGCGTTTTGTCCGATATCTCAGTTATTATTGAACCGATTTATTTAATTTTTTCAGAACAAAAATTCAGAAAAAAATGTCCGAGACTTCTTTGTAAAAACGAAGTCCCTAGTATATACAGAGGCTTCAGAAACTGGAAAACCGGTTCTAAAAACCGGTTTTTTTAACATATCTCCGCATTGTATGAACCGATCTTGCTGAATTCCAATAGCAAAATTCTCGAAAGCATTTCCGATCGTTTGATATATATATTATATATGTCAGTTATCGGTGGGCTTCATAAACGCCATTTCAACCGACACACGGACGGACGGTCGGACGGACGGACGGACGGACGGACGGACATGGTCCTATCGTCATCATTTCTTACAAGGATCCCGAAAATGTAAACTTTTTTGCTCTCCGACGAAAATTGTGGGAATTACAAACGGAATGACAAACTTATATATACCCTTTACACCTTTGGTGAAGGGTATAAAAAGATTCGGCTGTGCCGAATCTTTGATACCCTTCATCATCTTACCGACAAATAATTAAATTTTCGACTTAACGTATGCTTTCATTATTTCACATTTATAAATCTACATTTTTTTCAAACTACGAAAATTTTATTATGAAAAAAACAATCATAGTAAGCACTGCTTTTAAAAAATAAATAACAACAACAATTCCTTATTTATTTATTTTTGTATGTGTGTATATACAAACTGACTGCATATACAAAGAACAACAACAACACTGATACTCATTATATTACAACAACAACTGCTGTTGCTAACTAAACTACTTGCCTTATAGGCAAAAACGTCACTAATAGTCATTACAGTACTTAACATCATGTTTGTAAATAAAAACCTATAGCTTAAGGGCTTAAAAAATCAAAAATGCGTTTTGCCCGATATCTCAGTTATTATGGACCGATTTGTTTAATTTTTTAGCAAAAAAAATTCAGAAAAAAATGTTTGAGTATTCTTTGCAAAAACAAAGTCCCTAGTTTATACAGAGGCTTCAGAAAGTGGATAACCGGTTCTAAAAACCTGTTTTTTAAGCATATCTCCACAATGTATGAACCGATCTTGCTGAATTTCAATAGCAAAATTCTCGAAAGAATCTCCGATCGTTTGATATATATATTATATATGCCAGTTATCGGTGGGCTTCATAAACGCCATTTTAACCGACACACGGACGGACGGACATGGTCCCGAAAATATACACTTTTTTGCCCTCCGACGAAAATTGTGGGAATTACAAACGGAATGAAAAACTTATATATACCCTTTATACCTGTGGTGAAGGGTATAAAAAACGTACAACTAAAGCTTATGAAATTTTATTTTTTTTCCCCAATATTTAAAAGAAATTGGTAACTTTACAGCTCAGCAAAAAAAAAAAAAAAAAAAACGCACACAAGACCAATGATTTTAAGATTTTACTTTGAACCATATAGTTCACAGGGTACCAAAGTTGCCCACCTCGGTTATGAAAAATATTTAAAACGATCATGATTCGTTTTATGTATTTAAAGTGATTTGAACAATTTTAATATGAAACATTTTATTTTTATACCCACCAACAAAAAGATGAGGGTATCAGTGTTGCCAGAAAATGATTTAAGAAATATGCTAAATTCCAAATAAAAAAGTGCTAAAATGTTCCACAAGAAAAATAAAAAAATGCTAAATTTTTTAGTACAGTATTTTTATTGTTTACATAAAAAACAGTTTATAAAAATTAAATTAAAAAATAATAAATATATTCATAGAAAATATATACAAATATTTCATTTGGTATTTTGTAAGTAAAGCAGCACGCATTTTCAAATTTTAAGCCTTCTCGTATTTGTATAATTGCACATAACAATTCTGGTTTTATTCTATTTCGAATCTTATTTTTAATTAAAGCCATTAAGCTAAAGAGCCTTTCAACTTCGGCGTTAGAGAATGGTAGAACGAGAAGTGACAATACAAATGTCGATAATTCTTTAAAAACTTTTTCACCGATAGAATTTTCATAATTATGGACTTGAATCCAAAGTTGTATCTAATTTCTCATCCCAATATTGTTTAGTAATATAAGTCCATTGATTTTGTATAACATCTATATCAGATGAACAATAGTTAAGCTCTTGCAGAATGTGCGTAATTGACCATTTTATTGGATTTAAATTATGACTTATAGAGAACATTGACATATTTTTTAAAATATTAATATTTTTTGGCAAGCGATTTTTTAATTGATTTACAAGTTCTTTTAAAAAAGAGACACAAGTATTTCTTATTTTTTTTTTTTTTTTTTTTTCATCGTCAAGTGAAATTTCTGCAGATTTAATTTTTTACTTTAATAAATTTTCAAATTCATATCCTAAATATGGAATTGGAATCAAAAAATCATCAAACGAATTAATTTCATTGGAACTAAAAATAATCACATTCAACTTTTGTTGGGTGCATATCTTTCCCGCAATAACATTAACTAAAAAAACAAGTCATGATTTTTAAAGGGTCACAATGTTTAGCTTGTAAGGCTTTGTTTGTTGCCTGGGTCTCACTTAAAATATTTTTAAAAAAATTGCCATTAAAAATAAGTAACTGTCATTGCTTTTTATTTTGTTCTTAAATTCTTTAAAGTTGCAATATCAGTTGCAGAAAAAGGTAGTAAGCACATAGTTATACAAAAGAGTAGCAAATGAAAAGTCCTATCTATGACATTTGTTTTTTGAAGCAAAAAATAACAAGTTAAATGCAAATTTTGAATAGGTAAATATATTTATTAAAAAAATTAAATTTTCAAATAAAAAATTTTTTCTTTCAACAAAATTATGCTAAAAAGCATTTAGCACATTTTTTAAAAATGTTAATGCATTTTGCCAAAGAGAAATGCTAAATCTAGCACTGAAAGTGCTAAAATGGCAACACTGGAGGGTATATTGATTTTGTCATTCCATGTGTAACATGTCGAAGGAATCATTTAAGACTCCACAAAGTTTATTTTCTGGGTCCTGGTTAGATTCTGAATCGATCTAGCTTTGTTCGTCCGTCTGTTGAAAGCAGGATAGGGCTCGAACGGGACAACGTAGGGGGACGAAATTTGGCACAAATATTTATCTTATATAAGGTTTGTTTGGTATTGAAAATGATTAATAAACAAAAAAAGTTATGGGCTAAAAACTAGAATATCTCTCGAAAAAAACATGTATGACATCACAATTTTGCATAAATACCCAGCAAAATATTTCAGAAGTTGTTCTAAAATCACAGAATTTTCATTACATACCAAGTTACTTTAAGTTATCAATTTTATATTCTAAAATTGTTCTTTTTAGCAACATCCCAATATGTTAAAAAATTATATCATTTATCTAATGATTTGTATGTAAGCATTCATTATTAGTAAAAAATTAATTATTTGCGCTACTGGTGATAACAATTAAAAATAAATATAGCAAAAATAAAAGAACAAAACTATATTGTAATTAATTTACAAATTCCAAATCTCACTTTTCTTCTTAAGAAGAATAAATATTAATCTACATAAAAAATTTTATGTTTTATATTTTACATATCGAGGGCTTATATTCAAAACGGGCCTCGTGCAAAACAGCATTGTTCAGGAGAACAAAAAAACTGTTTATTTCCCTCATTTTTCAACATTTTGCAATCCGTTCTTCTACGATTTATTAATATTACGTCTACTTAATCTCACACTGAAAATATTTTAACTCCATTATTCGCGAAGTTATGGTAGATAGCCTGTTTTGTCTTAATTATTTTTTTTGTTTTGTTTGTTAAAAAATGTTCATTATTTGAAATTAAAGAAGTAAAACATACTATTTTTGGAAAAAAATTTACAATATGTTAAATTTATGATATCATACTAATCAGGAGATAAAAAAAAAATCTAAATTTTGTGGTTGGCTGGATCATTTTTAATCGTTAGAAATAACAGGAGTGTTTACTAAAAGGACGAAAATGTGTTCAAAATTAAAATTATAAAATAAATTTTGAAAAAAAATTTTTTGCAAAAAAAAATTTTAAACCAATTAAAATTCTATTAAATTGGATATCAACAACTCAAAAATTATTAAAACCTTTAAAGACGATGTTTATTGCACTTTTTATTTAATTATAATTTTTTTAAGAAACTGACTAAGATGTTTTGCTTATAATTACGAATTTTATTAAAATGTTTTCATTCTTGTCTTTAAATCTAGCGTATAGTGCTCCGACTTAGCTTCATAAAATGTTGATAGGTGTACCCGCGTATGATCTATAAGCATGTAAAAAAGGTTAAAAATCTAACTTCAATGGCTTTTTTCTCCAGACTGCATTGAGATAACAAAATTTTTATGAGATATATTAAAATTGTAATTCAAAATGTTTAAGAAAAGTTCAAAACGCAAAGAAAATTCTCATTATTTATCAATTTTTATTTTTAAATTTCTTTGAAAATCAAACAAAAACTTGCATATAGCCCGTTTTGCCTTAAAAAAAAATATACTGTTTGTAGATAGCCCAAAAACAAAAAGTGAAAAACATAGTGTTTGAATTAACTTTTGACTCCAAAATTAACACCATATACAAAAAATAGAAAACTAAAGAGCCTGACGGAAAAAAAAGAAATTTTCTAAATCTGCATGAAGCCCGATTTGAATATAGGCTCTCGATATATTTAGTCCATGTTTTCATCATTGAACAAGAAATGACTGATCACAGGTGAATAAATGCTAAATTGTATTAAATTGTTTCACTAATGATAAAAGAAATATGAAAAGGTATTCTTTCACATAATACCTCAGTGTTCCTCAAAAGCACATACTATTCAGCTCTTTGGATCACTTCCGTCCTATGACAACCACGTGTTAAATTCATTGATGTTTCACCAGAAATGGAACTACTTCAGGTTCAATAACATCAATGATTTTACTAATGATTGGTATGCTCTTTTTTTGCTGGGTAGTTTGAGGGTCGATATAAACTTGGAAACCAAAAATGGGCGTGGTACGCCCACTTCCCTTACAAAGTGGAACTTCAACGAAATTGTGTCCAAATAGTTCAAGGACCAATGTAAACTCGGCCCACCTCCCATATAACGCAAAAATTTTAAAAAGTTGATGGTGGGTATATATATATTCTCCCATCCTATATCAGGGAGCACAAATTTCTATTACCATTATCATTAAAAACAAATTACAACACATAAGAAATAATAATTTTTTTTATTCCAGCTTTGGAATTTAAGAAATTAAGGCGAAAATTTATTACAGATATGAATTCACAACTTTTTATCTAAACCAAATAGGTATATGATTCTTGCACGAAAATTGTTGGCATACTCCTCAGGATTGTCCATGTGAAATTTCATTCAAATACATTCAGCAGTTCTAAAGTTACAGAATTATTTCCAAAAAATTTCGTTTTGGGACCACTGGTCACTTAATATTTTGCTTTCTACTGGTTGAGTTTAAAAAAAAAAAAAAAAAATAAGAAAATTACCCACCTGGACACTGCAAATGTTCCTCAATCTTGTTTGTTATTCATTAGGAAATCCACCGTATTGAAAAATGAGGATTTTGCTTCCAAACAAAGAATATTAAGAAAAGAAGGCTTGTCAAAAAAACCTAACTCTGTTGTCAAAAAAACCTAACTTTAAGATTGTGTTAGTCAAATTTTATTTATATGTATTTGTGCTGAAACCACCCAGCAGGCCATGTCTTGTAGAAAATATCGACGATGTCTTGATGATTTGTCACAGTCATCGATGACACATGTACGACAGCTCCGAACAAACATTGGTGACATTTTCGAACAAAGGGCACTTAAGTCATCAACCATAACCTGAGCGACAGTGTCATGTATATTTTCGTCAACCATTTTAAGAAAAATAATTGAAAAATAGTTGGGTTCCGCCGAGATTTGAACCTAGGCCACCAATTTCTCTCTTCCTTATTGAACCACTTCAGCTACAACATTCCCTACTTTTTAATGGTTTTATTAATGCTTTTATTTATCTGATAGGTATTGATGACATTGTCATGCAGCATGTCGTGTGTTTGGTTTAACTCACGACATTCTCGCTGAACATTTTACTCATGTTGTCACCGAACTAGATATGAACGACAATTCAGTATATTTTGTTATTGAAGTCGCCGAAAATGGGGTAAGATGACAATATAGGTGACTTTTAATGAAACTTGTCCTCTACATGCATTCTCTTGACGACAAATTTCGGCGACATCATCGATGAAAGTGTCGTTAATGGGCATGTGGCCTGCTGGGCAATTTCACTACACATCATAATCATACATAGTTGCACAAAAGAGTATTAACAAATTATTAATTATAATTCATCACAATTATATTCGCAGATTTTCATCTTTTGATGCGGGTTACATCCACAAATAGTAATATAATTACATTTTTTGGCTTTTTATTGATGAATATGAAAATAATTTAAAATTATTTTAAATTCTGTTTTATTTTTAATACCAAAAATAGCAACATTGTTCGTTTAATTTAAATTTCAACATACAAAAAAGGAATGTCAAAAATAAAATAAAAAAATAATTTTCTAGTTTGTGGAAAATATTCGTGTAACGGAAGTGAAAATACAATAAATGTGTGTGAAAAAATAATAAAAATATCGTGTGTTAGTGGAAAAATGTGTCGCGTGTGTAATTTTCCTTAAATTTTAAGGAAAATATTTGTTTATTTTGTGTTGTTTCTCTCTCTCACCAGTGTGTTGAATTCACACAGAACTTGTATGTGAAGAGAGAGAAATGTTGTTGTTGTAGGAAAGAGTACTATTTTCTATTCTTAGTATTCTTTGCTTCCAAATTCAATTAAAAAATTAAAAATTACAAAAAAAATTGTTGTTTTTATTATTTTTTTTCCCCTTTTTATTTATTTTTGTTTATTTACTTGGTTGCATCTATGTTTAAAGAATTTAGTAGTATTTTTAATATTTTTACGAAAAAAATTACTCTGAATAAAAAATAATACAAAAACAATGTGAAAAGACGTAACTCCATACGAACGAAAGCGTAGGAAATAGAGAAACCCAAAATGATTAGAATTCGTTCGACTTGCTTTCGTTCGACATAGAGAAACAGGCTATTAATATGAATATCGGTCCACAATTGGCCCCAAGTCCAATTAAAATTCGGGCAGGGGTCGAATTTTGATGTAAACAATGGTGTATGGTATCATATGGTCAGGCTTGACCGACTATATTTTCTTTTCTCGTTTTTCAATGGTTTTATGAGAGTTAATAGAGAATTTCTTTATTTTTACAACTTTAAAGACTTCTAAGGACTATGTGTGACAAGTTAGAGACTTGACTAGTACTAAATTTTTTTGGCAGTTGCAATAAATTTGATTAATAGTACATGGAATCGACTAAATTCGATTGACAAAAAATTCGGTTGTCAAAACGAATCTGATTTCTCTATGTAGAATCCATAGATTTAGATTTCTAAAAACAAACAATTTTTTCTCTGTGTACAATTACTACTACTATATAATACAAATAACAAAACAATGTTTTTCATCTATTGTGTCTACAAAAAACTTATAAGAAGGAAAAGAAAAAGTACTTGTTGCATTTTTGATATTATTCTGACAATATATTTAAATATATTGTCTACAAATACTTTCTAGTAAAAATCAATGTCAATAAATAAATGTCTAATACAATTTGGCAAAAATTTATAACAATAAATAAAAGTTATAGTAGGGGAGAAAAATTAATTGATTTAATTTAATTGATAATTTGGATAAACATTAAATTTAATTCATGAATCTATGGTAAATCGCGATTAACAGCTAAGTTAACGTCTATCTATTTACATTTTGAAACTCTATTACTAAGTAGTGGAAAACCTTTTGCTTTTAAATTTCCTTAAATTTACATTTTCACTTTAATAAAATTCACAATTTAAGCTCATAAAAAATAATTTGATTTTACTTTTGTGTTTGTAAATAAAAAAAAAAAAAACTTATTATTAATTTGTTTAGTATTGTTTTTATGGTTGAAATTAGTTGATGACATATTTCATTTTATTTTATTACATATTTATATTATTTTTTATTATAATCATTTGTTGTCATATAAAAATAATACATTAAGTACATATCTACATAGAATAAATATGCAAATATTTAAATTGCATGTATTTGGGAAATTTATTTTTTAAATCATTTTGTAAGAGGTAGAAAATGTTAAACAATTTTATTTAGTTGGTGAAAGTTCGATTGACAGACAGATAGATAGACGTTAAGGAGTCTATATGTGGTATTTATTAAGGCATAATGAATGAGGGGAAGTCAAAAGGATAATGGCAGGCCTCCTACATTTATTAAAAAAAATAATAAATATATACATACTATTTTGGTACTACTATTATTATCCAAAGTTATGTTTAATCGTAGACAAAATAATTTTTTAAATTAAAAAAATATATTTTAATTTAGGTTATACGTAGTCACTTTAATTCTGCGTAATCATTTGATAAGTTAAATAACAGGTTTTTACCAGGTGTTAAGTTGACTTTTTTTTGTGAGAGGCATGGCCGCACGGAACTTATTTAGACTAAAGAAATTAGGATTAATAGGGAACTAAATATCAGGGCATACTAGTATTCTTAATAAGGTAAATTTCGAAGGTCGAACATTGTCCTTAATGGTACCTAAGAACTATGTTGAGACTTTAATTAACTTCGGAGCTACACCTGCTATTGAAACTCCAATTAGGAATCTCTTGGTTGGAGCAGATAAGCGTAATGTGCGGTCTCTAAGAACGACTCGAAGACGGATGTAGGCACAGGGGCGGAAAACTACTTTTTTGGGAATAATACCAGGCTTTCTCATAGACTATCTAATAGTTGTAGTGTTTTTCAGACAGAAATTCTTAGCATACTCAAGGCCTTAGGATTAGTGTAGGAGAACATTAAAAAGGATTTTGAGGTAACACTCTATATAGATAGTCAGGAAGCACCTTTGGAATTGACAAGAAACTAAGGACTGCGCACGAAAAAATCCGTGCAAACCTTTAGGCTTATAACTTCTGATGTGGCGAAAAAATAAATAATTCTGTTAACTGGTTTACATTTGACATTATGCTCAGTAGCCATGCGCTACTGGTAATAGCAAAACTAGTTTTTCTTAAACTGGAAATTGAACAAATATTACGTAAACACATAATTAAAATTTTTAATGAAAACTTACATCAATTGTTAAGAAGTCAGGTGTGTCACAAAATACAGTTTCTTGGGTCATAATATTATACAATTTAAAGGAAACCTGGTGTTGGAAGAAATATAGTATCTTCAGACTTTGAGACTCAGACAAAATAGAAAGGATTTTGAAAGAAAAATTTCCTCATATCTGAAAGAAACGTGTCACAAAAAGTTAATTGCTCTGAATCTTTGTTAAAAAAGTTCAAAGAAAATCTAACCTGAATACGTACAAAGTACGAAAAGTTCCTATTAGAAACGCTAGCAAAAATTTAAAGGTAAAAAAAATAGCGTGAAAGTCCTTCAGTCGAATTTTTTTCAGAAATTTTATAGACTGGCTGACTTTTTCCAACTTTCTGGCCAGAAATTCTTTGTTGCAGATACTAGAGAAATCGAAATTCTCAAGGAACGTTTTGGTTTAGCCCTTCATTTGCCAAACCAAAGGAAGGGAAAGAAACTTTAGGGCGATTCCCGGAACTGGGTTTATATGGGAACTATGGTAAATTATGGACCGATTCTCATAAAATTTCGTACTTTGTTTCTACTTATATAAAACATATTTGTGTCGAATATTAACTTGATACTAATATTTGTATGGGATTTATGCACGTTAAAGATATTTTCGGAAGAGAAGTTTATATGGGAGCTATGGTCAATTATAGACCTTTCTCTTTGCGAAATTTGGTACACAGATTTATAATAATATAAAACTTCTCTGTGCCAAATTTTATTAAATTTTTTGCTATCTTAAAGGCATTTGTGAGCGTTAAACCCTATTCCGGGAGGACATTTATATGGGGGATAGGTGAAATAATGGACCGATCATAACCAATTTCAATAGGTTTCATTCTTGTGCTAAAATAACTATTCGTTCAAATTTCATCAAGATATATTAAAAATTGTGACCTGTACTTTGTTCACAAGGTTTACATGGACAGCCAGACGTACGGACGGATATCGTTAAATTGACTCAAGAAGTGATTCTGAGTCGAACGGTATACTTTAAGGTGGTGGTCCGAACATCAACACAAACGCATAATACCCCAACCACCTATGGTGGTGTAGGGTATAATTAAACGTAGTTTAAAAATAAGTACACTTATTCGAGTAAAAGTACCAAATTTCATCAAGATATCTTTAAAATTGCGACCTGTACTTTGTTCACAAGGTTTACATGGACAGAGAGCCAGACGGACGGTGGGGGTCCGATAATTTTTCTGTGCGTTACAAACATCAGCACAAACGCACCTATGATGGTGTAGTATAGGTATAAAAAAAATCCCCCATTGGATGGATACGGAGGTATCGGTTAGGATTCCAAAAGGGTCTTAATTCCCAGCGAAAACTTAACTTCTATTTTTAAAAGCAACGGCTTCCTGTATGCATTACAATGTAGTCCTATTCGCAGCATTACCTAATACTACTTCTATAACTAGTATTTAGTAAATATGATAGCAATTTGATTTTTACTTGGCTCAGTTGTTTAGAGCGCCTAACTAAAGAAACGTGTACTTGAATTCAATGAGAGTTCAAATCCCACTTGAGGCAAATATTTTTTTATTTTGTTTATTTATTTCCCTATATGAAAACCACTTTTTAGCACATAAAAGTATAAGTCGATTGTGGTTTAGGACGTAAGACGGCATACTAACAAACACAACGAGTATGCTGATGCATGGGTTCAAATCTCAACCGAGCCAAATTTTTTTCTTGTATGTAAAAAAAATCAGCATACAAAACCAAATAAAAACTTGTGACATCGCGAACAAAATTCATCAGTTATAGCACCAAAAGTGGAAGCTGTTTTTCATTCTGATTTCGCTTACAAAGCTTAGTAGGCGAAGTTTTTTCTGGGTTTAGGGAAACACAGTGGTTCCAAAATGCTTTTTTGGAAATAATTCTTTTTTTTTAATCGTCAAAAATTAATTTATTATATGACAGAGAAGAAATTTTATATACAGTCATAGTCATACATATATATTTGGAAAAGAAGTCAAATATTTTTGTTGTTATAAAATATTTTGAAATAATTTTTTTGTTGTTGTGTAGCCTGAAATGTAAATATATTGTAGTAGTTTCTGAAAAAATTGCAGTATTCATTTCAAAAATTCAACGAAAAACTCGTATGAACTTTTCATTTGAAAAGTATTTACACACATTTTTTAAACTTCAAAATTATTTACACAACTTCAAAAATTAATTAATTTTCGCTCAATATTATAATCTTGAGATTCAAACTCAACTTTAATAAGTCGCAAAAATAAAATAAAAGGTTACAGTGTTTATATTATAAAATGTTGAATATATTTATTCAATATTTGGTTTTCTGTAGCAAAATTCACGATTTTAGGAAAAATTTTAAGTCAAAATATTTGATTTATTTTAATTGCATAGAAAAATCAATACAAAAATGAAATTAATAATAATGTAGTCTGGTAATATTTGAAAATCGTACATTATATTACAGAAAAACAATTGCGGAAATATTGAATTGCACTTTCCATAATGCGGACATCATAAACTTTCCAAAAATCATACATTCTCGCCGATTGCAAAAAATTTTGCAAATATTCCTAGCTATGCATAATAACGATGTATCATTTTAAACCTTCATTTAAATCTTAACTTGCTTTGATAGGTTTCTTCATAATTTTTTCCATTATTATTATATTAACGCGAAATCTTAACGCATATGCGTGCAAAGCAAATCCGAAGGAGCTTAGGGCATATATCTCCATACAAGCCCTATCCAAACTCTGTCCATTTTTTTTGTTAAATTCTCAAATCACAAAGCTGGGAATAACATATAATTATTTTAATTAAATGCCACCATATGTAATTTAAGCACCCACAAAGTATTTTCTGACAGACGCCTCTTATAAAGACAAACTGATGATTGTAATAAAAGAAGTAAATTTTTGAAAGATGTTTTTCCCAGATTGAGATTTTGGTCATTTTGGTACAAAAATGTGAGAGTTTTTCTAATTTCTTAATTTAAGGACAAGTTTATCTATATTATGTCAAAATGTTAATAAGATATCTTTATTCATTTAAATTTCATTTCAATTTAAATATTAACATTATTTTTCAAAAAAGCGCTTCAAAACTTTAGGTTCACAAGTTACAGAATTATTTTCAAAAAAAACAAGCGCGAATGTTATATTCGGCTCGGCCGAATCTATATACCCACCATCAACTTTTTCAAATTTGACGTTATAAGGGAGGTGGGTGGTAAAGTGGGCGGACCACGCCCATTTTTTGTTTCCGAGTTTACATAAGTTCTTGAACTATTTGAAAACAATTTCGTTGAAGTTTCACCTTATATTGGAGGTGGACGGAACACGCCCATTTTCGGTTTATAATTTTATATCGACCCTCAAACTATTTATGCAAAATATCGTTGTCGTACATGCTTTTGTTTAAGAAATATAAGCAGAAAAGTATGAAACGGACACCCTGTCTTTCTACTTTTTATTTATTTATTAACCGATTTTGCCCATTTTTAATACCAAACAAACCTTATATAAGATAATTATTTGTGCCAAATTTCGTCCCCCTACGTTGCCCCGTTCGAGCCCTATCCTGCTTTCAACAGACAGACGGACGGACATAGCTAGATCGACTCAGAATCTGACCAGAAAATATATACTTTGTGGGGTCTTAGATGATTCCTTCGACATGTTACACACGGAATGACAAAATCAATATACCCCCCATATTTTTGATTGTGGGTATAAACCCCTGTGTGGCTCTTTAGTCGACGACGGCGGCGCATAATAAGTTATTAGGAAATCAATAACAGATGGAGCCACTGCATTAACTACTTTTTACACTAAATAGACTTTGGGCCCGTCTGCTTGTATCTCTGCTCTAAGCAGAACTAACTATGCCTGGAAGAACAAATTTGAATGCAGACAATCTAGAGCATTATCCCCTAGTCTAAAACTGTCAGATACAAAATAACTTCTGTGTATGAATTGGGAAAGTCTAAGAGTCATGGTGGCCATAATAACTTGTCACTCCTTGATAGGGACGGTGACAAGTAGGTGAGACAGATTTTTGTAGGATTTGCGAAGATGTCTAGGAGTTAGAGACGTTGGAACAAATACTTTGCTTTTGTCCGGGGCTTTAGCGCAGTAGTTTGGAAGCCACATTCAGAATGGGCTAGAAGAGTTTACCAGTAAAATCAAAATAGAACCTCCATTTATTTTAATAATATAAGAGCATTTTTATTTATATTTCAAATTTGTTGGTGATAAGTAAAATTTTGATTTAGATGTCCCACAGTGCGGCCGATCGCAAAAATGTTGGTAATTAATATGTGCCTTCTAAACTACTTGGACGGATCACTTTAAAATGCAAGGGAGAGTTGTAGAGGGAACATAAGCTTTCAGAAAAATTATCCTTTAGTCACCCTGTAATAATACTAAATAAGCTACAGGGTGTCAAAGTTGACCTGATAGCGTTTGTAATGGGAATTCGCTTAGGGGCCATCTTGTACGATTGTAGTAGCTTCCACTATTCTTAATAACATTTTTCCTTTCTTTTACTTTTCTTTTTTGACGAAAGGACTCATAACGGACCAAATTGTCTCTCGATGAAAGCATACATTTTACGCTAATCTTCGAAACCTACCTACCGAAGTGCTGATAAATTAATGATTTAAAAATAGAGAAAACCCTACAACTTTTAATATCTAACCACTTTCCGATCGGATTAGAGGGACCTTAAAACGCTTAAAAAAATTCTCTCTTTAAGGCAGCCGGACCAAATGGATTTTCCTCGGCTCTACTACACTATATGTTAACTTTACAAACATCTCTTTTTCCATAGTGCTATATGGGAAGTAAATTCATTTCAATGATATGCCTAAATAAATATTTTGTTTTTAAACGTTGCCAAAAGAAAGAAACGAAAAAGTTTTCAAAAGTTTATTGCGTGTACACACTTTACTTTAAACTTTATTTGGAAAGTTGCGTTTTGTTTAGAACAACAACAACAAAAAACACACTAAATAAAGTTAATTCACACAACTTTAGCAGAGAACATTAATAAATACCGTTATGTTTATATGTATATATATCGACAATTAACATCCGTTAGGGAAAGGTGTAATACTTGCTATACATATGAAATATGTAAAAACAAAATTTCAAAAACTTTAACAAACAATTTCTCCAGAACGTTGATTATTTGAAAAGGAAACTTATAAACAATTTATTAAAAATACAAACTTTGTTAAGATTGTATTTATAACCACAAAATAACTACGACAAAAAATCCTTTCTTTTGCAACTTGTAAACAAACTCTTCAATTATTTGGTGATTGAATTATAAATAAAATTAAAATCATTCTTTATATTTAGTCTTTCTCATACCCCGACCAATTGCATGTTTCGTTTATTTTGACATAAAGAAAAACAAAACTATCAACAGCCTTAATCAAATATAAACAGTAAAAATAATTTAGTTGTATTTTGAAATCCTAACATAACGGTTGTTGTGGAGTCTTTTTTCTATATTCGTTATAATAACGTTAATTTTTATATTGTTAGTTAGTCGTCTAATTTTCTAGTTTTTATTTATTCTTACAAAATAATTTAAAAAAATGCCTCGCAAAAAGGCTAAAGTGGATACATTAGAAGAAATTGAAACATCTATTAAATTACTTTGTGATCAATCAAAAAATCATATGAAATCAAGGGAATACGAAAAAGCTTTAAATGGTTATAATCAGGTAAATATTCTTCGTACTAAATATAGATTATAGCTTTTGTATTAAAATTCTTTGTATAACGTTTTCAAAATACAGAATAGATATCAATACATCTATTAAACATTAGATTGTGTCATAAATTTTTTCTTTTCATTTAAAATAGGAGAAATTTCACTAAAATCTGTAAATCTTAAAAGCACAGAAACAGAGCAATTATTTCATGAAAAATAGAGAATATTAAATTTGTTCAAAAATAAAGAGAAATGTTCAGTTTAAAATTTAGGTTAATATTGATTATCGCTTTTCGTGAACGGATTTTGCTGAATTAACAGATTGTATTTCTGATCTGATTTTAATATTAATTGCTGTGCCAACTTTTTCTATAATTACCCAAACATGAGATATTAAAATTTCAAGAGGACCCAACATATATTGTTAGCAGAAATGCAACAAGAAATAATACAAAATCGATTTTTTTTAAATAATTATTAAGGTACTTTTAGACGATAATATTTAGTTTTAAGATTTTTTGAAAGTAAAATATTACGTATTTCATAGTATGTAAAAAAAATCCGATAGAAAATCTTGAAGTAATTTAGACGAATATTATCTTGCAAATTCTTACCGTTATGAAATTCATGATGGATTCAATGCGAAATATTAGAATAAATTAATCTCCGCTAGGCGGACGCTCTCTTGGGCGGACCTGTTTTTAGAGAAAACATCTCTCGTAGGCGGACAAAAATTATAAACTGTGAAAGAAATGTACCGAATATTGTATATAGAGTATTCATTTTACTCGACTTTTTCATTGTTCGAATAATCAAATAACTCGAAAATGCAGTTTTTAAATTACTCGAATAATCGAGTAAATCTTTTAAGTTACTCGAGTTATTCGATTAATTTATACCTTAAAATTTTACTCGATTTTTCAATGCTTATTAAAAAAGAAAACAAAAATATAGCATTTTAGTTGACGATATATATGTATCTATAAATAAAAATATGTATATTTATAAGTTAATTCATTACAAGCAATCTTTAATGTTGAAACAAAAAGATATAGTACTGAATTACCCCTTTAAAAAAAAATTATTATGTACCATATCCCATAGACGGACATCTCCCGATAACGGTCAAAATCAACGTGACGATCGCTGTCCGCCTATGGGAGCTTTCACTGTATATATGTGGACTAAGTAGATGGAATACCTCATGCTAAACTCCAATCTGCTTTCAGTTTTCTCCCATCAGGTCGAGAAAAATATTTTTTTTATGAGCGTGTCTAATATTGCGCCCTAAATAAGCCGATTACTCGAATATATTTCATTATAACTCGAAATATGCACGATTCGGTATGCACGATTTATATAAAAAATACACCAAAATATGTGGAATAAAACTGGCTTTAAGTCGTTCTACTAACAAATTTGTATCCGCTCAATAGTCATGGATAGTTAAATAAATAAGTCTAACTAATTTGGTCTATCAATTTGAACCAAATTTTATATTAAGGATGGTCTGAAATGCTTTTTATATCTTTTGTGACGCTATATTTTGTGATACCGATTTAATGGTGATTATCAATACTTTTGATAAAAATTAAAATTAATGATGAGTTTTTATAATTTGCAATTTTTTCTCATCACCTCACTTTTTAATTTGGGCACATACTAACCTACGTACAACAGAGGTTTTCAGTTATATTCAAAATGTTTTGAGTATAAAGTTTTAGAATGTTTTATAATTCATTGTACAATTATGTTCAAATATTTAGAAGGCATTACGTCATTTAAAATTATACAAATGTATACAGTTTTTAAGATAATTTACTATTATTTGTATTATAGTGATCTCGTAATTATATTTTAGTTCAATTTTGTGGAAAAATTTTTCACAACTTTTAATTTTTTAACAATATCAGTGTAAAAAATATATAAGAAATTCTAAATAAATTAGTAAAATATAAATTGTAAATATTTTATTTCTCATTTCTTCCTACTTTTGTTTTAATTTAGTAAAAATGACTTTATTTGGATTTTTGTACGTTAGGCTGTGAAAAAATTGTGAAAATATATTTATTAGTTTCTGAGTTATTTCATTTTGAAAATGACAAAATGCACTTTTGACCATCCTTTTTATACCCTTCACCACAGGTGTAAAGGGTATATATAAGTTTGTCATTCCGTTTGTAATATCTGCAATATTCATATAAGACCCCAAAAAGTATACAGTGGTGGCCACGAATTTAAGACACGACATGTAACGAACTAAGTTGTGATAATTATTACAACCCTGCAATATAAAATTAGATTTTGTTAATTTTTCAGTGTACCCTGTAATGTTAAGATCAATTACCTTTAATTGGTTTTGTTTGTGTATACATTTTGTTGCTGTTTTTATTATATTTTCGTAAAAACGTGCTTTTGAAGCTGGTCACGAATTTAAAACATATAAGAAATATTTGGTTTTTAAGTGATTTTTTGGTGTTTTTTGAAGCTAAAAGGTAAGTAATGAATGTTTTATTCCATTTAATGTTAGAATACATCAAAATATTTAGTTAGAAATGGCCAGAGGTACTTGGAGTTCGGATGCCGAGCGAAAATTGATCCAACAAATGAATACTGATGGAAAAACAGTAATGGAAATTTCCAAGCTACTAAAATGTTCCAGTTCCAAGATTTACAATGCACTGGAACACATCAAGCAACATGGCACTACCAAAAATGTCAAACAGCACCCTAGAGCCCGAAAAACTACACCCAGGGAGGATAGCTTAATTTATAAATCAGCTGCTAAAGATCCTTTCAAGAGCTCAAGTAAAATTAAAAATGAGATTTCATCGGATTTTGGTATTAATATATCGTCCAGGACAATAAGAAGACGTCTGAATGAGAAGAACTTACGTGGGTGTATTGCACAACGTAAACCACTTGTGTCAAAAAAAAATATTAAATCCCGACTAGCGTTTTCAAGAGAAAATCTCAATAAGCCGATGACATTTTGGAAAAATATACTTTGGAGCGACGAGTCGAAGTTTTGTCGCTTTGGTTCTGATGGAAAACAGTACGTATGGCGTCCTCCAAACCTGGAGCATCACCCAAAGTACACCCTTAAAACGGTTAAGCATGGTGGTGGAAATGTCATGGTGTGGGCAGCATTTTCCTGGCATGGTGTAGGTCCCATTCAGAAGATTATCAATAAAATGGACCAGCATATTTACAAAAACATACTGACAAGCATCATGATACCATTTGCTGAAGACAACATGCCTCTAATGTGGAAATTTATGCATGATAATGACCCTAAGCACACTTCACGCCTAGTGAAGAGTTGCTTAGAGGAAAATAATATCACAGTTCTGAAATGGCCAGCTCAATCCCCGGATCTCAATCTAATTGAGAACTTGTGGAATGATGTTGAGGAGCATGTACGAGCAGTAAAGCCAAAAAATTTGACTGATTTATGGGAAGAAATTCAAAAGGCTTGGTATGCCATTCCAAAGGAGCGCTGTATGGCCTTAGTTGAAAGTTTACCCAGGAGATGCGCTGCTGTGATTCAAAATAAAGGATTTCCCACCAAATACTAATATTGTTTTATGAAGCTGAGCTTTACTTTTGTGAATTAACTTTTATTTTGCCTATGTCCTAAATTCATGACCAGGCTTAAACTTGTATTAATCTGTATAATATGTAAATAAAAATTGGAAACTAAATATAGGTAACAAACTATTGTTGATTTTTTTTCATAACATTACATAACATTAAAAAATAACATGGATCTAAAATTTGTTCGATAAGATGTAAAAATTATCAGAAATATATAAGTGAAATGTCGTGTCTTAAATTCGTGGCCACCACTGTATATATATATAAATATATATATATATATATATATATATATATATATATATATATATATATATATATATATATATATATATATATATATATATATATATATATATATATATATATATATATTATAGATAAAGATGTCCGTCTGTCCGACTGTCAAATCAGTTTTTAGAAAGCGCCAGTTATCGGATATATATGTTTTATACATCAAATTGTAGGGAATATTCCTTAGAAAAAAAGGCTAATAAAAATGAGAAAAATCGGTTGATAAATAACTAAGATATCGGAAAAAAACGAAGATACTCCCAAAAATTTGTTGTCATACTTGTTGTCGGCTTTTCTAGGCACCTATACAAGCTAGCGACTTCGTTTTTGCACTAAAAATTCAAAATCTTTCTTCAAATTTTTTTGATGAAAAAAATTGGTCCATTAGTATATCGGCCAAAACGCATTTTAAGACTTCTTGAAGTTCCTATATAAGTTACGGGTTCGGCACAGCCGAATCTTTTTTAATTAAATTTTATATAAAGTAGTTCAGCGATTCTTAACATAAAGAACAAGTTTAAAAAAAAAACTTAATTTTAAGTTCAAATTTCTTCTATATTACAAATTTCATTCAAACCATTACCATCATATCCTCTACACCAAACTGAGCATTTATTGGTATATAAACCATGTACTTTCATTCGTAGAACCAATAATATATTTTTCCAAATCAAGTTTTATAAAAATAGGGGGTTAGTATTTATTATATTTATATTAAAATTATCCCAGGAAAAATTTTAGAACATGTTCTAAAATTATTAGTTCTAGAACTGGTGTAATCAGAATTGCAATTAAAAAACGACCTTTAACTACATATTGTAATTTAGGCATATATTCGGTTCTTTTTACTAAATAGAATTTTTTATAAAATTCCAATTTGTAGTACCACTTTTAGATTCGAAACATCCTATACAAATTTTGAAACATTGTTTTTTTAGAAACTAAAATTAAAACATCCTAAAAACTAGTTAATAAAGGAAGTATTTAACATATTTTTTACTCGAATTATTCGATTAATCGGCATAATTTGCTCGAATAAATTGTTACTCGAAATTCTTGATTTTAATTTAATCGAACAATTATTTGATTTTAATTTGTCGATTAATCAAACAAACAATATTCGAGTGAATACCCTAATTGTATAATAAGATGCTTCTTATTTTAATTTTTGTCCGTGTTTGCATTCATATTTCATCCTTACTTAAACTTTTTGAAGTTTAATAGTTTATTATTCGTTTTTTATTTAACTTTTTGCTGGTTTTGAGCATAATATTGACTTACTTCATACTAGATAAGAGAAAATGAAAACTTGATCTCTAAAAACAGATGCTGTCCCAGTTATCTATGTCCTGAAGACAGTCTCAATGAAGAGTCCATGATTTGTCGTAGAACACAATGACAACAGATTTCTACAAATCTTGACAACTTTTCTTAACAAAGGGGATAGAAATTCTGTACAGAAAGCAGAGCGACATTGTTATAAGTCATATAAAAGAAAGTAGTTAGGTGCTGCTAAGGATCGAGGCCAGGCCATGAATATCATTTTCCCAAGTTAATCCTGTTCTTTTTAAATGACAACATATGCAGATGACTTTGTTGTCAAACTTGTCCTCAGCATGCTTTTAATTTTTAAAATTTCGTGGAAAATCGTTAGTAAAAATGCTGTTGAAATAAATTTCATGAAATCATAATTTATTGCAAATAATGTCTAAATGAAAATGCAAAACGTCGTTTGTCGCAGAAGCAAAAGAAACCACAATTGTTAGTTTTTCTGCTTTAAAATTGAGCTATTAAGTAAAATTTTTCAAACATTAACTTAATGCAAAAATAGATAAATCATAAAACACTTTTCAAATAAAATTTTTATTAAATGGAACAAATTTTATGACTGTTTACGATCTTTTGACTTTTGTCAATATTGATGTAATTTTTGAAGATATGAACATGAAATTTTTTGTATAAATGTAGTTTGCGCCAGTACATTATAATCCAGTAAATAAAACAAACATTTCGTTTTTAAGTGGTTGCTGCCTTTTGCATTTTAGTTGACGATATATATGTATGTATAAATAAAAATATGTATATTTATAAGTTAATTCATTACAAGCAATCTTTAATGTTGAAACAAAAAGATATAGTACTGAATTACCCCTTTAAAAAAAAAATTATTATGTACCATATCCCATAGACGGACATCTCCCGATAACGGACAAAATCAACGTGACGATCGCTGTCCGCCTATGGGAGCTTTCACTGTATATATGTGGACTAAGTAGATGGAATACCTCATGCTAAACTCCAATCTGCTTTCAGTTTTCTCCCATCAGGTCGAGAAAAATATTTTTTTTATGGGCGTGTCTAATATTGCGCCCTAAATAAGCCGATTACTCGAATATATTTCATTATAACTCGAAATATGCACGATTCGGTATGCACGATTTATATAAAAAATACACCAAAATATGTGGAATAAAACTGGCTTTAAGTCGTTCTACTAATAAATTTGTATCCGCTCAATAGTTTTGGAGATACATATTTCGAAATAAGTGTCCGAAAAATATTTTTTCATGCTAAATTCAAGATTTCTTTTTTTTACTAAAACTTCCTTTTAAAAGTAAAAACATCAAAAATGTATCATAAAAAAAATCATGATTGCATTTACAGTTAAGTTAGGATACCTATGCATACCTACAGTTAAGTGGAGATACACTAGTGGGCAAAAAAAATTGTTCGTCTTAAAAAAATAGGTGGATTAAATGGAATTTAACGTGCTAAATAAAAATCAGCTTTTCCTTTTTTTCTATCACGTATCGATTTTCCAATTACCAGTAGTTTAAGTTTGTGTGTTCCCGTCGCATTCGAACAGCTCATGAAAGTTAATCGCTGTTTCTTCATCTTTGCGCCTGGAGCACTTTTCTCCAATGATGATACGTATGTTTTATCTGGCAGCTGCTTCCAGTACAAACCGGACTCGTCAGCATTATAAAGTTGGTCTTCACATAGAGAGAGTTCTTCCATTTTTGCTCTTAATTTTTCTTTAAACGGGTCAACAAGTTGTGGTAAGCTTTTCTCCGGAAATTTTCAAAAGGCGAACACCAAACCGCTGCTTAAATTTTTGGAGCCATCCATCGCTGGCATTAAAACCACGATCACTTTCTTTGATTTGTTATTGAATTTTCAAAGCTTTTGCTTTTAGCATCAGTCCGCTTACTAGCAATTTTTTGTTTCGCATGCTAAGGAACCATTTATAAAGGGTTTTTTCCACGAAATGTTTTACGTTTCCCGGTACCATAAAGAGTATTATTTACACGATTTGTTAATTCCCGATTTTTCTTTTTAATGGAACAAACGGTTGATTTAGCAACACCATATTTTCTTGCCAAACCACTGACACTGTAACCCATTTGCAATAATTCAAGAATATACACTTTATCTTTTAAAGATAACACTTTCGGTTTTTTTAATGACATTTTTCACGAATAAAACACTTTCAACATTTACGTAGCAATGTCAAAGAACAACTAACAGGTCAATGAGTACATACACATACAATAAGAAAAAAGATCGTTGTAACATCATCAAACAAGTGAACACTTTATTTGGGGATTTCCCAAATTAAAATTACAGGTTAAAAAAGTAATGAAAATCTAAAAAAAGTGTTCACGTTTTAGAGCTTTCGAATTGTGTTCACGTTTTAGAATAGTCTGTGTAAAAAAAATGTTCACGTTTCTGAGACGTTCACCCTTTTGAGTAACAAACTTATAATTTCGATTTTTTTTTTACCCATTTCGAAAAAAAAATCCTCAAATATTGACCAATTAATCACAAAACCGTTTACAGAAGAAATGTGTTCTTTAGTCATTTCATCTTGAAAATGTTTTAAAAATAGTTTTCAAAATCTAGAATTATTGCTAAACAAAAACATGTTTTCATTTTACTACCTTAGACTTTCACGCATGCAACTATTTAAAAGCTTTTAACAATCTAGCTAATCCAAGAACCTTACAACTTTACATACAAGAAAAAAGCTTTTTAACTTACAACTACTACCTAGTAAATATTTCTAATTCAAATAGTTAACAAAAACTATTCCATGCAAATGATTTAAATAAAAGGTGTTATGCATATCGAAGATTATCAATATTAATAAGAAATTTTGGTAACCAAGCAACTTGTTTATAATAATTTTTTCAACAAATAATAAAAGTTTAATAATTCTCTCTAAAGTTTAAAGAAAATCAATTAAAATTAAGATTTTCCTTGTAAATTTGTTTAAAAAATGTCCAAAGTCTTAAAAGATTTCCTAGCCGTTGATAAAGAACAAGAATTACTACAAAGTTTTATACGTTTGGGTGCTCCATCTGATGATGAGGCCTTTGACGATTCAACACATCACAAAAAAGGTGGTGGTGCTAGACGTCGTGCTAGCAGCTATGCTTCACCCAGAAAAACAACAGATAATCGTCGTAAATCGGTAAAATTCTATGATGGAGCTGATGGCACCACCGAAAAATCCACTGGACAACGTATGAATCGTATTGAGGCAGAGCTAAGAGCAGCCCGTAAAAAATCAGAAGATTTAATGGCTAAAAAGAAAAAACCCAAAGAGAATTTTGTTGATTTCTATACGGATAAAGATCGTGCGGCTGCAGTTAGTGCGGGAGCTTATGATATTAAACAGAGTTTACAAATCAAACAGAAACAAGATCGTAATGAGACTTTACTAATACCAGACGAGGCTGATATAAGTTCAATTATAGCGTTGGGTTTGAAAGAGATAAAAAATGCGAATCCTGAAAATGCTATACATTTCTTTTCAAAGGTTTGACAAAAAAATTTATAATAATAATTTGTTCATGTTGTAAAACCTGCAAATATGCCTAATATTGGTGAGAACTATTGCATCTTTCCAATGTTAGTCAGATTTTCAGGATTTAACGGGATTGTGTCCACTAGAAACTTATGAAGTTTCTTTTACACTATCTAACTTCTTAGCTGTTTCAGAGGTTTAATCAATGTAAATTTGATCAATTTATTGATTTTTGGGATCTCAGTATGAGAACTTGGTTAGTGTTAATATATCTTCAATAAAATTTTTAACGAATAAAAATTATTTTTATATAATTAAATATAAGTTCAGACCAGTCAAGTATGACGTAACCACTATATAAAATATTTTCTAACTAAATATTTTTAACTTATAATTAATCATAGTTGACATTTTACTGAATCTTATTTGTTTTCTCTTGCAAAACATTTCCAAGATCAAACAACGGCAAACAATTTTTTTGTAGAACTAGTGGTCACGCAAATTTGGTCAAATATTTGATAAATGTGAATATAGCTTAAGATAATAACACCTTCTAAAGCTTTTAATTATTTTTATTAAATTAATAAATAACCTTTTATCTTTATTCATTTAAGGCTCTTGAACTTAACAACACTGACATCAATGCCCTAGTCTCACGCAGTAAATGCTACTTACTCTTGGGAGAAGCTTCCAAAGCTTTAATTGATGCTGAAACTGCCTTAGCCGAGGATAAAAACAATATACGAGCCATCTATCAAAAGGCAGAATCTCTCTACTATTTAGGACAATTCGAACAAAGTCTTATGTATTTTCATCGTGGCTTACGAGCTCGACCCGAATTGGCCTCTTTTCGTTTGGGTGTACAAAAAACTCAAGAAGCTATAGAAAATACTATAGGTGCAAAGAACTCAAAGCCCTCAACAGCTGGTAAACAAAAATCAAAACGTTCGGGCGATAATACACCCAAGTCTCAACTAACCAGTACTAGACCTCCTAGACCCAAACCAACTAAAGCCGAATTGGAACGTCGAAATGCTCGCAAACTATTGGGTGAACTGTGTGTGGATAAGGAATATTTAGAGAATTTATTAAAACATCCCGATTTGGTAAGAGCCGATACGAATACGGAAAATATTACAACTTATGCCAAGGAGGCGGTAGATTTTCTCAATAAACGTCAGGAATTTTGGCGACAACAAAGACCGTGTACAGCTTTACCGAATCATAAGAATTTACCCATGGATGCTATGCCGAGATGGTTTTAAAGGCGACTAATTGGTTATTGTAAGAAGGTTTTTTTCTTAATATTATTGACAAAACTTAAGGAGAACATTACAATACTTCAAATATTTAGTCTATACAATAATTTCCATCTTATTTGACAAATTTATGGATTCCATCCCAATACCGCTTATTTATTGAATCAAATTAATTTTTGATAACTTATTCTGAAGTGAAGCGTATTCTATCAAGGGCACTCTGAATAAAACGAAAGAAATAGTAGTCAGAAGGGTTAAATTCTTTGGTATATATCGGTTGGGGCAAAACTTCCAAACAATTATTTTCCAAATATTTTTTTACTGCTTGTTCGACATGACACCCATCATTCATATCATGGAAATCTTGGAGGACTTTCTCTTCTCGTATTTTTGCCATTATTCGATCAATGCTCTTTTCATTCTTCTTATCACAACAAATGGTGTCGATTTTCCTGATTGGCCGCGCTTCACATATGATTTTTCCGCTTTATTGCCAGTAATAAGACGATACAAAAAATACTTTATTTTTTACTATGAAATACATAAATCCCTTTAATTTTTTAATCAATTATAAAATTTTTACAAATTCGTGGCTTTTAGGCCTGAGCAGATGAGTACTAATTTAATGTAAATTAAACTTAAATATGTTATTCTTTGGTTCTAGGTTTCGAGTTCTCGCGTGTTGTAGCAATATACCATTATAACGACCTTTTGATGTTGACGTTGCAAAGTGTGTGATTTTAACAATTTACCTGATCAAAACCCCAAAAAATTTTTTCGAATTTTGAAAAAAAAGTTGGTTATTCTAATTAAGAACCTTCCAGATAACTTAAAAATATAAAAAGTATTAAAAAAATGTTAACCGTTATTAAGTAACGGCACCTTCAACAGCACTGTAGTTGAAGACAAAAATTAGTATTTTTATGAATCTTTTTTTTTATTATTTTAAAGGCTGATGTGATATCTATCACAGAAAGTAATAATAATTTGATGTTCGGTTTTCAACTTTTTTATAATTTTTTGTCTATATATTAATATTTATTAGACAAAAACTAAAAAGTCCCACAAAGTCCCGTTATCTAAATGGCACTTTTTTAATTGGTGGTCTTTCAAAATCAGTAATAAAATTTTTTCCCAATTTGCACCTTTTCAATTCGCAAAACAATTACTAATCATGTTAACGTTTTACTCACCAACAAATTTTTGATGTTTGGTTTCTTGCATCAAAGAAGAGGAAAAGTTTGAGTGTTATTGAGTTTATTTCTGGAAACATTAGTGCAACATCAAACAAAATTATTGATTCAATAAAATCATTTTTAAACAAAATAATTAGTAAAATCAATTCAAAATGAATGTTAGCGAAAAGAATGAAAGCTCGGTTTTTACACTCAAATAGAAATTGGTTGAAAAAAAGAGATTGATTTGTCAATGTTCGTTATTGGAAAAAATTTTCCTTCTCCATTTAGTACTTATGGAAGGCCTAGTAAAAATTTCGAAGATTGTTCAGTTGTATCAAAAAGAAGAAAAGATAGATATCTTCTGAAAACGGCTAATCCGTATGAGGTACTAATGGCAGCTGAAATGCAAATGCATTCAGCAGGAAAACGTTCATCTGCTGCAATAGTTGGTGAACTCATTCCCCAAAAAAGAGGTAAACTTATACAAAAAAAAAAAGTAGAATAAGCCCAAATAAATCCTTGAGCCTCTCCGCCGGTCAAGCTTTAACTATGATAATAGATATGGGTTTATCTACACATGACTATCAATTGTTAAGAGGGCACATATCCCACATTAATACAAAATTATGCCCTTATTATGAGTCTATAAAAAAAGTCCAAAAAATTATGTTATCCAGAAAAAATAACTGTAACAGAGTCATTTGCAGAATTCAAACTTTAATCATTGATTGATCATACAGTTTTGAGACTTTGTTAATTTTAATCAAGTAACTTTGTTGATAAAATGGGATTGTGATGGCACAGTTAATAACCGTTACAAACAAAAATTTTCTCAAGACAATATATCTGATGAAAGTTTGTTTTTTTATATCAATAAACAATAACAATTGAAATATCTGTTAAAAATCTGAACAATGACCAAAAAATTATAATTTGGACAAATTCAGCACCCTCGTCCACAAAGTATTTTCGTCCAATTAAATACATATTTGCTAAAGAGGACAAAGATCTTATTTTAAATGAAGTTAAAAATATTGAAAACCAAATATCAACAATCGAAGACAAACAATTTTCTGTTTCTGCAAGCCTTATTCTATGCATGATAGATGGTAAGGTTTGTAATACTATTTCAAAATATACATCACCCCAAGCTTGCTATTTATGTGATGCTACTGCTACTTCAATGAATGATGTAAACATAGTTATGAAAAAAAAAAAAAAAAACAGTTGACCAAAATATGTTACGTGTAGGACTGTCACCTCTCCATGCATGGATTCGTTTAATGGAATGTGTGTTGCATATTTCATACAGATTGGATATCAAAAGTTGGCAAGTGAGAGGAAACGGGGTTACTAGTGGACTTTCCAAAACCGAATTCAGGCAATTATAATGTTGGTAACACTGCAAGACGTTTTTTTTCGTAATGCCGAAAAGACTGCATAAATTATTGTTCTAGATGTAGAATTGGTAAGGCATTTTCACATTATTTTGGAAACTCTCGGATGTGTCCTTGAAATTGATTCTGTTACCTTTGAAAATTATGTCATAGAGACTAGAAATATTTATCTGCTAAACTATAAATGGATTTATATGCCCGCTACACTACATAAAAACTTTAGCGAACATTTTACAAGAAAAACATCTAGAGAGGACTCCAATACAGATTTGCTACATATACTATTAATATCATCAGATCCATTAAATTGCAGCTTACGAAAACCACAAAAAACTAAAAGATCAAATGTAACACCTGAAGTTGTGTTACTGTTAAAAAACCAGAATATATCTTTTGATGATGCTGATGAATAATTTTTATTAATTCAAATTTGTGAACAAATCGTACATTTAAAAATACATACATACAGTGGGGAGCACAAATGAGTACATGTTTGAAATTTGTGCACTTGTCATTGTATAAAAATTAAAATAATAAAGCAAATCCAAAATGTTTTTCTTTAATTTACTTAATATTTTGTAATTAATAAAATAATTTTTAATTAAAAAATAAAAGCATCAAGCTCTAAGAAAAAAACGAACAAAATGAAAGCAACTCGCATGTACTCACTTTTGCACCTTAGGGATTTTATGCATTTTTTTAATATTTTTTACTACAATAAAAATATATTTGGAATATAATATAGTGTAGTTTATAGATATGGGTCAATAGATTATTATACAATTGTTAGAATTTTAAATATACCTTTAGAATCGGGAGCTATATCCGAAAGATCGATTTTTCGGACTTCGCGGTTTTAAAATGTTATATCTAAAATACCAATTGACCAAATAAAATTGTTTAAACTGTATTAGAAAGATAAGAAATTATCCTTTTTAAAAAGTATATACTGATTTAAATTAACAGCAAAAATATGTTAAATATTTAAGACACAAATCAAATATTCAATATATTTTTTTTCTTCTATTATTTTGAAGTTATTTCTACAATTTTCAAACCATTTTATAAAGCGATACCTTTTTTACCAATGAAGTATAGAATTAAGTAGTGTATTAAAAAAATGATGTCTTTTAATGAAGTGTGGGTCAAAAATACATATAACTTCAAAATAATAGAAGAAAAAATTCAAAAACTGAATTTGTGTCTTAAATTTTCAACATATTTTTGTTGTTAATTTAAATCCGTATAGACTTTTTAAAAAGGATAATTTCTTATCTTTCTAATACAGTTTAAAAAAAATGTAGGAGTTAAAAATGTTGAACACTGACACCAACAATTAGACTTTATTTCCGATTCTCGAGACATATAACTTATACTTCAGTGATGCAATCAACAAATAGATAAATACACCGTTCGATATCATTCGTAGCGGAACACGAAACGTCTAATTTTCACCACTTCAAAGCTTACAAAATACTTTTAAATCACATCTTTACATAGCATTTTTCCTTATCAAAAGACAAAAATCAAAGAAGACATATTTGAAAAACCTAATATTCGAAATCTAATCACCTTTAACTAATGTTTAACAGCTAATAAACCTCTAACGGAGAGATAATTCGAAAATCTTGTTTGGTTGCACAAATCGAAAACGTTGTATATTTGTATTATAAATTAACCAGTTTATTTGATATTCAATTCTGATTAAATTAATTTAATTCAATAAATAAATCAGTTCAGTTAAATTTCCGTCAAATTCTAAATGAATCTCTTATAAGTTTTTATTAAATTTAAAATAAACCGGTTCATTTATTTACTTATGGAACTTTTGAAATGAATTAAAATGAATTAAAAAACAAACTTGTTCAAAAGTGCACCGGCTCATTTAAAATTAATTATGATTTAAAAATATTTAGCACAAATTTTTGATCCCCGAAATCTTCTTCAAAATATGAACACAGAAAGCATTTTTAATTATTTGAAGAAAAATTTCAATCAAATTATTAATCGTTTTTGATTAACTTATAAAATTACAAAAATATTTGAAATCATTTTAAAATTCTGTTTAATAATTTGATTGGAATTTTTTAGAAAACTTATCTTATAATTTTCTGAAGACTTTTCGTCCAATCCTGTAATATTTTTACTATTATTTCCATCCAATATTTTCTGTTAAATCTTATCCCAAAAAAAAAGAAAAAGAAAATCTTTTTTTTGCAAGATTTATGTGATATTTTTCAAGTGTTTTTGTTATTTTTTATTATTAATTCAATTTATATAATGTTCTTGTTATTTTCTTCTTTTTATAATTATATATATATATATATATATATGTATATTATATTAAATATTTTTTTATTTATATAGAGCTATAACATTTAATACACGAGGATTAAATATAATATGTGTGTAAGGTGTCATTGTTATTATGTTTGTATTTTAAATTGTTAATTAAATAAATTATAAAAATAATTTAATCAATTTTGTTTTAAACTTAATTAAGGTTGTTTTCTTAGTTTATAAGATAATAAATTAATTTTCTTTTTTTGCTGTTTGTCTTTTAGTCATTTATGTATAATAATAAATATTTGTTTCATTTTTACTACATTTAACAGACAACGTTAAATTAAAATATTAACAAATTTAATTATTAAATAGTTTAATGTTTTTTTTTTTTGTATCTATATGCAAATATTGTTATTTTTATTTTAATTTTATACCTGTAAATTTAGTTTTACAACATTTATATATGTATATATTATCTAAATAAAAGCTTATGTTCTGAAAAAATAATCTTTAATCTTTACGATAGGAACAGGGGAAATTATTATGTTTTTGTAAATTAGAGGATTGTTTTTAGTGACGTTCGTAATAATTTGCAAACGGAAAAAATAGTCTTAAAAATGGAATGCATAATAACGATATTTAAATTTTGGAGAATTATATAAAAAAGTAATTCCTTTTTAAAAATAGTTAATAGAGGGGACCCATACATTAAAGCTATAAAATTAATGCAAAACATTTTTAATAAAATTTTAAACGAAATTGTTCTTTTTAATTTAATTTTATTTTGTATAAACTGGTTTTTATTAATTTAATACTTATTCCAATTCAGTTGTCATTGAATCAAAACAATTTTAGGTTCAATTTTGAATAAATGCTTTAATTTTCGATTTTTTTTATTTTTATTTTTTTATTTGATATTAGTTATAAAAGTTAATTATAAAATAATAGATTGTGTAATTCATTTATTCTTAATGCATGGAATTATAATTGAACTGATACATTTCTTATAGAACTATAAATGAAACAGGTGCAATTTTAAATAAATTTTAAGGAAATTGATTATTTTTCTTTATTTTTAATGAGCCTGTTTCAATTCTAATATACTAGTTAGTTATCTTTTTAGTTTCAAATAAAACCGGTTCAGTATTTCCAATATTAAATTAAAACCGGTTAAATTTTTTATTAAATAATAAAAGAGTGGATGATTTTTCATAAATAATAAATAAATAATAAATTAATGAAATTCTAATTTATTAATTTTTTTCCAAATAAACCTGTTCATTTATCATTGAATTCTATAGAAACGGTTACGTTATAACTAAATATTAAACGAATGGATGTTTCATTTTCACTCAGTTCTAAATAGTTAAATTTTTCATTGAATTCTAAATTTTCATTAATTTTGAAATGAAACACTTAATTTTTTTATTAAATTTTAAATAAAACAATAGAGTCCGACAGAAACCGAATTTTTAAGTCCGAAACCGAACCGAAATTAATATTCTGCCAAAAGGACGAATATTCGGCCGAACCCGAAATTAGCCGAAACTATAAACTACTGATATATTATTTTAATAATAATATAATATAAAAGATAATCTATATGAAATCAATTTCAATAATGTGTCGAGTAGAAATTAAATACTATGTGAGAAACGTGAAGAAAAACAGTTCAGCACCCTTATTAATTTAGAAAGATTTCAACGTATGTTATCTAAAAAGTTGGGGTATTTGAATAAAATTTTGCCGAAAACCGAATAATGACATAAACCGATTTTTTGGCCTAATCCGAAAACGAATATTCGGTCGGACTCTATAAAACAGTTCATATTCGATTCTCAATTAAATGATTAATTTTAAATTCGATTATAAATAATTTCATGTAAATTTTAAATAAACTTTTTAATTTTCATTTCTATTTTTTTTAAGCTAAATCAAATTTATACGTGAATTTTTTCGAAGCTCTTTTCATTGCATTTCTAGCTTGATTTTCTTTAAAAAATACGAAAATAGTTCTTGTTAAAATTCACACAGTTTTCTACCGCACTCAGAGCTTTTAAAATGTTCCGGTAATCCCAAGAAAAAAATCCCGGGATGCAAAAATATGTTATATTTTAAGAAAATACACAAAATGAATATTCATTTTTTCAACATTTATATAATTCAAAATCAAATCCAAAAATCACGGAAAGAAACTTGATATACACTTTTATTTTAAAGACTTTTATCTTATCTAATTCTTATTCAGCTTCAAAAAAAATCTCTTTAACAATCTTTTGTATACCAAATAAATTAGAAGAACGTCACTGTATCACTATAATTTATTCGAATTGATGAATAACTATTAAATTAAAAAAGTATTAAAAAAAAACAACAGAAATTAAGTAAAAATGTGTTTGATTTTATTTAAATGGAACCTGTTTCCTCAATTTTATAATATTTTATTTTATTATTTCATACAATACATAGAGAATTAATATTTTTTAATTTTTATTCCGCTTGGAGATTTGACTAGGTATTTTTGTTGTTTCTGTTAGGTTTTACTTGCTTTTGCATTTTAATTATGATAATAATTAATTTTATTTTGTTTGTTTATTAAACACATTTGTTGTTTTGTTTTTATATGTATTTAATACTTCTTTTTCATGTAGCTTTTAATTAAATATGTTTAATATACAATTATTATTTATTTGTTGGCTTTATTTTAGTTTTTGTTGTTGTTTGTTTTGAGTACATTTGTTAATAATAATTATTTACGCTTTTTTGTATATTTTATTTTTATTTCAGTTGTTAGTAAAATTGTTTATTTTATAGTTAATAATAATTTAATTACTCTTCTTTGCTTTAAGCGTATTTTTTGTGTGTCTGTTTTTCTATATAGTATTAAACTTTTCTATTTTATTTATTTATCTTTTGCACTATAATAGTTTATTTTTTTGTCTTTAATTGTTATCTTCTTGCTTGCATAGTAAATTATATAATTTAATTTTTGAATGTTCTTTTAAACATTTTAAATGATACAGAAACATTAGCACAGCTAAAGGTTAATTTTAACAATAATAACACTTTTTTAAAATTTTTATTTTAATTTATTTAAAAAAACACATACTTTTCTTTAAAAAAATCCTTTTTAACATAAAAAATAATTTTTATGTAAAAATTTATCTGTGTGGCAAAATTTATTATGTATTAACCACAATGTTATAAAAATACCTTTAAATGTGCTAATATTTTAAAGAAAACCCAAGCCCCTTTAAGTAGGCTACACTAATTTAACAATTGCTTATTTAGTGACAAATTAACATTTTATATAAATCTTTCATTTCTCTAACAAATTGTAAATATAATAAATAATTTTTAAAATAAAATATAAAGGAATACATGGAGATTTTTTATGAGTTTGATTACTTCTTCAAGTAGGTATAATTTTTTATTTTAAATATTGTGTTTTTTTTTTTTTTTTTGGAATTACAATTGCAATAATTTGTATTTTAGTTTGATTGTTTTTTTAAAAACATATAAAGGAATGTTTCTTTAAGAGACTTTATTTTCGCTTCATCTTCAAACTTTCTTAGGAGTTTGAGGAAAAAATAAAACTTTACTACTTACCATTTAAGTACGGTATGATTATTTTAATTATTATTTGGTCTATTCGGCAAGGGTGGTGCATTCCCTGTACGATTTGGTATAGGTGGGGGACCTCGTCTAACTGGTAGTGGTGGTGGAGGACCCATAGGTGCATTCGCCGGCAGCTGAGGTGCTCTTCTAGCAGGACTTTCACTACCGACATCCACCAAACCCACAGGCGGTGGAAACGCTGGTGGTGGATGGCGTGGTGCAGGTATGTCGTCTTGGATTTCTTCATAAATATTGCTCTCGTTGTATGTTGAGGTATCTTGCACATCGACTGATGATTGTTTCGATTGGCGCGATGGTGTCGAAGCTGGTGTTGCATTCTTGCTTTGTGTGTGACGTGGTGGTGTGGGCGGTAATGACCCAGCCTGAGAGCCCGAGCCAGCGGGTGATACTTTACCCGATGACGTGTGCAAGGGTGAGGTTTGTTCAGTTGGCGATTGAGATTTTGATGAAGGAGCTGTATCCGAACTGGAACCTACTGGTACTGGTCTTAGTGGTGGTGGCAATTGCGGAGTTTGCTGTGGCTGTGGTGGCATAGGCGGCTTAGCCGGTTTTTGTAACATTTCTGGTACTACACTAATGACACCAGCGTGTGGCAAGTGTCTGGGTGAATTCTTTGGTAACATGGGTATAGGCGGTCTAGCAGGTGCTGGTCTTGTGGGTGGCTGTTTTGGCCTTTGTGGAATTTCAGGGGTGGCATTCAATAATTGTGCCTGTTCTTGGGGATTTGCACATAATGCTATAGTATTTGTGGTGCATAATTCAATTTCATTGTCCACATATTCATTCCAATTGGGTGTTTTTAGTTCAAATTCCAATTCTAAACCACAAATATTAAGATTACCTTTGGCCACCGCATTAAGTGAAGCTTCACCATCTCTGAAAGTAACCCACATGGTATCTTCAACATAACGCACCAAAGTTACCTCGCCCATTTTTGATAGTTCCTGAATCAAAGTAGACATGACATTTTCATCATAAATTGTGGGACCATCTTCATCGGCTGAAGGTTCTTTAACATGCACTACTATAGTAGAATCTGGTGGTCCCAAATCCCTAATAACTTGTTCGAAAACAGCTCTTCGCCGCTTTTGGTCAATTTCCATTATCTCCGCATCAATTATAGCAATAACAGGACGATGATCACTTTGTTTAAGTTCCGAACGCCCATAGTGTATTAACTTACCCGGATTCCAATCGTTATTAGCATAATCAGATTCTGCTAAAGCTTTGCGTCTACGCCACAATACACGATCAGTCCAGGCTGGTGCTCTTTGTTTCTCAGAGGTGTCATAGTCATCAGTAAATACATCGTACTTGTATGTGGGATCAAAAGTAATTTCACCTTCAAGAAAATCAGAAAATACATTGCCTGCTTCCTGTTCTTTGCGTAATTGATCGTTTTCTAAGACCGAAGCCAAATCACCATTGCGTAGGGCCTCTTTAAGTTCCTCTTTGTCCATGTCAATGCGATAATTGAAATCGCCACACCAAAATACCCAGTCATGAGATTTTAGAGTGCGGCCCATGGGAAAAGCCAATTTGCGAGTGATTTCGGCATAATCAGCATTACGTTCGGCCACCTTAAAAATAAAAAAGAAAAAACAAATATTCATTTAAAACGAAAATAAAAAATATTTAAAATAAAGTTACAAACCTGCGATTGACCTGCTGCAAAATGTGCACAAACAAAACACATTGAAGTGCCATGTAATACAAATCTTATAGCACAGGCTCCCTTATTACCAGTCGCTCCTCCCAGCCCAGTTTTAACACAATCTATGGCCACATCTTTTATAAAGGGAGCATGTTCCGGACGTATATAAATATACAGACATACGCCTACCAGTTGCTGATAAGTCAATAGGACGTAGTCATTATCACGTGATATGGTTTTTTGCAATTCCTCAGCCCACATCTTGGCATTATCCGTACTGGCGGCCATTATATTGGAAGCATTTAAATCAACAATTTCCTGAAAACCTATGGCATAAATATCCACAGGTTTACCGGCATTCTCCGAGGGATTATTAACATTTACCAAAGCCTTGGAACGTGCTAAAGCATGACAGTCCAAAAGCCAATCGGCGAGAGTATCTTTAAAGACAATACTACGAAAGTGCTTGCCACCATTGACGTTGTAAGTTCCTACAGCAATTCGAGCCGTTTTTGGTGTAACATATTCCGTATAACGTTTGCACATTTCACGCAAAACTGTAGTAGGAGCATGCAACATATTGGAGGGTAATAAAATGCGAGCCCTATCTGCAAGCTCAGAGTTAAGGGTGGAACCCACTAAAAGAATGTCAATAGCTTCCTATTGATGAAATAAATTTTAGAACATAGTTAATAAATATTAGTTTCCTTTACAAATTATTTTTTACCCAAACAATTATTTTTTACCCAAACAATTTTCATTAGAATTATTGCTCTGGGGAAATTTTGAGAAAAAACATATAAACTTACCTGTTTTGAATTATCCAATAAATTATTTTGTATAGTTCTGGCCGCTGATCTTGCTCCATCCATCAATTTCGAACCACCTTGTATGGCTCCAGTGCCTGCATAAATTTTACTAACCTCATTACCATTATTAATCCACATTTGTTTAAATATCTCTTCAAATCTTGAATAGTTCTGCTTTTTTTCTCCCAAACCCAAAGCCTCAATTTGCACAGACAAAGTATCTAAACCCAAAAAAGTCTGTACACAGTTGGTACGATCCAAACAATCCAAACAGTTGGTGCGTATAACACCAAATTGTTCACGTAAAACTTGACCATTGGAAGCATGGAAAATGCCATAGTTAATGCCACATGCAGTAATACGTTCTTTAAGTTTTGATAGAGCGGCAAAATTGCCACCACGACACTCCTGATGATAGTCGAAAATAATATGGGGAACATCTTTGTGCGCTGACATACCATGATGACGTTGAAATTCATTACTTAGCATGGCTTCACCTTCCTTGCTGCCTACCAAAGAAGTTCCCAAGAGATTTATAATTGTTTGATAGCCATAACGTTCTTTCATCATTGACATATGACGATCAAATGCAGCAGCGGATGTTTCAAAACCTCTGGAAAGTTTAACTTTGTGCGAGCCTACCTGAACACCGGGTTGTTCCCAAAATAGAGGTACAGAACCTCTAGTTTGAACATAACTGGTGACATCATTATCAACATGTATCACCTGCTCGGTTTCTACAAAATTAGCTACATGACCCTCGTCATTGGTACCTTAAATATATAAAATTATTTTATATAAAAAACAAATAAAAATAATAATGTTCATACAAATCAAAAACTTACCTCTAACATTAAAACGTGTACCAGCTCTTTCACACGATAGCCTTGATATTATGGCCGCTCTAGCTTGTTTTGCTCCTATATACACTGTCCGTATTTCCACTGAACCACACATAGCTTTCAACAGCCAGGACTGACAATCAATGCCAAATCTCATCATATGAATATGCATCATACGATTCCAAAAGAAACGTTTATCCGTTTCCGAGGTCTTTTGACGTCGCTGGGCACATAATGTTATATCAAACTTATTCATTGTTGTTGACGCCTGATTGGTATGGGCAAAATAAAATGTACCCGAATTGAGTAATTTTCGTACTTCCGAAATCCTATCCTCATTCGGTGCTGCATTTTGTAACGAAACAAATTGCGTTTGTTGAATGCGAAACACTTCAACATCGCCTATCTTGCCCATCGATACACAACCCGTGACCAGCACAAGGAATAATACCGTACTTTCGCCAGCATTCAATTGCAAAACCCCCAAACAGCCATAGGCATCACATACTTTCGTATACTGTTTACGTATTATATCTGTTTCTTGTTGCGACAACAAAGCAACTGCATGCGATTCAAATAATATGCTATCACTTTTATTACGATGCTCCATTAGGACACTATGCGGTGAGGGGGCAATGGATTTCTCCAATACTCGTATAACTTTAGACATAGCCATGATGTTGAACTAAATATTTAATACTAAAAATGGTGATGATGATTATAGCTGGAATCGTTTAAGTTATAGGAAATTGATTTTGTTGATTTCCAAGTTAAATAGGATTAATTGTCCAATTCTTCTTTTGTGTATTACAATGGATTTAGTTTATGGTTTAAGGAGTTTTCAGGGGAGGCACATCTGTAGAATGTTGGAAAAAGTCATATAATACACCTAGTAATAAAAATAGATGATTCTAACATAAATTGAAAACATTTTTTTTTACAAAGAAAGAAAATTTCAATACCATTTTTTGTGAAATTTAACATTCGGAAAATGTTTAATACAAATCTTACAGTAAAAATACTATTAAAAGATTAAATGAATGTTGTTCGGTCGAATGAAGGCATGGACAGACAATTGACATCTATGAAAAAATTTAATCGAAAAGATAGAATTAATTGGAATCGATTTTTTACCGAAAGAAATCAATTGTACAACAATTTTTTATATTTTTTTCCTTATTTGTAATTACTATAGATGTACATTCAAGTGTGTCGAGAAATTATACTTTTTTGCGATTCCGATGTATGTATATTAGACTGCTGAGAAAAAGTACATATAGTATGCAAAATATCAGAATGATTTGATGTCGCTTATATGTTTTCTAATAAAGTTTGATTAAAAAAAGTGTAGACAACTTTAAAACCATGAAGTGGCCTTTTTGTACACTGGATCTAAATCAAATAAAGAAGCTTTAGGGAATTATACAGGATGTTATATTACTTCTTAAAGTCAAAAACAAAGATGAATTATGGACAATAGTACGAAAAGCTTGGTACTTTGGATTTCATCAGAAACATGTAAGGTTAAATGTATTACTCAAAGGTTCTCGGGAGCTATGTAACACTAAGGATATTTAACTAAATATTGCAAAATATTTCCCTCTTGAACGATTTATGAGTTAGTATAACAAATTTTATCAAATGAACTTATTTATTTGCTCGATAAATAATAACACTTTTTTTTAATTTGAATTTCTTATTTGATATAAACAAATGTTATGGTTTGTCAAAGGCTGTCATATATGCAACATTGTAGCAGAGGTCATCAGCTTTTTTGAAACTTTATATTTATCGTAACTGTATAGGGTAAGTGTACCGGTAGTCGGCAGTTTAACTTTTTTCGGCATATTTTTCTAGTGTTCGGCATGTGATGACCCAATAGTCGGCATGAACTTTATTGACACATTTTGTATGTAAATGCCCTAAACTATGCTCTGAAATATAACATAATTTTGAAAAGTAAAAAAATTTTGAACAAAATACTTGATGGATTTTATAATCTATCTTTTTTTGGAAAAATGGTCCAATTTAATACAATTTTTTTTCGCATGCAATTTTTTTTCAAAATTTAATTTATAATTTTAATTTTGAACACATTTTCGTCCTTTTAGTAAACATTCCTGTTATTTGAAATTTCTAACGATTAAAAATGGTCGAGCTAACCACAAAATTTCGCTTTTTATTATCTCCTGGTTGGTATGATATCATAAATTTAACATATTGTCAATTTCTTTTCCAAAAATATTATGTTTTACTTCTTTAATTTCCAATAAACAAAACAGGCCATATGAACATTTTATAACAAACATTAAAAATAATTAAGACAAAACGGGCTATCTACCTTAACTTCGCGAATAATGGAGTTAAAAGATTTATTTTTCACTGTGAGGTTTTGTAGACGTAATATTAATAACTCGTAGAAGAACGGATTGCAAAATATTGAAAAATGAGGGAAATAAACAGTTTTTATGTTCTCCTGAACAATGGTGCTTTGCATGAGGCCCGTTTTGAATATAGACCCTCGATATGTTTTAAGCTAATTCCCAAAATATTTCAGTTCAATTATTTCATTTACATGAGCTAGACCATTTTTAAAATACCTCCAAAAATATGGGTTTCGATCAACAGTATACACAATTTTTAGTTTTTTGTCAAAAAAATTACAAAATATGATAGAAAAACGACGTCTAATACATATTGAGCAAAAAATATTTTAAAATTTGTTTTCATTCTTGCGAAGGCCTTGAAGGCATAGAAAACAACTAGAACTCCAACTTGCTCACAAAAAACCTAACTAAATTGTCAAAAAAAACCTAACTCTTTGTATGTGTTAGTAAAATTTTCTACAGAACAAATTTATACGTGTGAAGAGAGTAATTTTTTGTTTCTGAGCGAATGAAAAGAGTTGGACTTCTAGTTGTTTTCTATGCTTGAAGGCTTTATATTACTTGAATGAATAAAATAAAAAAAAATTGTATTTTATTAAAGTTTGAATATTTTGGACATTTTCCATCGTAAATTATATTTTAGGACACCATTGGAAAGGTTTCATTATGTGCTATTGATATGTGCATTCATTTAACCCTTTAGTAGCACAAATAATATTTTTGGATTTTCCGGTCCATAATTGGTTGTTAATTTTAACGGCAAATAAATTGTTAGCTAAGAATATAAATGTCCCCAAAAACCATAAATTGGTCAAAAAAGCTGTAAATTCGCATAAAATAGGAGCTAAGTTTCAAAACTCTTTTTTATTCGATTACTATCGCGGTTTTCAACGTATGTATCATGTTTTTCCTAAATTAATCAATATTTAAGTGAAATAAGTACTTCCATGCGACTTATTTGCAAAAATTGCTAATTTAACCTTTTGGGAACTGAATACATAAAATTGACCCTCTTCCTCTTAAAGGGTTAATTACGTGTAATCTTCAATAGTACCAGGGTAGACTATTCCGATGGTACAATAAAATCCAATATATGTCGAAAAATTTCCGAAATATATAAAACTACATGTTTCAATAAAGAAAATATGACAAAAAACGTTAGTAAAATCTTAATATTCCGCGACTGAATAGATAATAATTATTTAAAGGTCGTAGTATGCCCCTATTATAATTTGAAGTTAATTTTCTTATAACTAAAATTTTGATAATGATATTGAAAGAAATACGTAATTTAAGAGGTGTTTTAAAAAAACATTGAAATCTAATATTTTGGGAATTATATAGGAACATAGTAGTCTTCATTTCTAGAGGGGTACATTTGCAACTTTTTTTCGTGAGGCACTGTAATGTATATGAGCGTTAACAGGGTAGATTTCGTTTTTTCGAAATATCGTTAATACGAAATCTCAAGTGTGCATAGTAAATGAGGTATTGCCAGCGATTAAAAATCACGAGTCGTGACGTTTACAACGTTTTAGAAAACACTATAGTGCTATCAAAAATTATTTTTTGCCACAAAATCCTTCCGAACCGAAATCAATTTCTAAAATCGCTTTTAAATATTGAAATAAAATATTTGTGTATTAACTTTGTGCATATTTAAAACATTTTTTATAGTGACCGCTTAATACAAAAAAAAACTTTTGATTCAATGTTCACCGTGTAATTAATAATGCTTACGACTGCCAAACAACACACAGTGGGGTCAAACGCAAATTCATATACCAAAGAACTAATTCCCAATAAACGAAATCAAATCGAGGCAAAAAAACACAAATTTAAAATACAAGCGTAAATATATTTTTAACTGTACGATGTACGATTTTTTAAACTTTTACATACTAGAGAACTTTGCCACCCTGTAGCTGATCTCGTGTTATCACAGGGTGACTACAAGATAATTTTTCTGAAAGCTTCTTCCAAACATTTTAATTCGTTTCGAGCATTAGTTTAGGAGATACTATAGATTTACTATCAAAAAATTTGCGTTTGACTCCACTGTGCAACATTAGGTAGCCTAAAAGTATGCATTAAATATTTTTTTTTTTTAAATAATATGCAGTATCCAAAAAATCCTTAGAAAACAAATATTTTTTACAGCTTCAATTGATTTATGAATATGAAATATCAGATTAGTTATATAATTTTGCTGGTATTACCCACTAAACAGAAAAAACGTTTCAATAAGAATTTTATTTAGTCATATATTTACCGCAAATCAACAGATTGAAATCTTTCTGATTGGTTTATATTCCAAATCTTGAACACTCAGTTTTAAACTGAAAACCCATAAAAACGATTCCCATTAAAAACTCAAGGTTTCAAAAATAGAAAAAATCGATATTTACTGTAAATGTCATCAAATATGTATTACATGGGTTCGATAATACCTTCTTTTAAAATTAATTATAAACAAAAAAAAATTAAATAAAATATTAGTTACTATATTTTCATACACAAAAGATAAACTTCTGGAATCTTTTTTTATATTATTCATACCAAAATTCCATTAAACAAACCCTTTTTTATCTTTTGATTTCTCAAGTTCAGCTCTTTTGTTTTTTTTTTTTTCTTTGGCAAAAAGTCAATACAAAGGAATTTTTCGGTTCTTTTTTTGTTTGTGTTTGGTGTGTTATATACACCCACTTTTTTCAATATTTAATTGTTAATTTGTTTATAATTTTATACACTTTTTTATAAAGAATAAATATTAATATTATTCTGTTATATTAATAGTGATTTATTGTGTGCAAAATTTATGTAAATTCTTTTTACCTTTTTTCTTGTATATCTCCCGTAATATTTTTCTGCAAACTGATACAGAGTTCTGTGACGAACAACAACAATGTCGGCGGCATTAAATCGGATATCAGCCGGCGGAAAATAAGACAATTCATTTTTGTTTTCGTATTCAATATTTGTTCACATTGAGTCTATACTAGACAAATTTTTATCAAGAAAAACCAAAAATTTTATCAGAACAAAAATTTGCGTAGAGTTGAATTTGTTAGTATTATTGCAGCATAAAAACAATTGTACTAAATACACTGTATCCAAAACTTGGAATATTAAACTTACAATATACGCAAAAACACTATTTAAAAAATATACATATAAAATTCAAGGGACAGAAATTTAGTCCACTCAAAAATATTGCAAATATCAAATTTACCTTTGAACAAATTAATCCCAATATCCTAATATATATTATAAAAATGAGGTGTAAGTTTGTTTGTTTGTGCGTCAATCACGTCTAAACGGCTAAACCGATTTTCATGAAATTTGACACACAGATAATACCAGTGCCGGAGGTGGTTATAGGCTATGTAAGATCTCAATTTTACGCCTACTTTTTTAAAACTCTTGTCACGAAATTTGACACACAGATAGTACCAGTGCCGCTCTTAAACGGCTGTACCGATTTTTAAGAAATTTTACATACAGATAGTTTTAGGCTATGTAAGAATTGGGTTCACGCTTACTTTTTTAAAACCCCTAAACGGTAGCAAATGTTGATTTTCCCTATTAGGGGGTAGCGATGCGCACCGAGTTACGCTCGTTTTTAATATAATTTTTTTTTTTAAATTATTACTAAGTATTACGTATTTTTGGCCTTGAAGGCTTTATATTACTTATATTATGTTCACATACATTAGTGTTTGACTTGTTTTTTAAAAAACACAAAGAGTTTAAACATCACTGTTCACATATTATTTTATTGTGTTTTTCCTTTGGCCTGTTTTTCTTTTGCCAAAATATTTTCACAAATTTTTAATTTAAATAAAAATTTCACATACAAACACTTTCAAATTAAAAAATAAAATGTTTAAACAAATAAAATTTATTAACAAATATAAATTTAATTTATAATTTTTAATTTTTGGTTTTTAAATTGTTTGATAATTTTTATAAATTCTTTTTTCAATAATTTTCTTTGTACTAAAAATACTAACAAATTCTTTCCTATATGGAAATTTAGTATGTTTTTATTGTGATAAATAGTTAAACAACTCGAATCGAGATGCTTTCTGGCTTTGAAATATATGAAAAAAGAAGTCAATTTGTTTGTTTTTTTTTTATAAGAAAACGACTCGTTTTTCATAAAACCTTTATATGTAAACATAGTATTAATTAAATAACGAAATATTTGGATAAATTTCTAATTTCCCAAATATATTAGAATTATCTAAGGTGTAGATTAAAATATTAGTACTATAAGAAGTATTATGAGACTGTTGCGATAAGATTTCTCTACACAACAATCTTATAAGATGAACTGTTAAATATGAACGTTTGTTTATGTGTATTTCGGAATGTTTTTTAATATTTCATATTAAACATAATATCAACATTACACTCTATCGTCGACGTTATTTCACATATAGCTGCGTTAATATCAGTTGTAGACCTGCGGTAAAAAGTAATATTTATTTGGCGTTGCTCTATACGCTTTACTTTCCCACTGCTAATTTAATACACTCTACTGTTATTTTAGTATTTTCTCTTTCTTTCAAATGTCAAGTAGCAACATATGTTTATTTATCGATATTGCCCCTTCTCTAGTAGCAACATGACATTTATAAATAGATGTTTTTTTGGATTGTAGAAATATAATTTTTAAGTGTTTTAATTTTTAATAAATTTCTAAAATTTACAGTCTAAATTTTTAGTGTAAAAAACGTAAAAGTTTTAAGAAAGCTATAAAAGACTTAACACCATGAATACAAAAATAACAGCAGCAGAATTTGATTCCAAATATGACATTATTGATTCAGCAACACCAAGACACACCGCATTATCGGGACGTTACAAAAGGTGAGTTTGTGAATGCAGTCTATACTATAATTTTTTAACTTTTAATATTTTTATATGAATTTGTAACTATAAGATTTTGTTTATTTTAGGAGTTTTGCTTATCACACACTACGTGAACGTTTACCTGTAATTTTAACCGAAGTTATAGATCAATTAAACAGAGATAAAGATGAAATTGCCGGACTTGGTAGTGACGAGGTAAAAAATTAATTCAATTTAATTATTTTACTATGTAAGGTCAAGTAAGTGACCTATTATTTATATTGATTAGATTATTATTCATAAAGCAAAAAGGTAAAATGAATGTAAGAACAGAGTATATTGCAAAAAAAAAAAAACTTATATTTATGATAGTTTTAGCATTCTTTAAAATTGATGATACTATGTTTTCAAGGTCATTATAATTAATTAAAGGTTATCTAATGTTATGAAAATACAACTTCAGTGCCCAATAACTAATTCTATATGCAATTGCAAAGTTTTTTTTTTTTAAATATTTTAAATGGCCATTATAAATTTGCGTCGACGTTTACAATAAATCTCATGTCACCCTTGAGTATGTAGAAACTGAAAAAAAAAAAAAAAAAAAAACACAACAATAACTAATAGGATTTACGCATAAATATTCCTTCGGTTCGAAGTACCACAAATAAGATGTATACTGTAATTGCCTTGTCTTACTTTGGTGGTACGAAAGTTTGTGGACTTTGAATAGACACCAGCAGAATGTTATACGCATTTTCTGTGCAGGGACACACTTCATAACCATTTATATCATATTTTTTACTTGGATTTAAATGTGCGTCTTACTAAAAAATATATATATAATCATATCTTCTCAAATTTCTTATTAGATGGTTCCAAAAGAAAAAATGTTAATAGGGATTAGGAAAGCAAGAGGAAGTTATTAAACAAATGTTAATTTTATTAGCTGTATTAAAAATTATGTATACGCCATGTATATCACACAGCAATTTGTATTATATTTTACTATAAGTGTCTGCACATAGATGTGAATAAAATCAAGATTTTCCCATCAAATTCCATTATATTGGCTTATATGAAGCTTTATGATAACAGAGTAAAAACTAAACTTTGTTTGTCTTTTTCGTCACTAATTTCTGAAAAATCCAAAACCATTAACAGATAAAAAATTTATGACTTGTAGCTAATTTCTTTTTATTTATTGATATCGGACAAATCATTCTCGAGTTATAGTAGTGTAACCGCCCTTTGTACGAAGTCAAATAATAAAATTTGTGCCCTAAAGTATGCATTCATATTTTTTACATTTATACTTAAAAACAGTAATCTAATACAATAAACCTATTGTTTATGAACCAAAACCAAAAAATAAAAAAATATTTATAACAGTTTTGTTCAAAAACGAATTTCGAAGCTTATATAGAAGTTTCCTAAAGTCCAAAAATGCGTTTTGACCGATATCTCGGTTACTAATGAACCGATTTTTTTTTTTTCATTTTTCTACATAAACATTCCAAGAAAAGATTAGGAATTTTCTGAGCAAGAACAAATTTATTTTTGGAGGACTTTTCGATCTTTTGGCAATATCTCGATCATTAATGGACCGATTTCGCTGATTTTTATTAGCGTCATTCTAAGGAATATTCCCTATAATTTCATATATAAAACTGGGTCTTTCTAAAAACAGATTTCAATGGACAGACGGGTATCGTCAGAAATATGATCCAGAAAATATACTTTTTTGCTCTCGACGAAAATTGTGAAATTTAGAAACGGAATAACAAACCTTTACACCTTTGATGAAGGGTATAAAAAGGCCACAGAACACATTCTTATTTAGTACGTCAAAATCAAAATCAATACTTTTAGCTCTTTTTGTTTAAAGGAGGAAAAAACATTTTTTTTAGCAGCAGAAGAAAGACATGTAAAAAGTAATCTATTTTTATTTTTTTAGGAAACCCGTGAAGAAATCAAAGCAGTCGTGGGACAACTTTCCAAATTGAAATATCAGCTACAAACTGATAAAAAATTTGAAAAATTCAATGGTGAAGGTAAGAATTTAAAATTTAATAAATATGAAATTAAATAAATAAATAATTAATCAAATAAATAAAAAGTTTTCAAAAAAAATCGGTCCACACGTAAAAGGTCAAATTATAAGCAACAAATCATGCTATAATTTATAAAAATATATAATGCCCCCTTTAACTTTTTAACATTATTTTTTTTAACTCCTTCATATCGATGCCATTTATGCACCATTTGATCAACAAATTGAATCTTTGCAGAACCCGACAAAGACTTATGGAATAATTTCATATCCAATCTTCCATCAGATCATTGCTCATTCTTTCGTTCCTGTTGGTTATATGCCGAATGTTATATGTATCGTAAAATAGCTTCATTTTTTGAAAGCACAAAAATTCTTAAAAATTTCGATTACTTTGCCAAACAAAAACAAAAGGGCCTTAAAATTGATGGCATTGCAGGTGTAGCTAAAGTAATTAAACGCACTGAAAAAGACATAAAAACATTTGAAAATTTAATTAAGGTATGTATAAGAAACGTAAGATAACGCAATATATAAAATAATATTTCATGTTTTGTTTAGCTTAATTTATGGGGCAATAAATGTGATTTATCTCTAATTATACCCAAAGAATTTAAACCTTCCGATAATGTATTCGAACAATTGGAATCTTTCAATAGCAACATATTAGTCGATAATATTAAACAAATCTGGCAATGTTTAGAATCGGCCGATCGATCAAAATCTGTTATAGTTGAATTTGTTAATGATAATGCCGGCTTTGAGCTGTTTACGGATTTGGTTTTGGCCGATTATTTAATTGAAAAAGAATTAGCCACCAAGGTACGTTTTAGTGTTAAAGCTATACCCTGGTATGTGTCGGATGTAGTACCCACTGATATGACCTGGACTCTGGACTATTTAAATAAACACGAGTCACCTTTTGTAAAGGATTTAGGTGCCAAATGGAAACAATATTTCGATGAGGGTAAATTTGTGCTAAGTCCTGTACATTATTTTTGGGTATCACCTTATGAATATTACAAGTAAGTAGTTTGGGGGGTGTAAATAGAATTAATTAAAAAAACTTTATTATATTTCTTTTACAGAATGCGTGAGTTTGCTAATGATTTATATCAATATCTTGCTGAGGCCCATTTGGTTATCTTTAAAGGCGATTTGAATTATCGCAAACTATTGGGTGACATGAGTTGGGATCCCACTGATGATTTTCTTACTTGTCTTAGAGGCTTTCAACCTACCAATATCTGTTCTTTACGCACTGTCAAAGCTGATTTAATATGTGGTCTGCCTCAAGGCAAAGCCGAAGAATTAAATCGTTTAGATGATCAATGGATGTGTACAGGAGAATATGGTGTCATTCAATTTATGGATAAAATGAACTGTGGTTGTAATGATGCAAAATAAAATTACATAATTTTAAATGGTCAAAGATTTTATTTTTATTAAATTTTTTTTAATATAAATTTATCATTGTAAAGAAATAATTTTCTTTTTTGTTATTTTCTTGTTTAATAAGTCAAAATTTTAAATTAACTAAAATGTTGCAATTTATTTAATAAAGTTTTTGCTAAGCAAATTTTATGGGAGTTATTTTTATGATTTTATGTTTAGAATCATAGATTAACAACTGGATATGAAACTTTATGCCATGCCATCAAGTTTTCATTTTTGTTCTTAACAAAGCATATTCTATTATTCCGATAATAAAAAGTTTCTTCTTAGAGATACGTATGGACATTATGCTTGACACCGCTCTATATCAATGATATGATATTAAAATATCTTATTTTTTCTTTTAAAAATAATTTTAAAAAGTCCTAAAACAGTTATTTTGGAAATAATATATTTTAGTAAGGTTGACTTATCAAAAGATTTTATTTCCAAAATTAGGTTTTTAAAGTAAGATATAACTTAGGTGACTAAATATGTTTTTTCTTTTTCTCACCAAGCACTACAGAAATATAAAAGTCTTTGAAATCGCACTTGGTTAGTAGAAGCATCGATATTTTGAAACTTTTACATATTCGACTTTGACACCCAGTGGCTCATTTCGTATTATTACAGGGTGACTACAATAGCATTTTTCTGAAAGCTTAGGTCCTCCTCTACAACTTTTTCATACATTTTAATTTGATCCGACCATAGTTTAAATGATACAGATTTATTACCAACATTTTTGCGATTGACTCCCACTGTAGGGAGTAACATTTTTCGTTAGTAGAGTTATTCTGGTTTTTATTAATTTCAAATTATTTATAAAGTTAAGGTGTTATTTTGAAAATCACTTCACCTCACATTACAAATTTATTCATACATATAAAATGTTTCCCTTTTTGAAAAAAGATTATAGAAAAAGTTTCAAAGTGTAATAAAGTATTTTATAAAACAAAAGGGGTTGGTTAAAGCATTAAATTATTTTTAAAATTCGTTAACCATTATTTCTCTGTTTCGACAACCTCTATTCAAAATTCCAAATTTTCATGAATTTCCAGAAAACGCATTTTTATTTTAGCGTTTTTAATATTTTCATAATGGAGGTGAGTTTCTGCCTCAAGGTCGTTCGCAAAATAAAAACAGCTGTTGCTGCTGCACATAGATATTTCGAAAAAAAATGCCTTATTATTGTTATAGTATAGAGGCAACCTTGAGCACTGGTAAGAGACAAAAATAAAAAAATATAAACAATATTTTGCATACATACATACATATTTGTGCTAAAATGAACATTTTGCTGTAAAACAAGCTGTAAAGACTTTGCTCGCAAAAGCTCTAATGTTACTTAAAAAGAGCTTAAAATGTGTGGTGTAAACATGTTGTAATATTTAAAGTAACGTTTTTTTAAGAAAAACTAATGCAATTTTCAACAAATTCAAGAAATATATACATATATGGAGTTGGTGTAATTGATTTAAATTTGCTTTAAAATTTTGTTAAATATTTTTAATAAAAAAACTAATATAAAGTGATTTCTTTTATTGAAAAAGCACTTAGTAAAATCAATCAATGAAAATGAATCACTATTTGAATTTTAATATATGTATGTTAGACCTTTCGAAGTACAGCAAACATAAGATCATCACTGAAGGTGACATAAGTCGAATTGTTCTCATATGAAATAAGGCGGAAAGAAAACAAATTTTTTAAGGAATATTTAAGCAAAGGATTAGAAAATCATTTATTTTTTAGTAATTTAAAAAAAATATATGTATGAATACAAAGTGTTTGAGTGATTCCTTCCCATACAAATAACACTGTACAAAAAATTTAAAAAGTTTTCACATATACACACAGTTACTAAATTATTCGTACGAAATAAATATTGGGTACTTGTTAATATTTCTAAAACTTTACGAAATGAAATAAAATTTAAACTTTGAAAGATAATAATACAGTCTTTGGATAATTTTTTAGTTAAAATAAAAATATTTAATTTGAATAAATTTTAAAAAGCACAAACATTGCTCATTATACTTATACTTTTGTTATAATAAAGGTATTCATCTCAGAAATTGCAACTTTGCAAGACCCTTGCAAAGTAAGTTGTGAAAAATTTATTCTACGTGGTTGTTATTGCGTTAACAGAAATCTATGCAAATTTTCTACTTATCAAGGGTCTTGCAAAGGTGCAAATTTCTGAGGTGAATACCATTAGTGTGTTTGTACACTGTATTTGAAAATAAAGAATTATGCCCCAATTTTGAAAAACGGAACAAAAATTTGTTTCGACAATTTGTATATATATTATTAATATATTTATTTGAATATATGTATGTATTTGTTGTTTAAAATTTAAAATTTTGAAACGAATTTTTATTTCGTTTTATAAAATGAGATAGTATGTATAACTTCTTCATAGGACTTTAAAGTATTAAAGGATGCACAAGATTTTTTTGCTTCAAATATGGTATTTTATTTGTCGATCGGAGCAGGGGGAGTGATGCCAATATTACAAGGCAAATAAAAATAATTATCGCCATACTGCTGGTAGTCCGGTCCCATCTTATCCTCCAGGAACGTCGCTGTCGATTTTTACTGTAGTGTGTTAATAGAATTTAAACAAAAAATCATTTAGTGATTTTCGCAACGCACAGATTTTTAATTTTTTTTTTTATTTATTTGACATAAAATTCAATTAAACATGGGTATTCATTAATGTTTGTTTTTCAATTGCTGTATTTAAATAAAATGATAAAATATTATATATAAGCAAGCGATCCAGCTCCCATTACCCCATGGATTGGGTTACTTTAGCCACTTTTCGTCACTTTCGAAATTCATAAAAAAATTTACGTTTACAGTCAGAATCAAAAGGGCTAATACTAAAGAATGTTTACTGATATCGTTTACGATTATCATTTTAAACAAAAAGTTGCGAATTCTAATTACGGTAAGATATAAGGGATCTGCTATATTACTTCTACTTTTTCAAATACGGAAAATCAAAAAAGAAATTCGTGTTCAAGGATCATAAATCTGTTAAATGTGATTAATTAAAATTTCGTGAAATAACCGGTGTTGCCAGTTTAGCCTTTTTAATACTAAATCAAGCCTTTTTATTTTGCTTAGCTTTAGCCTCAAAATTTTCGTTTTAGCTTCTAGCTTTTTTTCTAGCCTTATTTGATTCTTAAAAAGGCTACAAATTTACTAATTTTATTTTTACAGAATTATTAATTTAAACATTTTTATATACTAATTCGTACAAAAAAAAAACCGTATAAAGGACAAAAAAATAAATGCGTTTTTTAATAAAACAATATACGGTGGACGTCCAGTAATACGAACGCTCTTTATTACGAATTTCCAATAATACGAATAGCAAAATTTTTGCATTGACTACTCTATAGTATTCGATAGTGGTTTGTTATAAGAATTTTTGTTTTATTTACGTATGAATGAAGTTTTTATTATGTTTTTACTTCATTCTTTCGCGGTCATCCACGTTTAGCGAAGTTATTGTGAAGTTTTTTTATTTTTATACCCTTCACCAAAGGTGTAAAGGGTATATATAAGTTTGTCATTCCGTTTGTAATTCTCACAATTTTCGTCGGAGAGCAAAAAAGTTTACATTTTCGGGAACCTTGTAAGAAATGATGACGATAGGACCATGTCCGTCCGTCCGTCCGTCCGTCCGTGTGTCGGTTGAAATGGCGTTTATGAAGCCCAACGATAACTGACATATAAAATATATATATCAAACGATCGAAAATGCCTTCGAGAATTTTGCTATTGGAATTCAGCAAGATCGGTTCATACAATGCGGAGATATGTTAAAAAAACCGGTTTTTAGAACCGGTTTTCCAGTTTCTGAAGCCTCTGTATATACTAGGGACTTCGTTTTTACAAAGAAGTCTCGGACATTTTTTTCTAAATGTTTGTTCTGAAAAAATGAAATAAATCGGTTCAATAATAACTGAGATATCGGACAAAACGCATTTTTTATTTTTTGAAGCCCTGGTTTAAGCTATAGATTTTTATTTTTATACAGATCGGTCACAAATATTTTTTTAAAATTTCGGTTTTTTGAATCAGCAGGATCGGTTTATAAATGGCGGAGATATGCTTTAAAAACCGGTTTTTGGAACCGGTTTTTCAGTTTCTGAAGCCTCTGTATATACCAGGGACTTTGAATTTTTAGGTGGCTCGGAAATTATTTTCTGAATTTTTGTTCTGAAAAAATTAAATAAATCGGTTAAGTAATAACTGAGATATCGGGGAAAACGAATTTTTTGTTTTTGAAGCCCTTGTTCAAGCTACAGATTTTTATTTTTTTTATATAGATCAGTCATAAATGTTTTTATAAAATTTCGTTTTTTTTAATAAACCAAATTCGTTCATAATCAACAGAGTTATGGCCCAAAAACAAATCTGTTAAGAATATAAATACACACACAAACATGTATATTAAGCATTGTAATGACTATTAGTCACGTTTTTTGTTTTTTGTATAGACAAGCAGTTTAGTTAGAAACAGCAGTCATATAATGAATAACAGTGTTGTTGTTGTTCTTTGTATATGCAGTCTGTACAAAAATAAATAGATATGCAATTGTTGTTGTTTATTTTTTAAAACTAAAACATATCTGTTAAGAATATACATAAATACATACACAAACATGTATATTAAGCATTGTAATGACTATTAGTGACGTTTTTGCCTATAAGACAAGTGTTTAGTTAGCAACAGAAGTAATATAATGAATAACAGTGTTGTTGTTGTTCTTTGTATATGCAGTCAGTTTGTATATACACACATAAAAAAATAAATAAATATGGAATTGTTGTTGTTTATTTTTTAAAAGCAAAGCCTGCTATGATTGTTTTTTTTTTTTTTTCATATTCAAATTTTCGTAGTTTGAAAAAAATTTAGATTTAAATATGTGAAAATATGAAAGCATACGTTAAGGCGAAAATTTTATTATTTGTCGGTAATATGGTAATATGATGTCGATAAGATAGTAAGATGGTAATATCGTAATATGGTGAAGGGTATCAAAGATTCGGCACAGCCGAATCTTTTTTCAATTTCATTAATAATTAATTTTACTTTTTTTAGTTTTGCATTATGGATGAGGAACCATATAAAAAGGAAACTTTAATACATTGTTATTATAATTTTTATTTTGTATTTTTATGCATTGTTTGCTTAGGCATTTTTTTATATTATTACTAAGTAATATTTATTTTTGGCCTTGAAGGCTTTATATTACTGAAATAAATGAATAAAATAAATAAATAATTTTGTGAAACAAATTATACAAAATCGTTGTTTTTAAGCGCATATTTTCGCGTTTTTTAGAGCATATTTTTCGTTTTTTACAATATATTTAATGCTACCCTATTTATTAATCATGCCCATAAAATAATCTCTACGTGATAGAAAAAAACTGAGAACAGATTCTTATTCAGCATATCAAAATCATCATTCCATGTATTCCCGTTTAAAAGTGGACACAATTTGTTCAGACCCTTGTTATTTATGCATCAATACTTATTATTTTTTAATATGTATCTATGTAATAAATTAATATTACTCATACGCTTTCTTTTTAATTACCTATTAAGTCGCGATCACCTGTGTTGTATGATAAATATTTAATTATTTACAAAATAAACAAATGCACGTATACGCCCTGTAACACCAAAATTATATGCAAATTGTTGCTACTGTTTTCTCAATTAAAACTTTTGTAAACAATAACAAAAAATAATAATATAAACAAAACAGAAAAAAAATACCACCGAAAAGAACCTGATAAAAATCAATAAAATTCATTCAAGTGCAGGCACAGCTGCAGATTTACACACACAAACACACACACAGTCTCTGCCACTGCATTTCTTATGCATGACATTTACTATTTAACTCTTTATGCCTTTTATACTCTCATTTATTTAAATCTGCCGTTGTTTTTGTTATTGTTATTATATTGTCAAATTTGTTGCATGTGTTACTGACATCTGCGTTTATTGGTGCAAGTCGAATTTCTTTATTTGTGTTTTCTTTTTTTGGTTTTAATACAAAAATACTATTATCGTCATCATTGCCAAACGTATTTAAAAAAAAAAAAAAAAATAAAAAATATAATTTATTGCCTACAGCTAAATATTTTTTAGGAAAATTTTGAATTAATAATCCCATTACATTTTGAATTGTGAAAGAGTATATTCAAATTTAATTCAGTTTTATTAATTTATTATAGAAAATTATTACTATGGTAAGTTTGGAATAAGATGATGTAAATCTAATAGAAATTCTTATAAAATTGTCTTCTTCTTATTATTTTTATACAAAATTCTATGACGTCCTTGGTAAATAATGTTTGTACACAAAAATAATAAAACAAAATTCTGCCTCATAACAGAATTTAAATGATTTTGATGTTGAACATGGTATTATTGACTGTAACACTCCAAAAAATGCTCCCCTAAGAGGCCAGTATAAAAAAAGTTTTGCTTACTACACTTTTCGTCATCGCTTACCCAACACTTTGAATACTATATGGCAATCGTTGGAGGAAACAAAAACTAAAAATAAATTTCCTGATTCCCAAGATGAAGTGGATTTTGTTATGGATCACATAAATGAGCTAAAAAATCAAATGGAAAATAATGCAGAATTAGAGATTTTCAAAGGAAATGGTGAGATTTTTCAAAATAAGTATTTGAATTAAATAAATAATAAATTAACAATTATTTTTACTTTTAGAACCCGATAGAGAAATATGGAATGTATTTATTAAAAACTTACCCAAAGATCAGTGTACATTTTACAAGGCCTGTTGGCTGTATGCCGAATGTTATATGTATCGTAAATTGGCTTCTTATTTTGAGGCCACTCAAACTCTAAGAGATTATGATTTTTTCGCTCCACAAAAATTCCATGCTCTTAAAGTGGCCACAGATGTAATGGAACAAGTGGCAGGAAATACCAAAAACTCCGAAAGAAATGTACAAACTTTCATTAGACTCCTTAAAGTAAAGTATCAATTAAAATTTTTTTATATTTACATAAATTTATAATTTTAAAAATTCCTTTACAGCTTAATCTTTGGGGTAATCGTTGTGATCTCTCCATTACTTCCGGTCAAGAAGTACGTCCTATTGGCAACCTTTTGGAAATTATCGATAGTCTAAATGACAACTTACTCATTGATCACAGTGAGAAAATCTGGAATTGTCTACAAAGTTACTCCGAACGAAAGGAATCTAAAGTAATTGTAGATTTTATATGTGACAATGCTGGCTTTGAATTGTTTACGGATCTTTTATTGGCGCAATATCTAATTGATCATCGTTTAGCGGATATAGTACGTTTTAATATTAAGGCGATACCCTGGTATGTCTCGGATACTACAGCTAAAGATATTCAATGTACAATAAAATATTTAAAAGAGTATAATTCATTGGAATTAAATCGTTTGGGTAATGATTGGTCAAAGTACTTTGAAAATGGTCGATTTGAAGTGGCTCCCAGGGAAGATTTTTGGACTTCACCTTATGAGTATTACAGGTAAGATAAATTATAGAACGAATTTTTCAGCAATAACAAAAGTTTTTTATTTTAAAAAATCAACGCAGTAGAGATTACTTTTGTACAGAAAATGTCTCAAGCTTTTAAATTTTCTTACAAAATTAAATAATTTTATAAATTTTAAAATTTTTAAAAACAGAGATTTTTCTGAAGAAAGTTTCTCGCAAACTGCGACTAATTTTTTATAGAAAATTTCGCAGTAAACTGGCAGGCATTTCGTATAGAAAATTTCTAAGCAAACTGACACTAATTTTCTTTAGAATTTTCAGCAAACTGAAACTATAGAAAATTTCTCACAAACTGAGAATAATTTTCTACAGAGAATATTTTTGAAAATATTTTCTATAGAAAATTTCTCACAAATTGAGACTAATTTTCTATAGAAAATTTCTCACAACCTGAGACTAATTTTCTATAGAAAATTCCTCACAACCTGAAACTAATTTTCTATAGAAAATTTCTCACAACCTAAGACTAATTTTCTATAGAAAATAGTTCACAAATTGAAAAAAAAAAAAAAAAAATTCTCGCAAATTGAGAATAATTTTCTATATAAAATATCTCCTAAACTGAGATTAATTTTCTTTCGAAAATTTCTTACAAATTGAGACTAATTTTCTATACAAAATATCTCTTAAACTGATATTAATTTTCTATTGACAATTTCTCACAAACTGGGACTTATTTTCTATAAAAAATTAGACACAAACTGAGATTACTTTTCTATAGAAAGTTGTTCACAAACTGAAATTATTAATGGAGACTAATTTTCTATATAAAATATCTCTCAAACTGAAATATATTTTCTATTGAGAATTTCTCATAAACTGGGACTTATTTTCTGTAGAAAATTTCTCTCAATCTGAGATTAACTTTCTATAAAAAAATTACTCACAAACTGATATTTTCTATAAAAAATTAGTCACAAACTTAGATTACTTTTCTATAGAAAGTTGTTCACAAACTGAAATTAATTTTCTATTGAAAATTTTTCACAAATTGAGATTAATTTTCTTTAGAAAATTTCTTATAAGTTGAGACTAATTTTCTATATAAAATATCTCTTAAACTGAGATTAATTTTTTTTAGAAAATTTCCACAAAGTGGGACTTATTTTCTGTAGCAAATATCTCTCAATCTGAGATTAACTTTTTATAGAAAATTACTCACAAACTGAGAATTTTATACCTATAAAAAACTACACATTTTTTACAAACTGAGACAAATTTTCTATAGAAAAAAAAACAGAAGGTTTCAGCCATAGCTGTTCATTGTGAATATTTTCAATCAAAATATTTGTTAAAAATAAATTATTTTAATATTTTATTCATATTTTTAGAAATAAATTTCTTTAAAATTATTTTATACTCTTTGTTATATGATTTTCAATTACTTGAAATTAATTTGAATAAAAATTATTTAAATATTATTCCATTTGTTAACAAGTTAGATAAAATAATATTTCCACAAAAGTATTCGAATATAAATTTATAAAATATAAATCAAATTCTTAAGTCTTTAACTAATTTTAAAATATATTTTATTTCTTTAGTTTGAATACAATTGTTCTTTATTTTATTTTCCATTTTAAAAATAAAATAATATCTGTTTTAAAACATTCAATTTTTTTTATTCATAGAAAACTTTTGAATATTTTTATTCAACATGAATTTGTTTGAATAGTTTTAAATTTACTTTGAAAAAGAAAAATAAGGAAAATATTTTTTTTTTATACTTGAATATTTGAAAAAATTTTATAATTTTTTGTTATTCAAGCCTTTTGAGGCTGAATATTTTTATTTTTTGGAGTTTTTGTTGAATAAAATAATAAAAATATTTATTTTAAATGTTTCTATTTGAATATAAAGTTTTTGAATAAAAATCAGAAAAATTTGTTGAACTTTTTTTATTTAAATAAAATACATATGAATATTAGTAAACTTTAAAATAGTCAAATAAAAAACTTTTGATTATCTTCTTATAAAAATATATTTGTTTTTCTTTTGGTTAAATAAAATATTTTAATTTTTAATTTATTTTGTTCAATCAGATACAAATTTATAATAAATTCAATTGTTTTAGTATAAATAGAAATCCTTAATATTTTTATTCAAAAGATAATAGATTGATTAACAAATATTTTTTAATTAGAAATAAGAAATAGAAATGAAATAAAAAGTATTTTTATTTTTTATTTCATTTATAAGTTACAGCTATGGTTTCAGCATATGGGAACATTTTCTTCAGAATTTTTTTTAACAATTTTCTATAAATATTTTTTACTTGTTGTTTAATTATTTTTTTGTTTTCTCACCTTTTTAGAATGCCCGAAATTAATCCTGCTCTCTACAAAACTCTCCAACAATCAGCCTTATTAATATTTAAAGGTGATTTAAATTATCGCAAACTTTTGGGTGATTTCAATTGGGATTACTGTGAAAAATTCGAAACTTGTCTCAGAGGATTTCTACCTACAAATCTTTGTACTCTACGCACAGTTAAAGGAGATCTAATATGTGATCTCAAGCCAGGTCAAGCAGAAGAATTGAGTAAACAAAATCCAGACTGGATGTTTACAGGTGAATACGGTTTAATACAGTTGGCTACAAAGGAGAACAATTAGTAAATCCTGTTTTTAACACAGAAAATTAAATAAAAAATTATTGTTGTATTTTGATGTTGTTTTCAAATAAATGTATATTTCTAAATTGTTGTTGTTACATATTGTAAGTTTTTTTTTTTTTTTATTTGGATATTATTTTTTTCCTGTTTAATGTTTTTTTAATATACTTTATTTCTTCTACTACAATTTGTTAACTTTCTAAAACAATTATTTTATTTGTTTGTTTTTTTTATAATTTTTTATAGTTTAGTCTATTATATTTTTTGTTTAAAAATATATTTATGTGTATGTATATGGATAATTTACATAATTACTATTTTTTTTTTTTTATTTTATGTATTATATTTTGTTTTATTGTAATAATGCTTAAATAAATATGTGCGGTTTATGACAAAAAAAAAGAGGATTTCAATGACATTTGAGGATAAAAATATTTATGTTTATATAAAAAATATTTTCTTTTTTAGTTATAATATTTAATCAACATAAAACTGATATGAATTTGTTAGACTATCCATCGATAATTGGTCTGAAAAAACGCTTTCTTAATAATAAACATTACACTGACTCCTTTATATCGAAAAATACTTCACTCTACTTTGAAAAATGTCACATATAAATTTCATTTACATACAAAATTTTGTATGGACATATTTTCAAACTGCAGTGAAGGATTTTACAAAATAAGGTGATAAATAAGTTCTTTTAGAAGCATTGTTGTTAATATAAATAGCACATTTTAATACATTTTCCAATTAAAAAAATTTCTAAAACTTAAGATATCCCTTCTCAAACATTAAGAGTCAGTTGGAAATTTCACTACAAACCCTTCTTTTAGATGCGTCATCCTTTACGGGTTTGATATCTATATAGCTATTGTTGATTTAAATTTACCTCATTACTAATGTGCTAATTACATAACACCTGCTTGTATAAATTTTTACTTAAAATTCTATAACTATTATATTTAATACATATTAGCCTACAATTATATACAAAAAAAAATCGAAGATGTACTATAAGCTTTAAATACAGAATGGTGAAATAGAAATTGTAAAAAAATTTTATCAATTGCTGAAAACATTTTTTATGGAATTTGGTCTCATTTGCTGAGAAATGTTATATGGGATATCGTTCTCATTTGCTGAGAAATTTTCTATAGGAAATTAGTCTCATTTGCTGAGATATTTTCTATAGAAAATTAATTTCATTTGCTGAGATATTTTCTATAGAAAATTAGTCTCATTTACTATGATATTTTCTATAGAAAATATGTAACACTTGCTGAGAAATTGGTCTCATTTGCTGAAAACTTTTTTATAGAATTTGGCTTCAGTTGCTGAGAAATATTCTATGGGATGTCGTTCTCATTTGCTGAGAAATGTTCTGTAGAAAATTAGTCTCATTTGCTGAGAAATGTTCTGTAGAAAATTAGTCTCATTTGCTGAGATATTTTCTATAGAAAATTAGTCTCATTTGCTGAGATATTTTCTATAGAAAATTAGTCTCATTTGCTAAAAATCTTTCTATAGAAAATTAGTCTTATTTGCTAAAAAAATTTCTATACAAAATTAGTCTCATTTGCTGAGAAATTTTCTATAGAAAATTGGTTTCAGTTTGTAAGAATTTTCTATAAAAAATTAGTCTCGTTATTAAGAAATTTTCTTTACAAAATTTGTCTCACTTGCTGAGAGGTCTTCTATACATAATGAGTCTCTTTCGCTAAGAAATCTTCTATAGAATATTAGTCTCATTTTCTGAAAATTTTTCTGAAGAAAATTAGTCTCAGCTTATGAGTAATTTTTTATAAGAAATTTTTTTCTATAAAAAAAATTAGTCTCAGTTTGTGAGAAATGTTTTATAGAAAATAAGTCTCAGGTCTTAGCTTGTGAAATATTTTCTATAGAAAATTAGTCTCAGTTTGAGAGATAAATTGATTTCAGTTTGTGAAAAATTTTAGAAAAGTTGTCTGTTTGTTAGAATTTTGTTTAAGAAAATTAATCTCAGTTTGAGAGGAATTTTTTAAAGATAATTTTTCTCATTTGCTTAGAAAATTGGTCCCAGTGTAAAAAATTTTCTACAGAAAAGTTTGTGAGAAATTTTCAATAGATTAGTTTAATTTGCAAAGAAATTTTCTATACAAAATTAGTCTCATTTGGTAACAAATTTTCTATACAAAATTAGTCTAATTTGGTGAAAAGTTGTCTATAGAAAATTACTTATATAAGCTGAAAAATTTTATATGGAAAATTACTGAAAAATTGGTCTCAAATCATTGAGACAATTTCTAAAGAAACATTATTTCAATTTATGAGAATTTTATGCTGTTCTATCTATTTTAGGAATTTTCTTTACATTTCTAGGATATTTTCTATGAAAAATTGGTTAAAGATTCGGAGCATATTCATAATTTTCTTTAGAAAATTAAAATTTGTCTACAAATATTTTACATTTTCTCTTGGTTTATATTCTTAATTAAAAATATTTTTCAATTCAGCTGAATTTAAGCCCCTAGAACATCCTCTTAATTTATACTTATAAATTTCAAAATTAAAACAGATCTAAAAACAAAGACCACACATTAATAATTTTGTTTTTGATTTTTTTTTTATATATTTTACTGCATTAATTATAAAAAAATTAGGGAATAATTTTTAATTCTTTTCTTTTTTAGATTTAAGTATTAAAAAAATTTTGTAAAGATTTTAACTAATATCACTTTATAAATTATTTATACTCGTTACTGATTCATTTATTCATTTTCAACAATGTCGTTTTGTTTAAAGCCAATTACAATTATCAATTATAATAAAATATATTTGAACTTGTAAGGAGAGAAGAAATATTTTACACCTACTATGTATTTAGATAATTATTTATTTATTACATACCTATGTATTTATTTTTATATCATTATATAGTTTTTTCTTAAACAATTTTTGATCTACAAGATTTTCTTAATTTCTTTGTTTTAAAAACGTGGGCTTTGAAAAAAATATAAAATAAAAATAAATCATCTCGTTAATAAATAACATAATTAAAAGTGTTGGTAACTATGTTTGAAAGAAGAAAAAAACTCTTTTTCGAAAAACAAATTTTTCCTAGAAAACTTGAAGTTTCGAAAAACGAAAAAAATTTTGTTTATAATAAATTTAAAAGAAATTTAAAACCTTGAAAGTTTGAGAAATTCGTAAATCATTATATAGAACACTTGTGTTCGAAAATCGCTCAAATTTCCCCAAATGTTTATATACATATAATCATTTGTTGTTTTATCTTCAAAATGTCTAAATTTTTTATTAAAAATGTTTAAGCGGCTACAAAGTTTCCGAATGAAATTTTACCATTAGATTTATTGTAAGATTTTGCGAAAATATTTTTAAAGAAGTTTTAGGGATTTTTTAGATTCTTTAAGTTTATTAAAGATTTATTATCAAAATTTTATAGTTTTCCACTTAATTTTCCTATACAATATATATGTGAGATTCATTTACATAAATATATTCTTAGATTTTGAGTAACTTTCCTAGAAAGATTTATTAATAACTAATATTCTCGATTTCTTAATAAAAAAGGAAAAGTAGAAAAAATAAACCACCAAAATATAAATTTTGTATAAATACATTTATATCAATCTTATTTTTGTTTTATACATTAATAATTAATTAACTTTACAATGTTGTTGTTGTGTTTATTTTAGACCACATTTCTTAGCAAACAAAAGAAAAACAATAATTTTGTGTAAAAAATTTGAAAGAAAAACACAAATAAAATAAAATTAAACATAAACTTAAACTGAATTGTATACTTCTTATAAAACTATTGCTCATATAAATATATGTATGTAAGTATTTATTTATTTATTGTATAAATTTTATATTTCATTTAATATTTTTATACTTTAATGTGTTTTTTAATGTAAAGATGGGGAAGAGGGTGAAAATATATATGCATTAATGTAGCTAAACCTAGAAAATGGTTAAACATAAAAGTGAGTTTTAAGCTAATTTATATGCAGCAAATAATATACTATGTATAACAAATAATTGTGGTCAACATTATTGTAAAAATGGTTATGATAATAATGATGATGATGGGTATGTTGTGAGTGAGGAGTGAGTGTATCTTAGGGTGAGAGAGGAAACACTAAGGAAATTTGAAAAAAAGGAAGGAATACACTTAATATAATTTAAGTTGTTTCAATATCCTGGTCTCAAGTTTTCTTTTCTTTTTTACTTTTGTTCGTATTTTTTGTATGTTTTGTTTTATTTAAGTTTTAATATTTAATATGTATATGTATAATTTTTCTTTTCATCACATTTCTCTTTTTGTTTATTACTTTAATTAAATTGTTTTATGTAAATTATTTAATTTATTCCACGGCAAATCCACAAGTTTCTTCCACAGCTTGTGTAAGTTTATCATATAAAAGTTGGTAACTGTCGTAGGGTGGCAAATCAATACGATTGAAACATGTATGAGCTTTGGGTAGATTTTGTGTAGGTACATCTTGTGTTAAGTGTATGGTAAAAAGTCGTGGACCTACAGCGCCCGTTGAACCCTGTAAAGCACGGAAACCTTGTAGAGGAACACGGGATGAGCCGGTAACAAATTGCAAAAGTCGGGCACGCATTTCAGAAGAATAAGATTCCACCGCCTATAACAAATATGCAAGATAATAAATTAAATAAATCAATTTTAAAAAGATTTTAATTTAATATTTATGGTACTTACCTGCCAAAACCATAAAACTTGTTGAGTCTCAGGTGTACAATGTTTCAGTCTCGTATTGTTGCGCCAATCATTAACATCAATACTGGATATACCGCCAATAACCAATTCCAATTCGCGTTCATCAAATGGTCTTAACAAATGACTTGGTATCAATTCACAAAAGCCTAATTATAAATGACATTTTTGGAATTACATTTATTTAAATTTTTTACAAAAATTTTATATTTAAATTTACCTTTTTGTAATGCTAAAAATTGTTGTTCAATACCCCGCATAAATCTATAATTTACATACAGCTTTACGTATTCTCTTTTATTATCTTCTGTTACTGGTATGGAAGCGCCCGATGGTTTAAGTTCATGTACAACTAAAGCACCAAAACTATTATTTTCTACACTAAATGTAGATTCTATAACATTTGTTATATTATTTTCTCTGAAAATTAAAATAAGAAATAGAGGATTAAAAATATAAAATAGTAAAACTAAAATTATTTAAAAAAAAAAATCTAAATCAAACAAAAGAGACTTATATCATTCATAGAAGGCTTTATTGTGAGTTTTCTAAATGAACTCTATGCATTTACATTTAAAGTTCTAAACTTAGAATTGTAAGATTAGGACTTTCTGCTGGAGGAGGAGGAAAAATCAATTTTTCTCTCTTCTATCAATGTTTTTGTATTTCAGTAAAGCTAAAACCTGTTACAGAATGGTATTGAAAAAAATGTATATTTTCAAATGTAAATATTTAAGTACCAATATTACATTTTTTGAATCTTTTACTAAATAAAAAATAAATAATTATCAATTATAATTAATTATAATTTTAATTTTAGTACTCTGAGGTTGAAAAAAGTACTAGTTTAAATTTATTTTGTTACCCAAAAATTTCATTTCATCTATACATTTTTATGCAAGAGTAAATATTTAGAAAAATAGTGTTTTACGTTTTTATGTATTATTTGGTAGTTGAATCTTATATTAAATTTAGGAAAATGTTAAATTTATTACGTTAATAGCTTTTGAGGCCTTATTTATGAATAATTTCAAAAATATACAATATCCAGTGTATTTTTTATATAAAAGTGTAAACTTTTTTTATTTTTCTATCAATTTTTGATCAATTCTGACTAAAACCTGTAAATCTAAATAGTTTTGGAATAGAACTACAATTATTATTACTTTTTTACTTTTACAGCCGCATTTAAACTATATTTTAGAATCAACTTTAAATCTAATAAAATTCGATAACTAATACAATTTAAAATTGATGAATTCCTTTCTTTATGCAGAAAGTTATTATATATTTTAAATTTGATATGTTTAATTTGTTTCCATCATCAATTTGGAATCATACTTTCGTATTAAAAAAATATGTTGAATACTAAAATAGTGATTAATGTTATAGGCTGATTTAATAGGACATCATTGATTCTATCACTTACATGGATATACTTATAATTTTGTTTGCTTTTAACACCTACAAATATGAGTTGAAATCTTTACTAAATTTCAAGACATTTTATAAAGTAAATTTTGATTATTGGATCTTAAATAAAAATGCTTTAAATTTTGTTTTTAAGCAAATGGTCTTCGCGACGAGACTAAAATGTTTATAAGGGACCTTGTGGGTCGTAGACTTTCATTTGAGAATCGTTGTTCTAAAGAATAGAAATATTCTTATTTTTAAAGCTTTCAGTCACGGCCTGAAAGCCTGTTGGACAAACTATTTTTAATTATTGATAATCTAGTCAAAAAAATACTCGAAGGATTGCTACGAGGACTGTAAAAATATAAATTAGGGTATAAATATTTATCGTATCTGTTTTTTACTTTTTCAATCTAGTCCAAAAAGATTCGGTAATAAAAATCATCATATTTATTACCAACAATTTCAGATCATTTATAAATACTCCGCGGCTTTTTATATCACTATACTGTGAAACAATATCAAAATAATTTATTTGTTTAAATTAATATATAATGATGCGATATATTTCAAACAAGTTAATTTTCCGTCAATTAGCACATAGTCTCAAAAAGTCGCCATTTAGTCGTCATTTAAAAAAGGGGACAAGAAAGTAGCCAGGAGGTTGAAAAAGGGGCAATTGGCGACTAAAGTCGCCAAACGGTAACACTATATACGCTACACCAACGCATAGAAAATTGATGGATTATGTCATTGTCTTTTCTTTGAAGCATCATTTACCGAATTTATCACTTCTAAACTAAATTTTTTCGACTAGAAATTGGTTATTGCAGGGTACAAAAAAAATCGAATAACTAAAAAAAAAATTATAAATAAATTTGAAACCAGAAAAAATAATGTTCTATAAAAAACTTAATACGAAAAATTTGCAATAAAATACATATCGATAAGTTCAAAAAGTCAAAATTAGGGTTATCGGGTGATGTGGAAAAAAAAAATTAAATAATATCTCTACAATATAAAAAGATCATAATTAGAGAAGAATAAGACAAGCACATTATTTACAACAAATCGTCGCAAAAAATCCTACTGTGATATTAAAAAACTTATAATTATCTAATAACAATCATCTGTTTTGTGTGTAAAATTTTCTTTCGAATTTTGTAAGCGAATATTTTTTTCTATAGAAATCTTGTTCCCCAAAAAAAATTAAGTTTTCAATAAAAATTTGGTATGTACTTACAACATCCATGTTAAACTTCTATGCAGTTCCGGGTCAACACCCTCTATATCACTTAATGTTATTGGTTTATTGAGCAATTGTTTATAGAATGGTGTGGTAAAACCACCATCCAAACAATGACCATGAAATACCGCTATACCCAAAATACGTCCAACAAAATGAAAATATGACAAATGATCGGGATTTACACCAGAATCGGGATTTATTTGCAACGTATAGTGATCATCACGACTGTACTGAAACAGACCATATTGGGGATTGAGCATTTCACGCGATAACAAATGAAGCCATTCACGTGCTACACCACCATAGTCGAGACCCTCTTCGCCCTTAAATTTAACCATCAGTCGTTTACGCATATCCTTGGGACGCATTTTCATGATCAGTCTATAACTCTCCTCGAAAATTTCGTTACGTGACACCTCTAGGCGGCAGTGACCGGATTGAGGTTGTAAGGCTTGCAATTCGGCGCGTAAAGCTCTAAGTTTGCCTACTAGATCACGTCGATATTTGGGTAGCAAATCGGCACCTTCCAATAGACCCTGTGGTAGATCGGCGGGTACAGCACGACCTTCTGTCGGTATAATGGTGGTACTACCACCCGTTGAGCGGTGCGGAGTATGAGAGGAGTTCGAGGTTGGCGTGTGGGCCGAGACTCCAGAACCCGCCAAGGGATGTGAGGAAGCCGGTGATAAATGTTGTATAATACTGCCGTTACCTGATCCCACACCGCCACTACCATTACCGCTACTGTTACTACCACTTCCTGTATTGCTACTATTACTAGTGCTGGAAGTGTTTGCATTAGTACCACTTCCACTGCTACTGCCGGTTGAGGCTGGCACTACGCCCCTTCGTATTAATTGTAAAATATTGCCATTTAAACGTGGATCTGTGAACTGTGTGGTTCTATTGTTGTGATCTACAAAATAAACTCTACCCGAAGCTGTTTTTCTTTGTTCCCAACCACTGGGCAGTGGTCCAATTGCATCTAAAGTAAGATTTTCCGTATGAAAATCTCTAGGTATTCTAGGATCATGCCATGTAGAGATAGCTGTGGGTATATGATAGAAATACACTTGACCCTGTTGGGTAATACGCATTTCATATCCCGGTGGCAAATCCATGAACGGTCTGGCTGCTTGATTAACTGGACCACCTGGTGGAGGACCTGGGTACCTGTGACCATTGCTATTATTGGAACGAGCACTACGTGACCCTCTACGTCTGGCTGACTCTTCAGCACTACGTGAGGAACGCCTCTGCGAACGTTGAGATCCAGCCGCAGCAGCCGAAGAAGTAGAGGCCGATGTAGGCGTACTAGCTGATTGTGTACGACTTTCTCCCCTAGATGTTTCATTGTTGACTCTTTCACGTTGAGTACTGCTGCCATGATTACTGCTAGAACTTGTAGGTGTGACCATATTATTATGGGGCTGTTGATTGGTATTTGAAGACGTGCTTGAGGAGTTAGCATTGGGACTTTGTACCGTTGTAGCTCCTCCACCACCTCCTCCCGTTGTGGTACTATTATTGGCTGTGCCATTATTACCATTTGTTGTGGGACTATGTCGTGAAGTATTATTTGAAGTATCACCTTCGTTGGCATTCCACGTTATATTAGTTGTGGCTGCCGATTGTGGTTGAGCAGACTGTGGACTGCCATTACAAGTGTTGTTTGTATTGGCATTTCCATTAGTTAGATTTTGGGCAGTTTGTATACGCTGAGGTGTATTTGTATTTGCTGTTTCATTGTGTATATGATGGCCATTGGTCAGTGTTACTGGAGCTGGTGTGGCATGCTTTGGTGTTTTGCTAACATGACTATCACTAATTTGATGTTGATGTCGAGGTGTCTGTGGAGCTGTCACCTGACCTTCCGTAGCAACAACTCCACCACCATTAGATGCCGAACTATTGGCTGTTGTGGGCGATGTATTTGAGCGATTTGATTTCCTATTGCTGGGCGTCGAAGACGCAGTTGTATTACTATCTTTTGCCTGTTCCACTCTAGTAGGACTACAATTTTCTTTACCCATATTAATGGCTGTACTATTATTGGGTGTTGATAGTATTTCCGTAGAGTGTCTACGCTCATCGTTATCTCTCCCACTTCTACTACTGTGACCATTTAATAAATTGGTGCAAGTTGTTGAACGAGTGGGTCCCGCAGGATGATGTGCCGTTATGTTGTTGGCTGTACCATTTTGTTGTGTTGAACGATGATGTTGCTGCTGTTGTGTTGCTGTTGTCGGCTGATGAGGATGATGATGGCTATGATGATTGTTATGTTTACTGGGACGATCCCATTGGGTGGTTTTTGTTGTATGATTTACATAATACACACGACCATTGCCAGTACGTCTTTCTTCCCAACCTTCGGGCAGACTGTCCTCAGAGGAATCATCTTCAGATGGACCTCTAACATCACCGCCAGGGCCAACAATAGCTAAAGGATTACCACTGCAGGGACCATCTTTCGATAGGAAAGCAATAATTATTTGGCCACGCACCATTTCATCGTCATCCGAGGCAAATTTGCCCAAATCCAGACGTTGGACTAAAATATAGAAAACAAATATAAAATTAATATGAATAATTAACACCAGATGCACAATAATTTAGAAAGTACAACGAATGTAACAAAGGTTTATGTTTCCTAAATAAATCTTCGATTTAAACTCTTTCGATTTTTAATAAAAATCTTTTGTTCAGTTTCTACGCCAATTTAATATAATTGAAATTAATCGAGGTTCACACACAGCAATTCTTCTTGCTGCAATTCTTTGTTCTTCGGAAAGAGAGGAGAGGGGAATTCACCGCTTTGTCATTATCTTTACCTCTCTCGCCTACGAACTAAGAATTGAAGCAACAAAAATTGCATCGCATGAACGCCGACTTATTTTTAAAAATTAAATTCCAATTTTTTATTTAAATGCCTTTAAATTTTAATTCTGTTTAAATTTTTTTCTCTACTTACATCCAGCTCCTTTCAAACGTTGTATAGTCTCTGGCGGTATACGTACACAGCCCAAAAATCCACTTCCCTTGTGTATTTTTCTTTGATTCCATACAGTTATCGTTATAGAATCGTTGCGTCCCAAAAATAAATCGTAATGGGCATTCCATTTTGGATCTAAAGTTGATTTACTTATATCCGTCGAATAAACCTGGCCGGTGCCATCAACTTGAACCTTTGCAAAAGGGTCAGGAAGGCCTAGAATAAAAAAAAAAAAAATAAAAAAAAAATTAAATTGAAATTTTTTATAACAAATAACTTATTTTGTTAGAAATATTAATAATATTTGTTTTCATTTCAATTTAAGCACGACATCATACAACATGCAATTGTGTTTGAATACTTTTATCAAATTTATTTTTACTTTTGTTATAACAATTTCGTTGATATGGAAAACTCCCAAAACATTAGCACATCAAAGGAAACATATACAACATCCTGGTTTTCCCAAGCGTGATGTAATTTTAATAGATCCTCGTTAGAAATAAAATGAAATAAAAATGTAAAAAATAGATATAAGTGATACAAATAAAAGTAAAACTATTTGAAAAACTAGAGGAAATTTAATTGAAGTTTATTCTTTTTAAAAATATTTGAAGTTATGGTGAGCCTGGATCTGCTAATATATACACACAGGGAAATTTAAAAATATGATTTCTTTAGTTGGCATCTAAAAGCTGTTTACGTTTTGTTGACATAAAAACATTTTCTTAAGAAATTCCAGCTAACGTTAAAAAAAAGAAATCCCCTTGAGAATAAACATAAACCACAAAAACCCCCTTTACAATCAGCAATCTTTTTATATTAGCTCCTTATCAGTGCACCCACGGTAAATCACCTATAAGAAAAAAGATTCACATAATTCTTCTTTCATATAAAAACCTTTTACTTCAAATAAATCTAAAGCAGTTCAATTAAAATCTTCTCAGAATTAAAAACAAAACAAAAGAATGTTAGGAAACAAATTTTTAATTTTCGTTATAATAGCGTTGATGGCTTTAACTACGCATTTGGTAACGGGCTCACCATTTGTGGATAGAGGACGCGTACGATATCCAAATACTAGACCAAATATACCTATAATAACAAATCCACCATTTAATCCAAATGCCAGACCAGCTTGGTAAAGAGAGAGAAAAAAGAGTGTAACACAAAAGAAATTGTAAACAATTTTAATAAAAAAAAAAAAACTTTTATTAAAAATTAATAATAAACTAAACCAACTATTTAATTGTTTATTTATATTAAAAAAAAAAAAAAAAAAAACATCAAAAATTTTCATCATTATATTTAAAGCTGTAATAACAATAATTATGAATATATTAATTTTATTATAACAATTATTGTTTTTATCATGAAAAAATCTAAATTACATTAAATAAAGGTATGTATTCACCTCAGAAATTTGCAACTCTGCAAGAGAAATTTTGCATCGATTTCTGTAAACACAACAACAACCACATAGAATAAATATTGCACAACTTACTTTGCAAGGGTCTAGCAAAGTTGCAATTTCTGAGGTGAATGAATACCTTTATTGTTGTGTAGTTTCTGTTCTCTAAAAAAAATAATACACGCAATATTGGGAACTATAAAATGATTTATTAAAATATAAAATTTTTTGCTAATTTAAATATGTTTTTGAGTTATTGTTAAGCAAATTAAAAAGAAAAACAAAAGTCAATGCCTGAGCTTAGTTGTGAGTATTAGTTGACCCTTTTAAATAACAAAAAAAAAAATATATATATATATACTATTCTTAATCAAATTTTGTCGAAATTCTTAATTGAATTTGCTATTTTAAGCAAAATTAGGTTAAATATTCATTGTATAGTATAAAATAAAGTATATTCTTAAGTGAACAATGGAAAATTTAAAAATTGCTTGATTACAATAAAGGTGAATAGTTTAGATAAAATGTTTGTCTAAACTATTATTTTTCTTTCTTGTTAACTATCAAGTTATTCTTAAAAACATAGTTGGGCTAATATCAAAATTTGAAATTGAAAGTTTTACAACCGATTTACATCATGATATTCATATCAAAAGCTCAAATTTATGGACGAAAAATTCAAATAAAAAGTATAATATGCTCAGAAATATGCAAAAAGTGAAATTTTCTAACTCTTGAATGGTTATTTTAATACCTAGTACATAATGTGTTTTTACATTTGTTTTTATTTTATTTAATTTTTTACGAGTTTAAATATCCTTAAAGAAATATCTAAATATATTTGATAGTTATTTAGTCCTTCATTCATTTTTGTATAGTAGATGGAAAAGAAGTTTTCCTTATGGGTAATACATATAACGAAAATCAAACAATTTCGAAATTGTTTGAAGCCTACTTTGAGTGTTTTGTATTGCCAAAGTTTGTTTTAATATTAGGAAAAGAGTTGATGGCTTTTGTAGATCTTACAAAATAAATAAAAAAATCCTAAATTTTAAATCATTCGGAAATCACGGAAATACAAGCAATACAGAATTTTTTGAAAGTTTCATATTCAAACCTCCACAACTTTTGCGCGCATTGATAAAAATGATTAACGCGAACAGATTTGGTATGCATAAATAAAAAAACAAATCGACGTTAGTGTCAGAAGAAAAAAAATTTTTGAAAATATTTTTACTTAAATTCTTTTTATCTATATGTATATGGTTCTGTGTTGAGAATCCACAAGCATTATTAGTCACATTCTTCGAACGCACATTGGGATAAAAGAGGTCGAAAATGGTGATTAATTCAGAGAAAGGTGATATCAACATTTTAATGATCACGTTTAATTTTTTTTATTGATTATTAGTTAAATAAATTCAGTTTTAGAATTTTAAGTTTAGATTTTTTTTTTTTTTAATTTTAAATTTTTACCTTAAAATACTTTTTATTTAAAATAAAAGTCTCATTTTTATATATAATATTTTATATCCGCATTTTCGGTGAAATGTTTAATTTACTTCCTATGTTTTAACAAAATACATACATTTGAATTCCATGCTTTTAAATTTAAGACATTTAATGACGTTATATGAGTGATCTGAGGTAGTAGGTTAATAATAAATTTATCGATATTCTTTATTATATTTTGATATTCTTCAAACAGTCATACGATTATTGTATTCAAAGCATTACACTCACAGAATTTTTAAAGAGTATTATTCTCTGGTTTAGTTGTTAAACATATCGACATATATGCATATTTAAACGTATAACGGTCTTTTAGAACATAATCTATTTTAATTTTAATTAATTTTTTACTAATTTTACAAATAATAATCAATTAAAAATAGATTTTAGACTAAAAAATCGAAATCAAAAATCGATTATCAATTTTTCGTACCATTCACTAGTTGACATCTTAAAGCTGTTTACGTTTTGTTGTCCCAAAAACATTTTCTTAAAAAAATTCCGCTTCAAGTCAAAAAAAAAAAAAAAAAAAAAAACACCTTGAAAATAAACATAAACCAAAAAAAAAAAAATAAATAAAAATCCCCTTTAATATCAGTTATATTGCTCCTTATCAGTGAACAGATGGAAAATCACCTCCAAGTTAAGAAAAAAAGATTCACATAATTCTTATATCATATAAAAAGCATTCATTTCAAATAGATCAATAGCAGTTCAATTAAAATCTTTAAAGAATTAAAAACAAAAGAATGTTGAGAAACAAATTTTTAGTTTTCGTTATAATGGCTTTGATGGCTTTAACTACGCATTTGGTAACGGGCTCACCATTTGTGGATAGAGGACGCGTACGATATCCAAATACTAGACCAAATATACCTATAATAACAAATCCACCATTTAATCCAAATGCCAGACCAGCTTGGTAAAGGGAGAGAAAACAGAGTGTAACACAAAAGGGCACTAAGAGTTGTAAACAATTTTAATAAAAAACTTTTATTAAAAGTTAATAATAAACTAAACCAACAACTATTTAATTGTTTATTTATATATAAAAACAAAAAAAAAAAAAAAACATTATTAAAAATTTACATCATTATATGTATAGCTGTAATAACAATAATTATGAATATATTAATTTTATTATAACAATTATTGTTTTTGTCATGAAAAAAATCTAAATTACATTAAATTGTTGTGTAGTTTCTGTTCTCTAAAAAAAATAAAATAAAACACGCAATATTGGGAACTATAAAATGATTTATTTAAATATACAATTTTTTGCTAATTTAAATATGTTTTTGAGTTATTGTTAAGCAAATTATTATTATTTTTTTTTAACTAAAAAAAGTCAATGCCTGAACTTAGTGGTGAGTAAATAAATTAATAAACCCATAATAGTTGACCCTTTTAAATAACAAAAAAAAAATATATATATATATATATATATATATTATTCTTAATAAAATTTAGTCTAAATTCTTAATTGAATTTGCTATTAATTATTAGGTTAAATATTCATTGTATATTATAAAATAAAGTATATTCTTAAGTGAACAATGGAAAATTTAAAAATTGCTTGATTACAGTAGTGGTGAATAGTTTAGGTAAAATGTTTGTCTAAACTATTATTTTTCTTTCTTGTTAACTATCAAGTTATTCATGAAAACATAAAATTGGGCTTATATCAAAATATGAAATTGAAAGTTTTACAACCGATTTACATCATGATATTCATATCAAAAGCGCAAGTTTAAATATGCACGAAAAATTTAAAATATGCGCCTCAAAAATCAAATAAAAAGTATAATATGCGCAGAAATATGCAAAAGTAGCATGAAATTAATATGAGATCTTTTTAGAGTTACCTATATAATGTGTTTTTATTTTATTTGATTTTTTACGAGTATATTTGATTCCTTAGCTATAAATTAATAGTGTAGCATAAACATATAAATAATTAATTAAAAATTTATTTTTGTATGAGAAAAACCATTAATCATAAAAATAGGTTATAAACCTGGAAAGAATATAGCTTCAGAAATCTGTAAAATTCTTTGGGGATGTCTTAACAACATGCTTACTTCCGTAAAACTATCGAGGGAATTTTTGCTCATAGGGTATTATGAAAACCATTTTCGTATGAGTCAATATTACAAAAAGGACTGAATTCGTTTATCGTTTTATGATTAATTAGTTTATTTTACCATTTTTTATCCATCATTTAACTGAAATCTATCTATATATATATAAAAATTAATGTGTGTTTGTTTGTTTGTATGTATGTATGTACAGTGGTGGCCACGAATTTAAGACACGACATTTCACTTATATATTTCTGATAATTTTTACATCTTATCGAACAAATTTTAGATCCATGTTATTTTTTAAAGATCCTAGTAATGTTATGAAAAAAAATCAACAATAGTTTGTTACCTATATTTAGTTTCCAATTTTTATTTACATATTATACAGATTAATACAAGTTTAAGCCTGGTCATGAATTTAGGACATAGGCAAAATAAAAGTTAATTCACAAAAGTAAAGCTCAGCTTCATAAAACAATATTAGTATTTGGTGGGAAATCCTTTATTTTGAATCACAGCAGCGCATCTCCTGGGTAAACTTTCAACTAAGGCCATACAGCGCTCCTTTGGAATGGCATACCAAGCCTTTTGAATTTCTTCCCATAAATCAGTCAAATTTTTTGGCTTTACTGCTCGTACATGCTCCTCAACATCATTCCACAAGTTCTCAATTGGATTGAGATCCGGGGATTGAGCTGGCCATTTCAGAACTGTGATATTATTTTCCTCTAAGCAACTCTTCACTAGGCGTGAAGTGTGCTTAGGGTCATTATCATGCATAAATTTCCACATTAGAGGCATGTTGTCTTCAGCGAATGGTATCATGATGCTTGTCAGTATGTTTTTGTAAATATGCTGGTCCATTTTATTGATAATCTTCTGAATGGGACCTACACCATGCCAGGAAAATGCTGCCCACACCATGACATTTCCACCACAATGCTTAACCGTTTTAAGGGTGTACTTTGGGTGATGCTCCAGGTTTGGAGGACGCCATACGTACTGTTTTCCATCAGAACCAAAGCGACAAAACTTCGACTCGTCGCTCCAAAGTATATTTTTCCAAAATGTCATCGGCTTATTGAGATTTTCTCTTGAAAACGCTAGTCGGGATTTAATATTTTTTTTTGACACAAGTGGTTTACGTTGTGCAATACACCCACGTAAGTTCTTCTCATTCAGACGTCTTCTTATTGTCCTGGACGATATATTAATACCAAAATCCGATGAAATCTCATTTTTAATTTTACTTGAGCTCTTGAAAGGATCTTTAGCAGCTGATTTATAAATTAAGCTATCCTCCCTGGGTGTAGTTTTTCGGGCTCTAGGGTGCTGTTTGACATTTTTGGTAGTGCCATGTTGCTTGATGTGTTCCAGTGCATTGTAAATCTTGGATCTGGAACATTTTAGTAGCTTGGAAATTTCCATTACTGTTTTTCCATCAGTATTCATTTGTTGGATCAATTTTCGTTCGGCATCCGAACTCCAAGTACCTCTGGCCATTTCTAACTAAATATTTTGATGTATTCTAACATTAAATGGAATAAAACATTCATTACTTACCTTTTAGCTTCAAAAAACACCAAAAAATCACTTAAAAACCAAATATTTCTTATATGTTTTAAATTCGTGACCAGCTTCAAAAGCACGTTTTTACGAAAATATAATAAAAACAGCAACAAAATGTATACACAAACAAAACCAAATAACGGTAATTGATCTTAACATTACAGGGTACACTGAAAAATTAACAAAATCTAATTTTATATTGCAGGGTTGTAATAATTATCACAACTTAGTTCGTTACATGTCGTGTCTTAAATTCGTGGCCACCACTGTATGTATGTATGTATGTATGTATGTATGTATGTATGTATGTATGTATGTATGTATGTATGTATGTATGTATGTATGTATGTATGTATGTATTTATGTATGTATGTATGTATGTATGTATGTATGTATGTATGTATGTATGTATGTATGTATGTATGTATGTATGTATGTATATATGTATGTATGTATGTATGTATGTATGTATGTATGTATGTATGTATGTATGTATGTATGTATGTATTAGTCTCCTGCGCAAGATGATTTGAAAAGCAAATACACTTGAATTTCAAGTGTGTGTTTCATAGCCAACATGTGCAAAAACAACAATAAATACTGTTCGTACTGTTCGCTGCCCGAAGCAAAGCAAGTGTGTACTGTGTATGAGCGACTGCAAATCCGTGCGTTCAAATCATTTATCGTAAACAAGTGGTGCAAGTGGTGTGGCAAAAAAAAAGCAAATCATAGAAGACGTTGAGAAATGATTTAAAGCATTCAAGTGGTCTTGATGATTTGTTTGTTTTTTGTAATACCAAAGAATATACAATATATAGAAAGCGCATGTCAATGAAAACTGAAATATTTTTTAAAAGTATTTCCTGATGCGGGAGGGAAGACAAAAGGAAAAGAAGCTTGTGTGTTTTTTATGTCTTTTGTTATGCTCTTGAAATTAATAAAAAACACACAAAAAAGTCAGTCTCGCACGAGCATTCAAGCAAGAATGTTGTGTAACTGCTTGTTGCTTGAGATACACTCATGAAAAATATTAATATGAATTAAATTTAGTATTATTTGATATTTTTTAATAAGAAATTAAAATCCTAAATTATTAATATATCGTTATTTTTTTTAATCAAAGAGTAGAAAAAATTAAATCGTAATTTTTATGATTACTATGGTAATCGTTGCGATCCCTGGTTATTATTATTCAAATTCTAAACTAGTAACGTGTATTTCCACTTACAAGTCTTTAATTGACGAAGAAACTTTCAAAATTAAATTACTATAAAAATTATGTTATTTTTTTTGGTGTATAATTTCATAATGGGACAGAAAAACAAAACATACACAAACGTAATTGTGAATGTATGAGTGTGGTGGTATAGTGCCTATAAAAAGTAGAAACAAGAAATTGGTTGTTTATTTACTAAAGGAGATAAAATACGATCGCGTATGTTAGTGTAGGGCATAGCATATGTGTTTTGTTGTTTTAAAAGTAGAAATACTTTAATCAGCACCGAACTTGTTATACCCTTTTTGACGTCATATGAGCTTATATACTTTCAGGATATCAAATTTATATTTTAAAATTTGATTTGTGTAGTTTTGTTACTTATGTATTCAAAGTAACAGATGTTAATGTTAAGTATATTAATTAAATAAATAAAAACAAAAATATAAAATTATATAATTATATATCCACTTGAAAAAAATATAAAAAAATATATATTTTTTTTTTATTCATATCAAATTTGTCACCAAAAAAATTAGATTTTTCTTTAATAAATTTGTTTTATTCTGTAAAGAAGGTAGAATTATATTGAAAAAAGATCTTTTGCAAAAATATTTAATTTGTATATACCTACTATATATAAAAATTGGTATGACAAAGATAAATAAATGAATAAATAAAAATAACTTTTATTTCCTGCCAAAAAATAACTTTTATATATTAAAAAAATGTTCAGTATTTTTTTTTTATAAAAAAATTTAAGTCTATAAATTGAAACATTGCTGTATGAATATTTTTTTCTTTTTGTATAAAAATAATAACTTTTTGCTTAGAAAAAGGAAATCAAAAAACTTCTTTTTTCAAAATAAATGTTATTTCTGCCCAAAAATAAAAGAAATGGAATACTTTTTTATTCAAAACAACTTTTTTACTAAATAAAATATATATAATTTAAAAATAAGTTTTAAAATTGAAAATATTAATATTATTTATTTCTACAAAAAATATACATTCTAATAACAATTTCTTGTTTCAAATAAAATACAACTCAAAAACTTGGAAAAAATCACAAAATAATTTTTTTCCGAAAAAAGGAAAAACTTTTATTTATTATTTACTTTATTTTTATTTTTCTTTCTAAAAAACCCAAAAAATGGAAAAAATATGTACTTTTAAAAATTAAAAAATTGTAATATTTTTTTAAATAATAATTTCTAAAATTAAAAATTCTCTATAAAAACATTTTTTTAAATAATAATAAAAAACACCAAAAACAAATTGTATGCACATTTTATGAAATATATAAAAATATAAAAAAAAGTAAAATATAACAATTATTAATTTATCAAAAATATAACTATAAAATATAAATTGACAACTTCGAAATCATACTAAAATTTGTCACGTCACTAAGAAAGGTATAAGTACGACGGTGCAGATCAGAGTATTTCTATTTATAAAACAACAAAACATGCATGCTATGTCCTACAGTAATATTAACGTTCATATCTTTTCCATTAGTAAATAAACAACTAAAATTTCTTGAAATTTTGAAATTTTTATTTCAAAATAAAAGAAACAAATATTATTTGTTTCTTTCAATTTGAAATAAAGATCTTTATACATGTACAAACATATATATGTGTGTGTGTTTTTATTTGCATTTCTTTATAAGGAATACACATGGGCAGGGTTGTCAGATTTTTCTGAGTCTCTGTCGCCAAATTGTTAATCAGAAATCGCCAAAAATCGCCAAAATTAAATTTGTTTTTTAAGAAAAACTAAAAAAAAAACTATAATGTTTTATGCTTAAAATTTCATATAATTTTTAAAATGTAAATTCAGCTTTAAAAAAGCCAATTATAATTGCAGTAGCTTATAATAAATAAATAAAAAATAATATTATAAATATTAATTCACTTTTCTGACATTACTCCATTTTTGGTGAATAATTTTAAAAATGTATTATATTTTTTAACGGAAATTGTAACATTGTATGAGGTGTCGTACTTTTTTCATTATTTGAATTTTCTGGAAAATTGAGAATTAATTTTTTCGTTCCTTACAAAGCAGTTTGAATCTGGAAATAGTAAGAAGCGTTCTCCTTTCCATAAAATACATCGAATGACATCAATTTACCACAACAAATCTTAAGAACGTGTGGAATCAAAGGACTTTTTTTTAATTATTTTTTTGCTGCAAAGTAGAGAGAGGATAACGGACTACTAAACTTAAACTTTGGATCAAAATATCTTTAGCTTGAGTTCTCAAAATTAATACCATCATTGTTTTAAAGAGCCAAAAAAATAAATAAATAAATAGGTGAGCTATTAAATAGCGGAAATTGTAAGAGTTATATTTGACTACACTGTGATAAATTGATAAGTGTGTTTAATGAAGACATGTTCTGTGTCTTCATTTAACGCCTGAATTCAGAGAAAACAGATTACATTTACTATTATTGAAGGGATTTTAAAAGTAAAGTTCGGAAAATTCAAAAGCAAATTTTAAATACTATTTTGTTAGCAAGAAACTCTTTATAATTGTACTACTCTACTTTCGAAGAGTGAATTTTACCGGAAAAAGTACAATTGCACTGAATTTTTCATCCCTGGTAAAAACATTTAATTTCAATAAATTATAAATTTAAGATAAAACATTTCTGCTTAAAAAAGGATTTAAAGATTGCTATTAAAGTAACTTCGAATTATTTTCTAGGTACGGAGAAATAAAAAAATGAGTTTTATCTCTTTAAAGAAGTAATTTTAATTTTATGTTTAAACAAAAAGTTTTAGCGACCACCTAACAATCTTTGTAGGGATCCCTTGTTGAGAACCCTTGTGTTAAACTAAAATATATTAAAAATAGTCGTTTGCTAGTAAGAAAACGTAATAGTTTTACAGAGCGAATACGTATTTAATAAAATATAAAAAATTAGCCAAATAAATCGCCATCTTGTTAAAAATCGCCAAAAATTCGCCATGTCGCAAAACGGAAAATTCAGTCGCCAAGAGCAATTAAAAATCGCCACGTTTGGCGAAAAATCGCCATATCTGACAGCTCTGCACATGGGTACAAACACATATATTTAAACTCTTTCTCTCTCTCTCTCTGTTTTGGTGGTGGATTTTGTTTTCCCTTGTTACTTATCCCCCTCATCAATGCAAAATGTTGAGAGCGAGAATTACATGAGAGCAGGTTCTATGATTAGAACCCGCCATAAGAAATTTTGTTTCTACATGATGCGCCTTCTATATATGAATATTCTTTGGTAATACGTAGTTGCTGTGTGTAGCAAAAAATGTGTGAAAAGGGGTTGTTTATAAATGTTCTTGCATACACACATATATATTTATGTCTACATTTTATTGTTGGGTTTTCTTTGTCACAGTAACCCAGTCGGAAATAGAAGGGCTTAATATACATTCTAAAATGCCTTATTTAGGATCTACAAGGCCTTCCACTCGCATTGCAACACTATTTCTTTTTTACACGGCGTGTCATTGGAGGCAAGGCCTTCCCTTCTCCCTTCCAAAAAGAAGCGAAAATGCAAGGACTCTTAAGTAATTAAATATGCTCTCTTATATTTTTAATGCTATTAAAAAGAGTATGAAATATATTTAAAAAATAGACATGCGGACTACCTTCTTTATCGACACTTAACACAAGACTAATGAGTTGTGAGTCTCGTAATTACAATTTGTTCTGTTTGTAATGAGAAAGGTAGTATGTGAGTTACACCTTCTATTTCGCATCTAATGAAATGGAAACAAGAATTAGTACCGAATTTCATTTTAAAGGAAGTCGAGACATTCTTTAAGGAATTTTTACAGAAGGCAAAAAGGAATATTTTTAAAAGTTATTCGGAGGCATTCAGAAAGGCCTGTTGGGAGGAAGCACTAACATATTTTCCTGCTGGGAATGATCGCACACATACATATATGTATATATATATATATATATATATATATATATATATATATATATAAAACAGAAAAAATCTTTCATTTTTTCTTATTGAAGCAATCAAGTGGTCAAAAGGCTTGTATTTTTTTAGCGTCGCACTCTCATGTCTTGTTTGGTCGCTATCATAACACACTCATGATTTGTTCATAAAGTTGAAGCACACACGCAGTATTTGTATGGTTTTAAGTGCCTGCAGAACAGTATTTATTGCTCCGCACACACACTGATAACAGCACTTGAAAAATATCAAGTGGCTTGAAATGCCTTATAAGACACAGTTTGCAGGGCTTTAGTATGTATGTATATTTGAAGTCTATATCCGCCTAAACGGATAAACCGATTTTCTTGAATTTTTCACAGTGTGTTCCTATATGCCTGGAAGGCAAAATAAGCTACTTTTTATTTTGAAATTCCGTGTGGGCGAGGTGCCACGCCCACTTACTAAATAACTATTAAAAGTAGTATATCTCGGAAATTGGTAATACTAGAGTCCTCAAATTTTGCACGAACAACTTTGACACCTATATGAACATTCTGGAAAAAAATAGGCGAACTAGCAATAGGGGGTGTGGCACATCCAACGCCTAATATTGCTTGCCAATATCAAATGCCGTAAATTTAGGAAACTATTACAGTTACATTTCCCAAATTTTGTACAATAAACTTAAGTGTCAATGTGAACACTTTGTGCAAAAATGGGCGGAAAAGAAATAGTGGGCGTGTCATCTCTCATATAAAGTTAATACCAAAATTTTTATATCTGGGAAACTATAAAAGTTAGCTCAAATTTTGTACGACTAGCATTAGCTTCAATATGAATATTTTGGACAAAAATTAGTACACTAGCAATAGTGAAGAAAATATTAAATTATCATATCTGAGAAAATATAACAGTTAGAGTTCTAAAATTTTGTCGGAGCTACTTTGGTATCAATATTAATATTTAAGAAAAATATGGGCGGACTAGAAGTAGGGGGCTTGGTACCTCCCATATGAATTAAATACAAAAATTCGTATATCTGGGAAACTATTGGAGTTGGAATGCTCAAATTTTAACATCCATGAAAACATTTGTCTAATAAATTAGAGGATTATGGGGGTATGGTCCCTCCCATAAAAATTAGTATATTTTTTTAATCCTTTAATTACTATGTATTTCATTTCCGGGGTGGCGAAGCACACCGGGTATTAGCTAGTATTTTATAAATATTTTAAAAATTTTTATTATTTTTTTTTTTTTTTTGGCGGGAATCAATCCAGATTTCCCGGGAGCTGAAAAAGACTGAGAAAAGAAATACTCAATTTTTTATATAAAAATGCAGATATTTTTTAAAATTTTAAATTTTAATAGCTTGCGATTTAAAAAGTAAATAATATAAGAAATGATATCAAAAAAATCTTAACATAATTATATACTTATATAAAATTCAATAATTTGTAAACGGTTGACCTTAGAGTTTTTATTTTTTTTTTTTTTTTTTTTTTATTTAATTGATATTATATTAGAGATCACAGAACAATATAACTTTTATAGTTGTAACCACTATTTATGAACTCGTGGGCATTTTATAGTAACCCTTCCATTAGAGATTTGATAGTTGTTTCAGTCACTTTTTTGGAATTTTTTTTTTTTAAATTTTCGATATTTTGGGACACTTTTTTTGTGCTCTTCAATTCTCTTTTCACAAGAGCCCAATATCTCTCCACTGGTCTTAGCTCCAGACAATTTGGGGAATTTACCTCTATTGGTACAAAAACTATGTTATTGTTCCAAATCGGGCCAAAAATATGTGCTCTCTTATGAAAGGAAAAAACCTTTTTTGCAAACAATCTTTGATGTATATTTCGGTATTTATAGATATTAATGTAACAAATGACTTGCTTCTTTTGCCCCAACTGTATAAAGCTTGCCACACCAAGATTTTTTAGGAAATACTGTCTGCTTTTGAGTCCTAAACTTATCTTTGGACATTGTATGTTTTCAAGCCTGAAATGACTTTAACAGTCAGAGCACTGAGCTAACCGGGCTGCTTTTCCACCAGATGTGTTTGCAACTCTTTTCAATTTCCTTGGCCTTCCCAATATCATGTAGACCTTTTTTCTTCCCGAACCAGGTTTCCTATCAATGGTTAAATTCTTCTGATACTGTTTAATAACATTGGAAACAGTTTGACGGCAAACCTTTAATTCTTTGGCCAATTTTAGATTTTTTTTTTTTTTTTAATTTTTAATAATTTTGGCACGTACTTCTTTTTCGATCTCACACCTTATACAAATATATTTTAAATATATGTGTATGTAAGAAAGTACACTTTGAAACCTATATTTGATACGTCTGAACATTTTTCTTTACAATTATGTACAAACTATGCAAAAAACTTACAAAAAAAAAGCGAAATTAAACTTAAAAATAGATCAAAAAACCGAAACCGGTTTTTGGTAATTTACGTTTTTATCAGATAAAGCTTTAGTTTAGATGTTTAAAATTTCTATTAGTAACACTAGACCAGTGATGCGCACACACATTACTATACATTTGCGCTAGTGTATGTTAAGCAGCAAAAAACTCTGCTTGATTTGCATTGACATTAATGAGAGAGCAGCAGTCGAACGAAGTAGTTTATAGTGTACGTGTGAAGCAGCGTTGCGTAAGCAGCATTTGTAGTCTAGACTCGCGAGTCAGGAAATTTGAAAATTGCGCATCTCTGCACTAGACGTACTGAGAACTGGATTTTAAATTCGAAAAAAAAAAAATTATATGATAATCTAGGTGCAGAAGAGCGATATGACATGTAGAAAAACCATTTAAGACCCCATAAAGTATATATTTTCTGTCCTGGTTAAATTCTGAATCGATCTAGCTATATCGTCCGTCTGTCTGCCTGTTGAAAGCAGAATAGGGCTCGAACGAGACAACCTAGGGGGACGAAATTTGGCTCAAATATTTATCTCTTGTTTGATATTGAAAATGGGAAAAATTGGTTAATAAACAAAAAAAAAAGTTATGAGCTGAATACTAGAAACACAGGGTGTCCGTTGTAGATTCATTTCATAGTTTTCTGCTGATATCTGTTGAACAAAATCATGTGCGATAACGAAATTTTGTACAGATAGTTTGAGGGTCGATATAAACTTGGAAACCAAAAATGGGCGTGTAACGTATAACGTAAAATTTAAACAAGCGCGAATGTTATATTCGGCTCGGCCGAATCTATATACCCACCATCAACTTTTTCAAATTTTACGTTATATGGGAGGTGGGCGGCATAGTGGGTGGACCACGCCTATTTTTTTTCCGAGTTTACATTGGTCCTTGAACTATTTGAACACAATTTCACCTTATATGGGAGGTGGGCGGTAAAGTGGGCTGACCACGCCCATTTTTGGTTTCCGAGTTTATATCAACCCCCAAACTATGTATACAAAATTTCGTTGTCGTACATGCTTTTAAGAGATATCAGCAAAAAAGTATGAAACGGACACCCTGTGTTTCTAGTTTTTAGCCCATAACTTTTTTGTTTATTAACCGATATTGCCCATTTTCAATCCCAAACAAACCTTATATAAGACAAATATTTGTGCCAAATTTCATCCCGTTCGAGCCCTATTCTGCTTTCAACAGACGGACAGACGGATGGACATAGCTAGATCGACTCAGAATCTAACCAGTACCCAGAAAATATATACTTTGTGGGGTCTTAAATGATTCCTTCGACATGTTACACATGGAATGACAAAATCAATATACCTCCCATCTTTTTGATGGTGGGTATAAAAAGGTGACGGTGGGTATAAAGATTCGGCCAAGCCAAATATAACATTCTCGGTTGTTTAGAATAAAATCAAACAAGTCGTTTTCGAGACATGCTTCCTTAATTTTACAAATCACGATTTATTGCGAAAACTAGAGTCAATTCAAAAAAAAGTGGATTAGGCTTAGTACTCATTAATATCGTTTATCCAAATTGAATGACAAACGCCGTGTCACAGAATCAGTGTTTCCCTGTGTTATTTTTATATGACGTTGTCATTTGAGGGGGTTAGTACAATTTAGCTATTATTGGACCAGTTACAGATCTAGTATAAATTAACCTGTCCAATGTTATAATAAATATTTTCAACGGAGACTAGTAAAGAGTCCAAATTTTTCAAGAAACGATGAGTGTTTGATTTGAAGTGCTTCAGTCGTTTGCAACAGTTACTACAAATTCCCCGCAGGAAAACCATATTACCCAGTTTCTATAATGTCCACTTTAGTCTTTCTCTTTCTATCTCTTCTGAGAATCCACTATAGATAAGCATAGTCTTGTTAAAACAAACACTTTCTATGTGAATCGATCTTTAACTAACTTAACTAGACATTTATTTTTAGCTGGATATTAATTGTTAACGGGAAATTAATTGTTACTTTTTAAACTGGAGTACAATTTTTATTACATATACATATATACTATAAAAACAACATAAAAGCGTCATTAATTATTGATTAATAGTGGAAAATTGCTTAATTGTTTTAATTTATTGATTTTTATTATTGTAATAGTTTTAAATGCGTTTTCCTTTTTCTACTTACTTATGCAATAATAAGTAATCACTCGCACAAACAATTTAAGTGTAATTCTTTTTCATTTTTGTTATTAATTTAAACTTTCACATTTAGTAAACCAAAAAGTAGTAAAAATTTGAAATTATACCACAAATGGCATTGAACTAAATATTTTTAAAAATTTTATTATCATTCAATTGATTAATATAATAAAGAGTGTTAGACGGAATTTTCACCTGAATTTTATATATTTTGTTGGTAATTTATTTAAAGTATTTATTAATTTTAAATATCATTTATTATTATGCCGGTCAGCTATTCTTATCAGTATAGTAGCAAACATTTTGCTTTTTCACAATAAAAGAAAAAATAAATAAAAAACAGCATTAAATGCTATTTTTATTTATTTTGATAAAATAACAAAAAGTATTAAATATTGTTTACTTTTTTTTCTATTGTCAACAAAATTAATATTTTTTTTTTTTAGTTATTTAAATATGGCGGCGGTGTGCAGAAAATGGAGTAGTGACAACTAAAAATCAGGAAATAGGAAGATTATAACTAGATATTAGTCATAGCAAAAACTGCATTAATTATTATTTATAGAACATAATAGTACTTAAGAAGACTTATTATTAATTTTGATAAGATTTAAAAGAAAACTTAACAATATGTTACAAAAATAGTGTTGTCTTTTTGTTAAATAGGAAGTATTTAGGTGTGAAATTGTGACGGTGATTGATCATATGAAACGCACTTTTAAAAAGTGTGAAAATTTATTATATTTTTCTCAAAAAAATACTGACGTAATAACTAAAAATAGCTAAATAAGAAAATGTTTACACATGATAGAAAATAGTAAAACTTTTTATTGTTATGCTTACAAAAACATTTAAAGTTTCTAATTAATGAAATTAACATATTTAACAGTTTAGATAAGATGATATTTCAAATTTGCATTTTTTTCTTGGCCACCAAATAATTTTCATAGCTATTTTATCTCTTTCCACACATTTATTCCTTTTTATCATGCAAGAATTTATCTTACAAACTTTTCGATGTAGTTTACCAATTTTTGCTAATGGAGTTCGTGCGGCGTAGTAGGCATTGAAACCTTTTTTTTCTATGATAGTTTGCAATCCAGAAAAACTCCAGGTACCTGGGTAGATTAAATTAAATTTTTCCATTTTATACTTCCTGCTGAAAAGCACTGTTTTATTCGGTTTTACATCCTGGCATTTACAACTGGCTCATGATGAAAATTCGCTTAAGGTATATTCTGACTAGTCAAATATTTGACCAAAATGACGTAACCACTATATAAAACATTTTCTATCATCTACATTTTAATGGGAAAATATTTTTTTACTCATAGCCGACCTTTTTCCACATCTTGTTTGACTCTGTTTTCTCTTAGAAAACGTTTGCAAGATCAAACAACGGCAAACAATTTATTTTTAAAACTAGTGGTCACACAAATTTGATCAAATATTTGATAAATGTGAACATAGCTTTAGTGTCACTTGTATGACTTCGATTAACGTATGAATGATTTTTCCCGAAACTAGAATTACAACGTGGCCCGATTAAGCCACTAACATGTTATCCTCAATATCAAAGATTCTCAGCAACCAAAGAAAGGACGAAAAACCCTCCCTCTTATGTACACTTAGTCACTATTTTCCTTACGGTTCCGTACCCTAGACTCGAGTTTATAAATCTGCCCTACCCACTCAATAAAGAAGATTTGGACCACGTGTTTATATTATTAAAGGATCCCCCTATAACGAAGAACGCTGCTAAAGTATAATTCCTATATTGTAATATAAACTTAATGAGTTCCACTAATGACACTTGTATTAATTGAATTCCTTAGATATAAGTAGGTCTATCAGTCGTTCTAAAGTCTTTAATAGAAAAGACGACCGATTGATCGGTTTAAAATCCTTTGGTTTCGCATGGCCACATGAATCAAATTCTTCCTCAATCCATTTTTAACCACTACCCAATTCCGTTAACATTATTTTACAAAATTTGGTACAAAGTTTCGTAGCTGTGATGACAAATTTAATAGATTTGGGTGTGAAAATTTCAGAAATCGTACCATTTTTGGACTCGGACAATTTTTGCTAATAACATTTTTTTAGCTCAAATTTAATTATATTTTGGAAGGCGAATATAAAAATAACACCAATTTTTAAAGCACTCGAAATGGCTCAATTTTGAACTGAGTATTTACTAAAAACTTTTTCCATTTGTAGTCAGTAATTATATATGCATCATAAATTTTCTCGAGCACATTAAAATGTAAAAATATTTAATAGTCTTAAAAATCCAAATTCAACCTACAAGGATATGATAGAAGAGTCAAGGCTCAACTACATAATATTAAAATAAAGTTGAAAATTTTTCATTTTTGAAGTACTTCACGCAGAAGTTTGGCGTACTGATTTGGTTCCGTTCCATATAAATGCATGTATTTTACTGTAGCTGTCAGTTGCAGTTAAAGCAAAAGTATTGTATGTAGTTAGACCTTCAGTTTGGAACCAGGGACCGTAACGCTCAAAATAACGATAATATATGTTTCAAACAGCACTACAATTTTAATAAAGGCATCTCAATTAATCAATCCAACTAGCTACTAGTATTAAGTGATCCGACTAGAAAATTATACATAATTTACCTCCCTTACAATAAACTCGGAAAACACATATGTTTAGATATGCGTTTATTTTTTAGGAATTGTGGAATTTCTATTAACCAATACAAAATTACAGATTTATTTCCAATATGCACTGTTTTTTATATTTAACAAATAAGTAATAAAAGATACATAATTCATGAACTAATGGAAATGGTGTATTATCTACAGAATTTTTTATAGCAAACGTTGAATTTTTTTGTTACTGAAATTTGTTAACTGACGATAATTAAAATAACAACTAGCCGTTAAAATTTTAATATTTAAAAATTTTAAATTTATCACTAATATTACTTTTTCTTTTATTTTTATTTTTACTTTTTCTTTTTGTTTCTTTTTTTAGCTTTTGCTTTTAATTTCCGTTTTATATATATTTTTTTAGTAACGTAGTATTTAAAAATAATTTTACTTTCGTGCAAATGCAAACCAACATTTGTTTCAATTTTTTGGTTTTTTTGCTTTCAGTATTTATTTTTAGTTGTTGTAATAGTTAATTTCGTGTACATTCTTCCATATGAATGCACATTTGATTGCCGTTTGTTATTAGTGTCAGTTAGTTTTTCTGTCTGTCCGTCCGTCTGTCCATATGGTTTATTATTTGGTTGCTTTCCTAATATTGTTATTGCTGCTTTAATTTGTTTCTTTTCAATTTCCTTGATTGTTTTAAACAATTTCAAATAATTTCACTCTGTCGATTTCATATTAATAAAACTTTAGAAAAGAAAAAAAAAATAATAAACGAAGTAAAGAAATAAACGTTATCAATTTAAATGCCATTTAAATAAATAAAAGAAATTAAAGAGACAGATGAAAAGCAAAAACATAAAATCAACCAAGCATTAACTTACAAACATAACGCCCATTTACTTCAAGAACGTCATAACTCAAAAGAAGCGATTTTGCAGAAAACTCAGTATAAATGTTGAATGACATATGTATATTACGTTTTACGCCCGGTTATTGCAAAAAAATAAATAAATGAGTAAATAAATTAATTGCAAATAAATAACTCACTATTTATGCGGCAAATTGCATAAAGAAATATTGGGACATATATAGAAAGTATCCGCGGTTTTTTGGAAAATGTTTGAACTTTATTGAAAATCAATTTTAGAAGAGTACATAGAATTCATCGTTTCGCCAGGTTGTAGCAGCTCATAATAGATAATTCCCTACCAGTCCCACCAAACACTCAACATAACCTCATTTATCGTCAAACCAGGTCTTATGTGGAGGGTCGCCGTCCTGATTTTTTCGCTTAATATTTTCATAAACAATCCATTTTTCGCCCGTAATGATCCGCTTCAAAAATGGTTTGATTTCGTTGATTTCTGCAGCGTTTCACTCAAGACGAATTCCAACAAGTAACCTTACTTAGTGAGCTGATTAAACTGGTCGACAAAAAAAAATTGTTATCGTGCTAATTAAAAAAAAATGTAGACTAGATGGAATTCCGCATGATAAACTCGAATCTGCTTTCAGTTTTTTTCCATCAGGTCGAGATTTTTTATAGGCGTGTCTAATATTGCGTCCTACATAAGTCGATAACTCGTGTATATTTCACCATAACTCGAGAACGGTATGCACGATCTATATAAATAATACACCAAAATGTGTGGAATAAAATTAGCTTTTAGTCGTTCTTCTAACAAATTTTTATCCGATCAATATCAATATTAGACGCGCCCATAAAAAAAAAAATACAGACCTGATGGAAAAAAAACTGAAAGCAGATTCGTGTTTAGCACATCAAGTCCAATTATTCGTCTATGAGGGAGGATTTTTTTGTCGACCAGTGTTATTACCTTTGTTTGGTACTTAAAACTGTCAAACTCCATATATGCACAATTTTCGCTAATCTGCTGAAATGTCAAACTCCATGTATAAAAAAATTAATGAGTTCATTGTTATTGTGTAACTGCTGCCACCTGTTTCATTTCACCATGTTTTAATTCATGTGGAACTCAAACACCGAGCTCCTTTGAATAGCCAGCCTTTTTCAAATTAATTCAATCTGTCATGTGATTGATGTTTAGTGTCTCCGCCATATACTAAGAGCTTTCATGCTTTACCAGTTGCAAAATTTAAAAACACTTGACATCGAAATTTACCGATCGAAATCGATCAAATCATTCCTGCATCCAGCGTTCAATCAATTTATTGAATCAAATGAATCAAATTGGATCTAATGATTGAAGAACTATTTTAACCAAAAATTTAACATGAAATATCACCTTTTAAGCACGTGCTTGTTTAACACAATCGAATTATTGTTACCTGATATATGGGCATAAGCACCATCAATATTTTTAATTCTGAGTAAGAGGTTCATATAAATGTAATAATATTCTCTTCTCAAACCGTAAAAAATATGTACTATTGCATATTTCTACATCATTAACTAAAAAATCGTATTCTTTGAGTTATGACATTCTTGAAGTAAATGATCGATATGTACTATATGCAGCAACAACAAATTGTCTCATATTTTCCAATGAAAACTATCATTCAATATGCCCTTAGAAGTGATAGTTCATGGGTTACAATTTATATTGTGAGTTTGTGTTAAAAACAAAACAAATGAAATTTTTAAAGGAAAATGTTCAAAAATTAATTTATTTGAAGTATTGGCGATATATTCACCAAATCAGTCATCAGCCACAGTACGAGATTGGGACAAACTTAGAATTTTATATTATTTATTTAGTCATATGAATAAATTTGCTCTATTTGGAAGACTTTTTAATTTGGAAAAAGCTATGTAAAAAATGTAAATTATGGTTAAAATTTATACAAAACTTTATTCATTTAAAAAAATATATCATAAACAAAATACTTTATTATTTGCCTTAAAATATATATAGCTATCATCGTATCTTGAAGCAGTATATATACATATGTATGTAGATGTAATATGATTAAGTAAAAGAAAGTATTTACTCCCTGTACATTAGTTTTACCCAATTGGAAATATTTATCCTAAAGAATTATTGCAAATGTCTTATAAGACAGAGAACCATAGAGTAGCATATAGAGACGAAATTCTCGATTGACATTTAAACAAAATTGTTGTTTTGTACACAAATATGTTTTTTTATTTTCTTTTGGCAACAACAAAATGTATTTAATTACATGTATTTTGTTGTTGCATGAGTTAGGTTTTTGACAGCCGACTTAGGTTTTTGACAATTAGTTTCTTCTCTTGTTACTCTTTGCAGAGAACTTTCAAATCTCTTTTTTATACATTTGATCAAAAAATATATCATTAGAGTGCCTCATTTTTTTAAGGCATTAGAAGTCAAACGAAATAATTAAACACAATTTTCTATTAAAAATTGTCTTCAGAACTCAATTTCTCACATGGCTGTTTAACAAGTATTCAGTATAAATTTATTTTAATTACTTACTTAATTAAATTGTCAACGAAAGGGTAGTTTATATTTTTATGCAATTAAAATAAAATAAAAAAGAAAAATGTTTCGTATGAAATGGTTATTAGACTGCGTGTCAGTGTGTGACCAGCAATTCGATTCATTGACTAATTGGCTTGGAGACTTGTTAGCAATACATAGAGAACATTATATAAATAAAATATATAGTCGGGATTTATACACAGCAATTTGTCTTGCTTTAATTCTGGCTTCGTAGGAAAAAGCTTAGTATTCCCTTCTCCTTTTTCTCCTACAAACTCAGAATTGCAGCAAGAAAATTTCCTGTGTGTGAACCCTGACATACATACTCGTACATAGTCTAGTCAGAATAATAATATATAGTAGATTACAAATTAAGTTTGTATAAAGAACATAAGGAAGATTTATATATACAAAATGTTTAGTTTACTTATAGTCTATTCAAATAAAGTTTCGAGCTCGGAATTCGATGGAAGAATTCGAAAAAGAATTTCTGCTTATAGAGTAGATAAAAAAAAGTGGTGTATAAAGGTAAAATAAAATTTATTTTAATCTGTTAAAAGATATAATAGTTCAAAAAGGTTATTATTTAATTGATCAGGATTTTATCCTAAATCAGGACAATTCACCTATTAATAATATTTTAGAATGGCCTCATAAAAGTGCAGATATATTATAATAGAAATCGCATGGGCATAGATAAAATAAGATAAACGAAAGAGTGCCGAATTTGATCAAATAAGGAAGGATTTAATTTTTAATTTGCAGAAAATGTGTGTTGTCTATCAAAATATAGGCGGTCACTGGGCCGTTTTGTTACAGCATATTTTAGTCATAACAGTATTTTCTGCATGTTATGAGATTAACAGGATATTTTATCGTACTTTTACAGAAAATTCTCTTTTAGAGCATATTTTAAATGACATATTTCTGCATATTTAAATGACAAATTTTACACATAAGAGAACAATTTTGGATATGTAACTTGAAATAAAACCAATTAGTTAAAAATACTACTATGTTAATATTTTTATTAAAGCAACTGTATACAAAAGTAACTGCAATGGTCGGGTAGGCAAAATATCCACCAACTTCGATTTCTATCTAGTAGGTAGGAACATCTTTAGCCAAGCGGTTGTCAAGGCTGAAAGGGATTTGATTTTTATGTAGTTCAATTGTGTGAATATCTAACAAAAAACAGCTATACAAATCTAAAGATAAGTTAATATTACGCAAATATTTGACACAAAACATTTCACCTTCTTTTCCCGCAATTTTTGAAACTAAAGATTTATGTTCACATTAAGCGCATTTATTTTACGATTTTTGTTTGATAAAACAGCTATCAAATATCGTAAAATACGAGATGGAGAAAAAATTGTAATGTATAGAGTTTTATTTAAAAAAATGGCATTTTAATAAATAAAATAAAAATTATTCACCCTTATTCCAGTTGTTGTCGTCGACGTCAACATCACTTCGTTGCTTATTTGGTATTCTCTCATAGAATTGAGACGACGTCGACTGTTTATCGATTATTTTAACAAACAAAACACACATCTCTAATTTTTGAGTTCACTCATTTATTTTGTCGAAAATTTAAAAATAAATTTTCCAGTCAAATATTAAATTTCAATTAAAAATACTTTTTATTTAAGATTAAGTGAATAAAAACTACAAAATCTAATATGGCAAAAAGTTTCCGATAAAATTCTGATACCAGAGCACAAATAAGTTTCAAACACGTACTGCAAGCAAAAGTAATTTAAAAACCGAATAGTATCAGTCTAATGTTAAAAAAGAGCTCTTTTAAAAGATCTTTAAAACAGATTTGTAGTAATATTAAGGGCCGTTATTATAACCTACCTATAAGGTATCAGATAGTTAAAGGTAAAATAAAATAAAGTGAACGATAAAGTGAGCTTTATCTACTTTTGGTTATTACAAATTGGTTTTAAAGTAAATTTTATAATTTTGATAATACGGCAATATCAAAGCTAAAACCGATTACTTTTGGCCACTTAACGTAGTGACAACTTGTACTATTTGAACGTAACTGCCACCAACAGAAATATAAACAAATAAAAAACATAGAAATTTTTAAAATAAATGAGTTTAAGCTAACTAAAAGACAACGCCAGAGCAAATATAAATATAGAAATATAAAAAAATATGATTTTATTTATTTTATAAAGCAGAAAATATGGCAGCTCTGAATACATAAAGCTTCCGATAAAAGTGAATGGTCAGATGTTCTTACCTTTAGCTTATTGGTCCCTTTTGGCTTAACTTATACTTATAACAACCAAAAACAGTTAAAGTGAACGATAACATCCTAACTTTAGTTATTGGAAAGTTATAATAACGGGCCTAAGTCTTTAGCTAACTAAAAGACAACGCCAGAGCAAATATAAATATAGACAGAAAAATTACTAAAAACTACAGCGGAATAAATATGATTTTATTTATTTATTTTATAAAGCGGAAAATATGGCACCTCTGAATACATAAAGCTTCCGATAAAAGTTAATGGTCAGATGTTCTTACCTTTAGCTTATTGGTCACTTTTGGCTTAACTTATATTTATAATAACCAAAAACTGTTAAAGTGAACTATAACATCCTAACTTTAGTTATTGGAAAGTTATAATAACGGGCCTTAGGCCAAGTTAAGCCAAAAGTGACCGATAAGCTAAAGGTAAGAACATCTAACCATTAACTGTATTCAGAGCTGCCATATTTTCTGCTTTTAAAAGAAATAAATAAAAACATATTTATTCCGCTGTAGTTTTTAGTCATTTTTCTTTCTATTTTTATATTTGCTCTGGCGTTGTCTTTTAGTTAGCTTAAACTCATTTATTTTAAAAATTTCTTTGTTTTTTGTTTATATTTCCGTTAGTGGCAGTTACGTTTAAATAATACATGTTGCCACTACGTTAAGTGGCCAAAAGTAATCGGTTTTTGCTTTGATATTGCCGTATTATCGAAATTATAAAATTTACCTTAAAACCAAGTTGTAATAACCAAAAGTAGATAAAGCTCACTTTAGTTTATCTTACCTTTAACTATTTGATACCTTATTGGTAGGTTATAATAACGGCCCTAAGTCTTTTAGATCAAAAGATAGCAGCAGTAAGTGATTTCCAAAATTTGTCTTGGGCTCCGGAGGCATTGAATGTGACAGATTGTTTCCAATGAATAAAGTTTGCATTCTACAATATTACTGAGAATGAACCAGTCTTGTGATTTAAGGGATTTTCTATTCTTATGATCCATGTTCATTGGTTTTAAATTGTTTTCTTGTTATTTTTAGAAAGTGAATTTTATAATTTACATACATATGTATATGTTTCGTTTTAATTAAATTTTATTAAATTTTCACTTTTCTAGTAATAATTATAAATATTTCAAATAAACTTCATTTATTTATCATTTTTTTTTAATTTTTTATACTTTACTCTATAAAAATTTTCTAGTCGTCACCAAATTTGACAACGACAAAATAAGAGTGGTTTCAATACAATATCGACGTCGTCATTTCTTAGAGAATACCAAAAATTATACAACTGTCATCGAAAGATGTCGATAACGACAACGAGAATACCAATTTGCCACAGACGATATAAGATGTTGTCGTTTTGTATCGACAACGACAATTATAATAAAGGTGATTAATTTCTTTTTTGTCGTTTTGAAGTTTATCTGCATAAAAACAATGATTTTTTCAACTCAAGCACTCCACCGCATCAGCTGTTATTTTATTTTGTAAGATCAAACTAAAATTCGCCTAAATTAATGGCAAATATTTTACGTTTGGTCACATTTGCCACATTTTTAACTTAAGGCAAATATTTTTGTTTGACCAAAATCAGCTGTTTTCTTATTTGGTTCGAAAAATTATTAGGCAAATTAAATTTTTGCTAAAATCATCAGATATTAGCGTAATGTGAACTTACCATAAGAGAGTGGGTCAAACTCTCAACTGAGGAAACAATTTTATACAAATCACGAGCTGTAACCCGCTACTTCGTTAGCGGAAATTTTTCTAACTCCCGTGGGAACATTTTTAATAATGGTGTTGTGTCGAAATTAACAACAATAAAATTTTTAAATATTTTACTTAAAAAAGTACCAAAAATTACAATAAAAAAATAGGATTTTCGAAAATTACAAATGGCATGTTTGATATATTTCTGATAAAAGTCCCCTCTTATGGATGCTCATTTACTTAGAACCACATGTCCCTAATTTCATGTTTCCAGGTTTATAGTTATAGAAAATTCAAAAAGTACCATTAGAAGAACAAAAAAGTACCACAAAGACCCCTCTTGTGAATTCTTACCCCCTTTTATGGTACTTTTTTGGACCCATCGAAGTATCAAAAAATGTATTACAATGAATTTCTAAATTGTAGTGGTTTCCCATATTAAAATACTCATATGAATATTTCAATAAATATAAAAAAATTTTTATGAAAAAAGTATCAAAAGTAGGTAAGATTTTTCCCCCTAAAACGTTCGAATTTCTAAAAAGTACCAAATTTGTATTTATCACATTTTGACAAATTATGAATACGATATAAATTGTATCTGTATGTTTATTAGTTTCCAAGATAGATATGGTGCCAAAAAAAGCATCAAAATACAGATTTTACCCGTTTTCTCCCTAAAAGTTCACCTGTCCACATCCAAAAGAACTATTTTGTTTGAATTTTTGGACATTGCATCTAGGGTTTGGGGTTTCCCGTGGTATTTTGTTTCCCGGGAAACGGGAAAGAAAAATTCAATTTCCCGGGAATTCCCGGGAATTAAATATAAGGAAAAAGCAATGATTTTTTATAATGAATGTTATTTTTTCTATTCAATACTATAATACAACATTATAAAACACATTCATGATTAATTAACAGAAAATAAAACAATATTGAAGTATGACTTCCAATTTAAAATTTAATTCACTTTTCAAAATCGAATTTATTATCTCAGTAATTTCTTTGAAGATTTAAATTAGATTTAAATTCTTTGACTTCGCAATAATTTCTTAAAGGATGCACTACAAATTATACAAGCTTAAAAAATATTTTGAATCATTACAATTTTTTTCTATTTAAATCTTTTACGAATTAAAGAAAAAATATTTAAAAAATACACAGAAAAAAATATTTCAAATAATTTTTTAATAAAATTATTAACTAACTTTATATTGGAATTTAATTCTCTGATTTATTAATATAATTAATTTTCTAATTGGTTTACAGTTTTGTTTTTTAATAAATTGACAGCTGTTAATAAAATATAAAGAAAAATTAAATATTTGTCTATAAAAGTACAGAAATAAAATAAATTTAAGTAAATTTAAAAAAAAAATGTCAGCTCATTGCATCTATTTAAGGAAAAGAAGTAATAATAATATCAATTATTCTAGTTATTAATATTATCATTTTGATGATTGGAGCAAAATCAATTAAAAATTAATTAATATTACAAATTTCGTAATTGAAGTCCATTTTTACTTTTTTCTGTGTATAAATATTTCCATTAAATTTGCAGAAGATTTGATTTAACAAAAATTCAATGATTTCTTTATAAAATGATTCAGTAGAACTATGATTTTTAGAATAGCGTTATGGATAAAAAACTAGTATTTCTAATATTTAATTAAAAACTGTATACTTCAGATTTTTAACATAAATAGATTTTCATGCTAAAAATTTAAAAAAAGATAAATCAGCATCTGTGGCATAAATTTCAGTATAAATAGTTTTTCTTATAGTTTTAATTCGTTCTAAAACATAAATCTAAAAACTTTTAAAGTTGGTTCTCAACAATATTTTGTGGTCAATTAATATAGTGTTCGCAAATCTGATAAAAATTAGTTTTCATTTGAAAGATATTGTTAATCATTTCAAGACGAATATTTTTGAAAAATAAAATACATTCGTAGTTTAATATATTTACACGTTTTAAAATTTTTCAAAAGTAGTTATAATTCGACTTTTCAAAAATTTTAAAACGTGTATTTTAAATTTTGAAAAAGTAGCGGTATGTATTTCTGATGGTAAAAGAAAAGTTGTTGTCGATTTTTCATTTGAAAATTTTTCAAAATTTCAAAATTAATAATTTATATTTATTATTGCCAAAAATAGTCCAAAATAGTGCTTTTAAGATAGTATAAATTCATGTGATACAATCTGGACTTTAATATGTCGAAAAAATCTAAAGATATTGGAAAAAAAATATGAAAAAGCCTTTCAGAGCCAAGAGATTTAAATGAAGTTTGAAAATGGTACATCATCATTAAAATGTTTAAAAGATTATAGCAATATGTAGTTAAAAACTTGTGTACTTGAAATGTGAATTGACAAAATAAATCGTTTTTCCCATCGAAAAGTCATCAAATAGGAATTTTCATCAGCGCACCGATGAAATGTTTTTGAATAATATAAAATATCACTTGTATTGAATTTCATGTATGTATATTTTGTGTTAACATCAAAAATTGCTTTAGTAAGTAAATGTGTTATAACAGTAACATTTTTGCTGTAGGATTATAAAACTACGTGAATATTAAATTTCCCGTTTTCCCGGGAAAATTGAAAAAATTCCCGGGAATTCCCGATGAAAAATTTACGGGAATTCCCGGGATTTCCCGCCCGAGAATTCCCGGACCCCAAACCCTAATTGCATCGCTGTTTATCATATAGATTTCGCTTACAAAACACCTTATTTAGTAAGCGAAGCTTTTGCTGGGTAATGTAGGTGTACTAATGGCTACAAGCAAAATGCATGTTAGGAAACGAATTCTTCAAGAGGCGAACAATCGTTGGAGAAGTTTGAACACTGGCAAAGTTGTCAGTAGGCTCCGGCCAGAGCTCAGTTCAAGCTATCGTATCTGGCCATTCTCTCGGATCACTGTAATGCAAACCGATTTCCTTTACTCAGCTTCCTTGATCATTTCCGTTTCTGTGGCAGAAATGAAAAAATATCATTTCATATAGATAAATTTGGGTTTTTTTAGCTCTCTACTCACGGTACTCCACTTATTGCACTAAGTGTATTAGGGCTTTTGTCTAACCTAACCAAACGTTAAATGAAATATAATCGCCTAAATTTAATGGAAAAATACCTATAAAAATCGAAAGCTCAATAATATATATTTTTCTAAATATTTAAGTATTTAAGAGGTTTTGTCAATACAAGTCTTTTTTCTTTTATACAAATACTCTAAAAGTAACCCTCGTACCTAAGTACAATAAAACTACAAATAATGTATAGTGTATATTTTTTTAGCAAGACTATCTTAATTAATTTATGAATGACACAAAAAAAACTACAATAATAAATGTAGCAAACATGTGTTAAACTTTTATTATAATTTTAATATGAATTTGAATTAAATGAAACTTTTTTTTTAAATTTCTTTAAAAGTTTTTTTTTTAAGTTAACAGATTTTTTGTATACAAAAAAAGAACAAAACAACTTCATAAAGAAGAAAGCCAGTGTTGGTAGTCGATGTCTGACAGTAAATGCCATCATATGGAATGTATATTAAACAAAAAAGAATTGGAAAAAAATAATAAGTAATATGATATTATTAAAAAATGTTATATATAATATAATAATACCACAACCACTATTATATTAAGCCACTAATATCCAACAACAGTCTTGTCATCATCATCACCATCTAAAACGTTAGCGTTAACGTTGTGTTCTGACTAAAGTGAAACCCAAAGTCACCTGCGCACATTATACTTGTACACACGCGTTCTCCATGGAAATTGGAGACGAAAAATGTAACATATACTTTGTTTTTTATTTTTTGAAGAAACCTAATTTACAATATCCTGTTTAAGTGTGTCTTAAGGGACCTTATTTTTGACCTTAAATCAATAAAAATATTCAAATTTTGATTAAATAAAAAATGTTAAGAGCAAATAGGCTAAATACTTTATAAGTATAAAATATATTAGGATAATTCAAAACATGGCGAAATGAAACAGGTGACAGCCGTTCTAAAAAAACAACAATACGCCGAATTCATTAATTATACATGGAGTTTGCCACTTCAGCGGGTAAGCAAAAGTTGTGCTTATATAGAGATTGACAGTTCCAAGTATTAAAAATAATCAGCTGATTAATTGAGGTGAACTTTTTAAATTCGCTTTGATTCGACACTTATGGGTTTATTTATTAACTCATTTTATTAACAAATTAAATTTTTATCCATTTCTGCCCACATATTCTTGTCTATTATTCTTATTGTTTTGCGTTCAAAAAAACCTCCCGAAAATGCTGTTTCTAATCACTATTAAATACAAAAAAAAAAAACTTCACTTAAAAAGAAACCTAATTAATTAAAATATTCTTATACCATTAAAAAAAATAAAACAAAAAATAATCTAAATAAAATTGTTACAATATAAGAACTTTTTTATTGTTGTTTTATTAATTATGCCAATTATCGTACTTTTTAAGATAACGTTAACAATACTAGCACAAAAATATTTTTAATAGTGCGATTGCATTTTTTTAAATAAATTTCAAAATAATCAGTTCATGAAAAATGAAATATTTAGAGTACGGTAAAAAAAAAGTAATTTCAGATATGGACAAAATAAATTTTATGTTATCACACAACTTCTTTTTTTTTTTTTAATTGTTTGATAGTTTTTATCATGTAGTATATGGTTGCTGCAATAATGAAATAAATATGTACAGTACTGTGCAGAACATAAGCAACAAAATTGTCTTTTTAAAATAAGAATTAGCATTATCACAAATAACGGTTTGTGATAAAATATCCCGATATATTTAATAAAAATATCTTCAACCGCGTAATTCAAAAAAGATCTTGGGTAAAAAAAAATGTTATGTACGTAATTTATTTTTAGCTTAAAAGCTAAAACTAAAAGCTAAAACTTTAAAACTAAGGAAATTTTAAATCTTTTAAGTAATAGCATTTTTAGCAGCAAATAAATTTTATTATACATAGAAAATATTATGTTTAATTCGATATTTTAACAAGGACAAACTTTTAGAGTTAGTTTTTACTTATAAGCAGAGACCAAAATAATTATTATTCATGTAATTTTGTATCAAAAAAATCAATGTGAAGGAAATTAGTTAAAGAAATTCTGAGTACACCATAGCATTTGTTATTACGCTGTGAAAGCTATTGTGTAATAAAATTTTATTTTTGATTTTTATTTTATTTCTCAGTATTAAAAAATATTTTTGAGGTTTATTTTATAAATTTCAAATAACAATTATTGATAATTTTTAAAATAATACTCAAGTAGTAATTTTTATTTTCTCATACAAAAAATTAAAATCAGTCTATAATTTTTATATTTTTAAACAAAAAGTAAAAATCATAGAATGGTTTTTATTTTATTATGGCATAAAATAAAACTCACCTGCATGTATCTACGTTATTATAATTGATAAATAAAAGATATTTATGGATTCTCAAGTTGTTTCGTTCATAATTAACTTCAAGAATCTCTGAGCGAAGTTTTCAAGGAGTATCTGATAAAAATCTTTATTATCTTTCTCCAATAGATTTATTATCGTTCTCTAGTTTTACCAGTGTGACTGCAGAATGAGGTGGTGATAGTAGTCATGCCCATGAAAAGAAATCTGTTCGTGATAGAAAAAAAGTGAAAGTAGATTCCTGTTTAGCTCGACAATATATAAATCTTTTTTATCCATAGTATTACCAGCTTTACAACAAAGTTTTAAAAACTGCAGAGTTTTGCTATATTTTGTTATATTGACTTAATTATAATTTAAGTCTGCATCTTTTGTCGTCGCTAAATCGGACAACCTGTTCTCGAGTTATTGTACAATATACTTGTGTATTGGTCTTATTAAGGGGGAGATGTTAGATATCTCAAAGAATTTATTTAAAAACTTCGTCTACATATTTATTTCTTCTATATTTGAATACAAAATTTAAATACATAATATTTATATTGTTTAAAAACAAAAATAAAAATCTTATAATATTTTTTCTTCCCATTTGAAAATATAAAACTTATTGTTTGATTTTTATTTTTCATTTATGTTTTAAAAATCACTAACTGATTTTTATTTTTGATTTTCATTTAAAAAAATCAAAAGTAAATTTTTATTTTTGTATGATAAAATAAAAATCAAAGTAAATTTTTATTTTTCAAGCAATAAAATAAAAATAAATGAAATTGAAAAAAGATTCGGCTGTGCCGAATCTTTGATACCCTTCACCATATTACCATCTTACCATCTTATCGACATCATATTACCATATTACCGACAATTAATAAAATTTTCGCCTTAACGTATGCTTGCATATTTTCTAAATCTAAATTTTTTTCAAACTACGAAAATTTGAATATGGAAAAAAAACAATCATTACATGCTTTGCTTTTAAAAAAGAAACAACAACAATTCCATATATATTTATTTTTGTATGTACAAACTGACTGAATACACAAAGAACAACAACACTGTTATTCATTATATTACTGCTGTTGCTAACTAAACTACTTGTCTATACAAAAAACAAAAAACGTCACTAATAGTCATTACAATGCTTAATATACATGTTTGTGTATGTATTTATGTATATTCTTAACAGATATGTTTTAGTTTTTAAAAATAAACAACTACAATTCCATATCTATTTATTTTTGTACAGACTGCATATACAAAGAACAACAACAACACTGTTATTCATTATATGACTGCTGTTTCTAACTAAACTACTTGTCTATACAAAAAACAAAAAACGTCACTAATAGTCATTACAATGCTTAATATACATGTTTGTGTGTGTATTTATATTCTTAACAGATTTGTTTTTGGGCCATAACTCTGTTGATTATGAACGAATTTGGTTTATTAAAAAAACCGAAATTTTATAAAAATATTTATGACTGATCTATATAAAAATAAAAATCTATAGCTTGAACAAGGGCTTCAAAAATAAAAAATTCGTTTTCCCCGATATCTCAGTTATTACTGAACCGATTTATTTAATTTTTTCAGAACAAAAATTCAGAAAATAATTTTCGAGCCCCCTTTAAAAATTCGAAGTCCCTGGTATATGCAGAGGCTTCAGAAACTAAAAAACCGGTTCTAAAAACCGGTTTTTAAAGCATATCACCACCATTTATAAACCGATCTTCCTGATTAAAAATACTGAAATTTTATAAAAATATTTGTGACCGATCTGTATAAAAATAAAAATCTATAGCTTAAACCAAGGCTTAAAAAAATAAAAAATGCGTTTTGTCCGATATCTCAGTTATTACTGAACCGATTTATTTCATTTTTTCAGAACAAAAATTCAGAAAAAAATGTCCGAGAATTCTTTGTAAAAACGAAGTCCGTAGTGTATACAGAGGCTTCAGAAACTGGAAAACCGGTTCAAAAAACCGGTTTTTTGAACATATCTCCGCATTGTATGAACCTATCTTGCTGAATTCCAATAGCAAAATTCTCGAAAGCATTTCCGATCGTTTGACATACATATTATATATGTCAGTTATCGGTGGGCTTCATAAACGCCATTTCAACCGACACACGGACGGACGGACGGACATGGTCCAATCGTCATCGCTTCTTACAAGGATTCCGAAAATATAAACTTTTTTGCTCTCCGACGAAAATTGTGGAAATTACAAACGGAATGACAAACTTATATATACCCTTTACACCTGTGGTGAAGGGTATAAAAATAACAATTAAAATTTGATTTATTTTTTAAAACTTATAACGCTTACGGTCTCTGCTTATAAGTAAAATTTAGTTTAACTTGTTGTTAAGAAAATCTCAGGGATCGTAACGATTATGAGCAATATAATAAAAATCACAATTTATTTGTATTATTTTACGATTTTTAATTTTAGGTTAAAAAATAACAATTAATTTTGATTTTGATAAATGTATATAAATGTATATAATCGACACCATAAAAACTAGCCCTTAAAGTATTAAACACAACTGATCTACATTTTTTAATCATGTGGTCTAATTCTCAAACACAAAATCATCTGAAAAATATTTTATGTGGCTTAAAAATTAGTCTGGTTCAAATTATTATGTAGTTAAAAGATTCAAATGTAATCTATTCTAAAGGCAATGAAAATATACATTAACTTTGTAAAAATATTTGTAATGTATTCTGAATATTTTAAAAGCACAAATGTAAGGTTTATAATTTTAACTAAAATATGTTGATTGATTTCAGATTTTTGTTCTCAAGGGAATTAATTTTTTTTTTTTTCATAAAATTATGTAATATATATTATTAAAAATTTTAAATACTTACGAAATAAATCCTTTCGAACCAAATTTCTAGCACACAATACTGTAAAAAAAAAAAAAAAGAAAGGAAATTAAAGAAAAATATTATATAAATTAAAAAAATAATAATAAAGAACATTCTTTAGTGATTGATTGATTCAATTGATCATGATTGCAAAGTGAGGGTTATTTAAATAATTTATTTAAAGAAAAAGGGTAGTATCAAAATGTGATGTTATTAAAAAAAGTGAGAAAACAATTCGGCTTGGCTGAATCTATATATCCATCGTTTGCAACATTTTAATTTCACCTTATATGGGAAATTACTTTTAGAAATTTTTGCTTTTGAGTTTATATTGGTCACTGAACAATCTGTACAAAATTTCGTTGTTGTACATGCTTTTGTTTAAGAAATATCAGCAGAAAAGAATGAACTGAAGTTACAGAGAACACCCTCTGATTCTAGTATTTGGCCCATAAATACTTGAGTCAAATTTCATGTTAAGAGGTCCCCTCCGAGCCCTACCCAGCTTTCAACAGACAGACGGACATAGCTAGATCGATACAGAATCTTCCCAGGAATCAGAAAATATATACTCATGGGATTTTAAATGATTTTTTCGACATGTTACACCCTATTATTTTGATGGTGGGTATAAAAAAAACTTCAATAATCGTTATGTATAGCAAAGAGCCTTGAGATATGATTAAACCAGAGATAGTAACGATTATGAATTCTTTTGTTCTTTTTCTAAGAAAATAAAATATTTTCTATATATTAAGAACTGAATCTATTGTCCGAAAATAATCATTGTTCATAATTACAAATAAAAAATTTTATCATAGTTCATAATCATATCCTCACGCTAATACCTCACAGTCTACACTCTACCACATTTTATTTTAACATGAAAAATTACCTAATGGGAAATTCGCATAATAATTTTCTCAAATTTCGAAACACTTTTAACTTTTTTTTAATGTTTTTTTTTTAGAAATTTTTAAGCTTGATTTATATTGTCCTCAAAAAGGCATAAACGTACGCTATGTCACTTCTTATCCCATTATGAAGCTGACTATATTCTTTAGTTTATACTTCCAGACATCATCTAGTTTACATCTAACTAGAAAAAGTAAATTTTGTCTGAAGCGGTAGTTTAACCGAACTGTCACTATCTCTTCCTTCGTAGAATCGTGACGTGTTAGTTCATTGGCATTTTCATTACACTTGACATTGGAAACATGACCCACATACATATGTATTATGTGGTCTTCAATGGTCATTCTAGATTACTAAGTCACTTTCCCCAGGAATCGAAGAGTGATTGTTTTCAGGGCTTTTGTATTTGCAATTTTTAGTTATGCTACGCTTTCTTATTCAGTATGTGTCATTATGTTGAAACATAAAGAACACAACTTTTTTAAGCTTTGAATACGGAGAATTTGGTACCAAAAAAATCAAGTTTTTCTTCACTTTTTTTTTTTTTTTTTTTTTTTTTTAAGAAAACCATTGCGGAAATCTACCTTTTTTAGTGAAAGTAAATGGGGGTTAGTCAACTTGTCGTGAGTGGTTTAGACGATTTAAAACGATGTACATGATAAGGGGCATCCCAGCCAGCTGAAAAAGTTTGAAGATGAAGACTCGTGCCATTCCTGAAAGTAATTTCGGAATGACTTAGCTTAGCTTCGAACAAGGTATTACAATTGGCTTGATTAATTTCTGACCTCAAAATATGAAAAGTGGTTTTGGGATAAAATTCATAAATTGCCAGAAAGATGGGAAAAATAGTAGCTTCTAATCGACAATACATTGCATCAGGCGCGGATCCACGGGGAGGGAAAAAAGGAAATTTCCCTCCCCAAAACTAAAACGCTTAATGAAAAATCTGTATTAAATCATACAATTTAAGGAAATAGTCAAGAAAATTATTCTATTTTACTCCCCCAAAAGCTTGAACTGGATCCGCGCCTGCATTGCATAAAATACATACATAGAAATTTTAAATTTCTTCAATTATATTTAAAATTTTCCAGTGTTGAAATTAAAAACTTATTAGAAATCTTAAAGTATCTATTTGGATCTACTATGTTAATTCACTACTCTCTGACTCTGACTCTTATTCCTAGGGATTGATAATATCAATATGAAATTATATTGATTCTACATGATTTTGTGGACCCCTTAAAATAATGTTAAATAGATGGGTTATAAGACTCTGTTCCCTTACAACTGTTATCTTAGAGATAAAAGGAATATAGACCATAAAATTTCAGTTTTATATATATATATATATATATATATATATATATATATATATATATATATATATATATATATATATATATATATATATATATATATATATATATATATATATATATATATATATATATATATATATATATAAACGAGCTGTAAACCCGCTACTTCGTTAGCGGAAATTTTTTATAAAAACCATACTATATAATAAATTTAAACTAAGATTCTTAACTCCCTTGGCAACATTTTTAATTATGGTGTTATGTCATCCATAAATAACAATATCTCTTTAATTTCAGGTTTTTAATCTTAGAATAATGAAAAGTAAATATCAGAATTACGAAAAAGTATATTAGAATAAAGAAAAAGGACCACAAAATCCATTTTAAGGTTTCTGATTCAATTAGGACCTTACATCTTCAATTTTATGTTTCTAAGGATGAAAATTGCAGAACATTCAAGATGTACTACTAGAAGAACGAAAAAAGATACCACAAAGTCCCTTCTTATGGATTCCCATTCATTTAGGACTACATATCCTTATTTCATGTTTCTATGTTAAATATTACCGAAGATTAAAAAAGTACCATTGGAAGAACAAAAAAGTACCACAAAGACCCCTCTTGTGAATTCTTTCTCACATAGGACCATGCATATTTAATTTCATGTTTCTACTATAAATATTATAGAAAATTCAAAAAGTACCATTAGAAGAACAAAAAAGTACCAAAAAGTCCCCTATAATGAATTCTCATACATTTAGGACCACATGTCCCTAATTTCATGTTTCTAGGTTCATAATTATAGTAAATTCAAAAAGTACCATTAGAAGAACAAAAAAGTACCACAAAAACTTCTCTTATGGATTCTTATTCATTTAATTCCACATATCTTTAATTTCATGTTTCTGGGTTAAATATTATAGAAAATTCAAAAAGTACCATTAGCAGAACAAAAAAGTACCACAAAGTCCCCTCTAATGAATTCTCATTCATTTAGCACCAAATATCTTTAATTTTATGTTTCTATATTAAATATTATAGAAAATTCAAAAAGTACCATTAGAAGAACGGAAAAGTACCACAAAGTTCTCTCTTATGAATTCTCATTAACTAAGGACAACATATCCCTAATTTCATGTTTCTATGTTCATAATTATACAAAATTCAAAAAGTACCATTAGAAGAACGAAAAAGTACCACAAAGTCCCCCCTTGTGAATTATTTCCAACATCGGACCATGCGTATTTAATTTCATGTTTCTAGGTTAAATATTACAGAAAATGCAAAAAAGTACCAATAGAAGAAGAAAAAAGTACAACAGAGTCCATCCTCTTGAATTCTTACCCACGGGACCATGTATCTTTAAGTTCCACAAATTCCACTCTTGTGAATTCTTATCTACATTTTCTTAATTTCATGTTTCTATGTTTAATGTAATTGAAAATTCATTATTTAGTTTGAATAAAATGTAATTTCCCGCCTTTACCCCCTTTTTTGGTACTTTTTTTTCACCCATCGAAGTACCAAAAATTGTATTCCAATAAATTTCTAAATTGTAGTGGTATTAAAAAACTCATATGAATATTTCAATAAATATAAAAAAATGTTTTCTGAAAAAAGTACCAAAAATAGGTACGATTTTTACCCCTTAAACGTTTGAATTTCTAAAAAGTACCAAATTTGTATTTCTCATTTTTTGATATGTTATGAATACGACATAAATTTTATTTGTATGTTGATTGGTTTCAAAGATACATATGGTGCCAAAAAAGTACCAAAATACAGTTTTTACCCGTTTTCTCCCTAAAACTGCGGATTTTCAAAAAAGTACCAGACACCTGTCCAATTATTTTTTAAATGAATAACGACAACTATTCAACTTTTTTTGTATCATTATTAGTTTGCGAGTTATAAGGTTACCGATTCGAATTTCCAAAAATCCCGTCTTAGTGGATCTATATGGTGGGAGACCTACCTACGTTCCAAATTTCGTCTCTCTAGCTTCAGCCGTTTGGGCTGTGGGATGATGAATCAGTCAGTCAGTCCGTCAGTCAGTAACGTTACTCTTTTATATATATAGATTGAAAAGTATAATCTTCACATTCACTTTATTAATTCTAAATAACAAACAAAAAATCTATAAAATAAAAATAACATCTCTTTTGAAATAAAACAAAAAACCTCTAAAAAAAATAGACAAAATAAACACAAAACTTACTTGTTATACGAATTTTGTGTGCTCCATTGCGTCGGGGATATTCCAACTTATTCATAATTTAAATAAAAATAAAATACAATTTATACACAAAAAATAAAAAATAAAAATAAAATTAAAAAAAGAAAGAAAATATAGACAAATTTTCGTAACGCTGCAGTTTATAACATTGTTGTTGCCTTTTTTGTTGGTGTTGTTGTTGATGTGTTGTTAAAATTGATGTTATTACACAATTATAATTATTATTATAAAAATATATATAATTTTTTGTATATAAACAAGAAAACTTTTATATTATATTAAGAATTGCTGAGTGTGGCAGGGACGCAATTAACAGCAACATCATATTTGCATTGAAACTGTAAAGAAATAAAAAAATAAAAGAAAAATAAATAAAATTTATTTATATAAATGTATTAAAGTATTTAAAATATATAATAAGATTATAATAAAAATGTTAAGTATTACAATTGGTATATTTTTAATTATTAATTTAAGTAAGTGTTTGTCCTTAAAATAGTAAAAAAAAAAATTCTTTATCACCATATTAACTGCCTGCCTGCTTGAAGTCCAGAAAAGACCCCTTAACTGTAAACAGCCACCAACAGAGATAATAAAATAGAAGTTTTAAAAAACAAAACTAAAAGCAATTGTTTTAAATTATGTGTTATTAGACAATGACAAAATTATTATGAGTGTGAATACATTATCAACAAAAGGGTGGGTGATTGACTTTTGAAATATGTATGTCTAAGTACGTTCTTGTTTAGATCTATGATCAGCATATGGCATGATCTGAAAAAAATGTTACAGTGGTGGTTGGTTTTTTTTTCCTATTATTATAAATGTTTACTCATGTATATTGTTTTATATCAATCTTTATAGGAAACACTTGTCATACATACTATTTGTTAAAGTGAATTGTTTTCTGAGGAAAAAATATTCATAATAAAGTCTAATACAAAATGTGCGTAGATCAAATTAATAATGCTTACTAATTTAATAAATATTAATAATTTTAAAATAAAAGTTATAGAACAAAATGACAAAAAATTATAAAATTTTAAATTCTATCATACCAAATCTAATGGTTATTATGTAGAATGTGGATTATGAGCGGCCAGCTAACATATAATACATGTCATTTTTGAGCATAAAATTTTAGGAATATTTTGTCATTTGAATTGACTTTTATACAAAATGCATAAATTGCTAGAATTTTTGAAAACTTTTTGAAAATAAAATTCATTAAAAAACTTTCTTAGGTTAGCTATGAAATTTAAGTATGAATTAATGCTCTCAGATTCAAAGTGTACAATTAGAGGACGCCTGAGGGAAGAATATTTACTTTGGGGATCAGTCCAGACGAATAAAGAGGAATTTGATATGGTTTAAATGCTTTGATTTGAATTTATAGGGCCAGATGGAAGTATTTGGATAATATAAAAATAAGAACAGCGTTGAGCCAATTGTATATGCAGAATCAGAAGTCTCTTTGAAGTGGAAACATCAAAAGACATTTCTTTAATCGCAAAGAAGTGTTTTAATAATAATGTAAAGAAAAAAAATTTATCTGTTGAAAGCAAGGAATAAAAGCGAATTATGGGAAACTGTTCAAAAACCTCTGTATATTTAAATTTCAATTTGATAGGTAAATCTATGTCTAGACCAACGGTTTTCAAATGGGAATCCGAGGCCCACAAGGAATCCGTAAGGATATTCGTGGGGGTCGCGAAGAAATCCTGAAAAATATTCTTCAACATACAATTTTTAATATACATATTATGTACATGTATAGAACCAACAATGTAACAGACAAAACAAACAACATATAAATCTGCATACTATGCTTACCGACGGTAAGCAGTAAAACAACATTGTAATAATGTAGAATACAATAAATAAAAGAAAAAGCTTTTGTAAAGTTATTTCAACTTATTACTTAAGAATTCAGAATATGTAAAGTGATGAAGTTACGTATTCTAATTCTTCAAAAGTGTGAGTTAAATGAAAGATCTTTACGATTAGCACCAAAAGGCACATGGATGCAGACGAAGATCGTAGCGGATCAGAAAATGCATTCCATCCTGATAGTGTCTAATAAATCTTTTTCTGTATTCTAGAAAAATTATTACAATAATGAACTTGAGCCTGAATAAAAATACAATAATTAATAATTATGTACAAGTTTAAATAAAAATTCCAATGAAAATATGAACTATTTAAAAATAAAGGTACAAAATATCCCTAAATTAATGGCAAATGTTAATTTTTTTTTTTTTTTTTTTTTTTTTTTTCAAAAATTACTTCTTTAAATAGTAAGAAGTAATTTGTATTTCGGTTTTATAGTCCTTTTAACGATGTTAGACTTTTTTCAAAACCTTTTAGGTAATACCAAATAAAAAATATATATTTATTTTGCATGGAGTCATATAAAAAGTATCCTCGATTTTTTTGGACAATTTTGAACTAAAATTTTCTTTATTAAAAATCAATTTTAGTCAAGTACATATTTGTCATTATAAGCATTGAACTTTTGCCATTTTCGATTAGATTCATAATTCCATCGCTGTAGAACTTCTGTGGTTTATGGGCAACAAATTTGACCTAGTGATTTTCAGCGACGCTTCAATTGGCCAATTTTTATCCATTAAGAGAGTTTTACAGATACCGAAACATATGGTAGTCAGACGGTACAAGATCCGGGCTATAAGGTGGGTGTATCAAAATTTCCCAGCCAAGTGCAGTTAACTTTTGACCAATTCTAGTCACTCTTTCTAGATTGTTTCATTAAAACATTCGAGGTATGAACAATAGAATTCATAATTGATCGTATTGCCAGGTTGTAGCACCTAATAATGGATAATTCCCTTCCAATCCCACCCACTGATGATAATTCGGTGAATAAAATTTTCTTACGATCGAGCTTATTTTCAAATGTTTCCAAACTGTCATATCTCAAACACTTGTTCGTTTGACACAATCGAATAAGAGTTACCAGATATATGTGCATTAACACCATATAGTGACAAAAAACCGCAGATAATTTTTATATGACCCAATATTTTCTTTCATTTCGCATTGAAACCTTTGAGGCGATATTCGATTCCGCAAAATTTTTGGTAGTGTATATTATATTAAAAGATTTCAGGGAAATTTGAATTTAGTTTTATTATTGTTTCATTATTTTTATATGAATTATATAAATTATTATTAGAGCTTAGTTTGTTGCTAAAGCTGACTTTGTGTTATAATAATTTAATCTTATTTGTGTAAAAAAATTATATTTTTAGGTTCTTGCAGGAATCCTGATTTATGTATATTCCTACAACTTTTAAGTTGAGTTATGAAAGATCATTTGTTGTGAGGATTGCTCGCTATTAGAATTTCTTGCCTATGTACTACGTAATTTCATTCTAAGGATTATAACATTTTGGGCTTGAAGGCTTATTACTAATAAATATAAATAAATAAATATAAATAAATACAAAATGAGGAGAAATATTGTTCATATAGTTCACTAGATATATTTACTAATTTAATAGAATTGAATTAAATATTTAATAATACACAACTCAAAATGTGCATACAAATTTGGAGTTAAGACTGGTTGCAAAGAAGCAATATTTATTCATTCGAAACTTGGTTTGTATTTACATTTTGACGATTTTTTTGTGTCAAATTTAAATTTTTTAAAAGCACTAATTTAACTGATACAGTCCTCATTATTTTTTTTTTAAATATATGTACATATGTATGTTTCAAATTAAAACCTTAGCCATACTATTAATTATAATCATATATATATTCATTTTAGTTTATATTTAAATAATACTTATGTACATTAAAAATAATTAGTACATACTAAAAATTTTATTGCAACAATATTTTGCAATTGACCTTCTATGTTTACAACCAAAAAATATTACACCTTAATTTAGAAATTGCTTCAATTGTCTTGCAGTTCCAACCAATACTTGGATAATTGGAAACTTTTTTGGAAACTATATACCTAATTCTTTTATTCGTTTTACTTACATTTTGCATATTTTTTTGTAGCAAATTGTGGTCGTATTTTGTTTTTTTATTATAATCAAATAAATTGTTTTGCAGTTTGGCATCCGTTTTATCACTTCTCTTTTGCACTGTTATTATTACATTTTTATTTTTCTGCTTCTTTTTCCACTTTTTGTTGTCGATGTTGTTGTTGGATTTTTAATTTACACACACTCTGTCACTCACTATTCTTTAACATATTTATTGGTTTCTTTCTTTTGCAAACAATTCACGCCTTAATTTCCTTTTTACATTCACTTGACGAAAAAATCAAGAATATAATTTATTTTTTTACTTTTATTTAAGTAGTAATTAATTTACACACATTTTTTATTGACCACAATTCCCTACGAATTAAATACAATGATATTTCTTATTTTTATATCTGTCTGATTTTTTTAGACCACGGCGATGATTTTTTCCCCTTCTTTTTGATATTCTACTTTTGCACTGACGGCAGAACCGTATTTTTTGCTTTAATTTCGTTTAACTTTTGTATAAAATAATATTTTAAATACTATTTTTTGTTAAGCTAAAAGCTTTTGTTAACTTTAATATTTTATGAATATTTAAGTAATTTCAATCAATTTTATTAAGTTAATTTGTTAAAATAACTTGTTAAATGCGTTCAACACCACCAAACTTCCGCCATATTGGAAAAAAATTATTTGACAAAAAGAATCTGCAGAGTTAACCATACTGGTACATTTTTATGAAATATATTCGTTTTTGGTGCTTTTTGAAATATAAAAGTAGGCAATACTGAAGCTATAGAAAAAATCCGGCAACACTTTATGTGCCAAACACAACAGCTGTATACTATGTTACCAGATTCAATGTTTTACCATTATTTCGACGATTTTTGGTGGCGATTTAAGTTTTCATAAAATTTTCAAAATTTATTATATAATATTATTCTTATACTATGTTCACATATAAAGGTTTTTGAAAAAATGAGTTGTTTTCTTAAAAAACACAAAGAAATTGACTTGTTTTTTCATACATTTTAAAGCCAGAAAACATCTCGATTCGAGTTGTTTAATTATTAAACACAATAAAAACATACTAAATTTCCATACAGGGAAGAAATATTTAGTATTTTTAGTACATAGAAAATTGTTGAAAAAAGAATTTGTAAAAATTGTCAAACAGTTTAAAAACAAAAAAAAAAAATTATGAACGAAATTTATATTTGTTCATAAATTTTATTTATTTTAAAATTTTATTTTGTTAATTAGAAAGTGTCTATGTGTGAAATTTTTATTTAAATTTAAAATTTGTGAAAATATTCTGACAAAAGAAAAACAGGTCAAAAGAAAAAACACAATAAAATAATATGTGAACAGTGATGTTTAAACTATTTGTGTTTTTTTAAAAAACAAGTAGAAAACTAGTGTATGTGAACATAATATTAAATTCAATTAAAACTATATCAAAAGTTGGAACGTTAATTCACTTCTCAAAGTCGAACGAATTTTTATTCATTTTATAAAGAATCTACAATCAATTGAACAATTTTAGCTTAAACAAAATATTGAATTATTAAAATTTTCGTTAATTAAAATCTATTACAAATTAGATTTAGAAAATATTTCTTTATTAATTTCGAAAAAAAAGCAAATCTAATACTACATTCTGATATAGTATTTTAAGGTGGTTTTTGAAAATCACTATGTGATTAAACATCACTATTCATATATCACTTTTAGGGGTTTTTCAAGTGAGATGTTCCTTTAACTGTCACATTTTTTCTCTAATGTTTAAAAAAAAAAAAAAAAAAAAAACTTAAATTATTCACCTTTATTTGAGAGAAATACAAATTTTACTTCAAATATTTATATCCTACACCACCATAAGTGGTTGAGGTATTATTTCCTTGTGCTGATGTTTTTAACGCACAAAAAAAATTGTCCTATACCCAACTTTAAGTATTCCATTGTACTCAAAATCACTTATGAACAAAGTTGTAGATACAATTTTTTAGATACCTGATGAGATTTGTCGCGAATAATAAAAACCGAATAAAATTGGTCGTGACAGGTTCATTATTTTAGCTATACAAATATCCTCCAGGAATATTGGTTAACGAACATAAATCCTGTAATATAGCAATCACAATATCACCCTCTAGCGTCTGCACTCTATATCATTTTTGTATTTAGTCTCATCTTAGTGTTAACTTACTTAATTATAATTAACTGATAAGTTTATGATTTTATTATTATTATTATTATTATTATTATTATTATTATTATTATTATTATTATTATTATTATTATTACACCCTTCACCACAGGTGTAGGGTATATATAAGTTTGTCATTCCGTTTGTAATTTCCACAATTTTCATCGGAGGCAAAAAAGTTTATATTTTCGGGATACTTGTAAGAAATGATGACGATAGGACCATGTCCGTCCGTCCGTGTGTCGGTTAAAATGGCGTTTATGAAGCCCACCGATAACTGGCATATATAATATATATATCAAACGATCGGAAATCCTTTCGAGAATTTTGCTATTGAATTTCAGCAATATCAATACATTGCGGAGATATGCTTAAAAAAACGGTTTTCCAGTTTCTGAAACCTCTGTATATACTAGCGACTTGGTTTTAACAAAGAAGGACATTTTTATCTGATTTTTTTTTTTTTTTTTTGCTAAAAAATGAAATAAATCGGTTCATAATAACTGAGATATCGGGCAAAACGCATTTTTGATTATTTGAAGCCCTTGCTTGCTTTGGCTTGCTTTGGTTTTTTTTGTTTTTATATATATATTTTGTATAAAATTTCGGTTTTTTTAATAAACCAAATTCGTTTATAATCAACAGAGTTATGGGCCTAAAACAAATCTGTTAAGATTATAAATACACACAAAATATATATTAAGCATTGTAATGACTATTAGTGACTTTTTTTGTTTTTTGTATAGGCAATTAGTTAGTTAGCAACAGCAGTAATATAATGAATAACAGTGTTGTTGTTGTTCTTTGTAAATGCAGTCAGTTTGTATATACGCACATACAAAAATATGGTTGTTGTTGTTGTTTATTTTTTAAAAGCAAAGCTTGCTATGATTGTTTTTTTTTCGTATTCAAATTTTCGTAGTTTGAAAAAAATGTAGATTTATAAATGTGAAATAATGAAAGCATACGTTAAGGCAAAAATTTAATTATTTGTCGGTAAGATGGTAAAGGGTATCAAAGATTCGACACAGCCGAGTCTTTTTTTATTTTTATTTTTTCTTCATATATTTTAAATTTTTAAAGGGTGATCTTCGCTAGAGATTAGTTTCAATATGACATACATTCATGTTTTTTGTTTTTTCATTGTTTTGTTGTTGCCTTCCACGCACATGCAATAATTTCTTTGTTTGTGTTAGTAAAAACTATTGTGTGTGAGACTTGATGTTTGAACAGAGTTTTTTAACATTTGGTTAAACAACCGTGTTAAAATAATAAAAAATATAATATTAACTTCAAATGGAAAGGTCCACATTTACCATTAACATGATGTTAGTGTTAAATATTTTATGTTAGGTGAGAACCAGTAGTAAATTCAGTTAATTCTCTGAAAAATCGCTGGATTTCTTATTCTTATTAAAAATATATTAATTGCCAATACTGATTGTGAAAAAAAATAAAAAATCAGGCGAAATTCGCCTGATCAGACAACTGCGCCGATCGGCTGTAAGCCGGCTGAGTCGAGCCGCCGGAGGTTTTTCAAGAGCCGCCGCCGCCGATAAAAAAATTTTCAATATTAAAAGAAAAATGTATAAATTAAAAAATACATTATTATTATTATTATTATTATTCGATGCTGTGACACAGTCAGCAGAGATTCTGCTGCTTCAGAAAATAGTAAATACAAATGTCAAAAACTTGAAAAACAACATAATTTAAATGAATTTCTTTTTATAAAAATTAAATTTAAACAAATTTAAAGAATAAAATGAATAATAAAATAGGTATTGTGTCGACTATAAGCCTTTTATATTTTTTGTAATACAAATTGTTCCGAAATCAATGATTTTTACGTTCTGTGAGTGCTATATAAAGGAGTATTGGTTACAAACCATTTTAAAATGGTCACTTTAAATGGTTAAAATATATGCTTCTATGGTTAGGTTAGGTTAGGTTAAGTAGGCAGCTATCCAAACAGTCATAGGACAGCTCACGTGGGTCCAGTTTGGTCCCGTTGTGATACCCTAATGGATCATATGGTAAAGCTCATATGTCCGGAACTACGTTCGAATCGAACCAACCTGACGCATGTATAAAGGAGTTGATCGCTCTGATATCAGTATCAGAGAGATCAGATAGTACATGCACAATCGGACTGCCGAGTATAGCAGTCCTCGTTTCCGAGAGAGTCGGACAGTGACATAGGAAGTGCTCCACTGTCTCCTCCTCCTCTTCATCAAGGCAACTCCTACAGAAGTCGTTAAAAGGGAGCCCTAATCTCCTAGCATGCGCACCAGCAATCCAGTGCCCTGTGGTACAAGAAATCATTATGAGTTTTTTTTCCATGAAAATCGGTTGGACAATAAAAGCCATTGATGGATGAGGTACCGAATAAACATTTATACAATCGCAGTCTGCGATAACCTACGGATATCAGCACCAAAACTGACATCCGGAGTTCAAACAATGTTACGTTAAAACTCTTGCCATACATTGCAAATACTGGATTATTGTACTCGTCTTCATTTCGTATCACTGCCGGACTCTGGAGTCACAAAGCCCACACATAACATTCGTAAATGTAGTTGTATTACAAATTTATTGGAATATTTATTTATTATGTATTATTATATTCAATTAATTTTGGTAAATAGAAAAAGTTCTTATTGGACGGGATAACGGAGGACCGGTTCGTAGAAAACTTCTAGTGCCTACATGTCTTTAAAGGTAGCAAAACTAAACTTCTTCGTAGAACTGTGGGTCATCTGTCGTCAGTTTATTCAATTTTGATATTTTTTAGTTCTTTATTTTTTCCTCCTGAAAATCGATTTTCGACTAAAATCGAAATCGATTTACCTTTCCCTAGACAGTATTAGATACTTTTATATCCTAAAGGATAATTTGTTGCAGAGTGCAAAAAATCAGGGCATATTATCATATTTTTGATATTGCCAACATAACAATCCGAATAATAAATTTGGTATTGTGTACAATTTGCTAATATATAAAGTCGCCAGACCTCAATATTATTGAAAACTTGTGGTCCATATTGGAAATTTACATAATAAAATAGGTGTTAGGCCCTAAAAATGCAATGTAAACACATTTCGCCTAATATTACACAAAAACTGGACGCACGCAAACCGCCTCTAATCTGTTGCATACAATTAAGACTACCATTCCACATAAAAAATAATCAGGTATGTGATGAAAATCGATTTCGAGCAAAAAACGAAAAAGGTTGTGATACACATACAATTTTTGATTTCAATTTCGTTTTATTGTAAAAACGAAATCGATTTCATTTTCCATTTTGTTTTATGAAAATTACAATAAATTAGGTTGTGATCATGGTTGTGATAAAAACGAAATTCACATGATTTTATCGTTTTCAAATCGAACAAATTTTGGTACTCGTTTTAAAATTGAATTTGATTAAAACAGTTACAAAAGAATTAGAATCATTAAGTATCATTAAGCATGTGGGTAAAAAATAAAAGCTATATTGTAGAAAGAAAAATAAAATAAATAATACATTTTAAAGAATATATAATGAGGCAGAGGTTAAGAAAAGTATAGAGATTCTGTAAATCCTAAACTTTTTTATTCTGTTGCGTTAAAACACTGAATTTTAAGTTTAAAACTTTAAATATATTTTGTAATTTGTGATGGAACTTGTGGTGAAGCGATGTACCTTATTGTTTAAAAACCTATCAGACACTCGAATTAAACTGTAACTTCACATATGAGTTTTACAAATTAACTTTTAAGGTTTCTGGATATATCTACCGCAAAGGAAAAAACTGATTTTGAATATTCAAAATAATCATTGTGCTAACCCAATTTCAAATCACCAGTAAAAATTTAAAACCAATGCAAAGTCCAAACTACATCTGCTAAAAAGCGTTCCTATTAAAATAATGCATTAATTTTTATTTTTGTAGGATTAATTAATTAGTCGCCAAAAATTTAAATTTATTATTCCTCCATAGTGTTATTTTTATGGGCAATGTTTTTTTTTTTCAGAAGCAAGAAATATCTCCTTGTGGCAGCTTCACGCAAAATCTATAAAACTTAACTTTTGATAATTTTTTATTAAAAAATTAACATAAAAACATTAAAATAAAATTAATTTAATCAAAAATGGAAAATGAAAACGTTCGAAATTCATCACAACCTAATCGATTTAAGAATTTACTTTTGAAATCGATCGAATTTCATCACATACCTGAATGTAATTATCGGTCGTAATTTTCAATTTTTTTTTTTTATGTCATAAGTGGGTTCTTAAAATAAGCTGTGAGATAATAAAAATATTGGATTTTTTGTTTTCATATCTTTAATTTGCTTAAAGGTAAACTTTAACACTAAATAATGATTCTATATAAAACTAGAAATCTTCCTCTTTCTAATGATACCAAATTTTATTTTTAATTTCTATAATTGTATACTGCATAATTTAAGCTATCACAGCTGAGCCACTGTATATTAGAGTGTAGCAAAATCTCAAGAGTCTTGTAATTTGTTATTCACTTTAAAAGGAAGAGGAATAACGACACATGTCTTCAAGATTATCACACGTTACGCTATAGAATACATACATACATTTCTCTCTCTCCGGAGTCAGTAACAACTTTAGCGTGTTCATCATAAATCGTCGATGGTTATATGAATTATTTGTTCATCCATATTATGGATGAAATTCAACATTGGCTTGAAATTCAACATTAATCTCAAGCCAAGAAGCTACTATAGGAAATTACATATACAGTGAAAGCTTCCATAGGCGGTGATTTTGTCCGTTATCAGGAGATGTTCGTCTATGGGATATGGTTCATCATATTTTTTAATAAGAGGTAATTCAGCTGCATAGGTACTGGTATCTTTTTATTTCAACATCCAAGATTGATTGTAATGAATTAGCTAAACATATTCTTATTCATACATATTAAAATGCAAAAGACCATAACGTGACGTAAAAATCATTTAACAATTTATTTAACAATTTGATTAAATATATTCATGATTAATCGATTAATTTTGATTTCATTTGTTCAAAATTATGATTAATCAATTAATTTTTTTATGTTTTTAATTTTCATTAAAATATAAAAAAATGCATACAAAGTCGTTTGAAAACATAAAATGTGGGTCGTTAATCACCAAATAACATATATTATATATTTAGCATTTTTTGTTTCATTTGTTTAATTGTAAACTAAATTTGAGAACATTGAATAATATTATTCAAATTTGATTAATCAAAATTAAAAATAATTAATCATAATTTTTTTATTAATTAGAATTGTTGATTAATCGAAAAAACTGATTAATATGTGTATAGATTAAATAAAGTTTTGTATAACCGATTAATCGCACATCCATAGTATTGACAAAAGTCAAATGATCGTAACATTAATTTCAAAAACAGTCATAAATTTTGTTCCATTTAAGAAAAATTTTATTTGAAAAGTGTTTTTCTATTTATCTAGTATTGAAAACAGTATGACAGCGGACATTTAATTATTCGACCAATTATTTGTAGGACCAATTTGTTTTTTTTTTTTTTTTTCATCATTTTCGTTACTCATTTTGGTCAAACTCACAACAAATCAACAGGTTGACTTCAAGAATAATAACTGACATAATTTCAATGATAAAATAATCTTAAAAATTGCTTCGGAAAAAAGTTATGAAGCAAAACGTGTGTTAATATGAACTAAAATATGAACTAAATACATATTTACCCAATTCACAAGGTATATTATTTGAGTTATTGTGTTATATGTTATTTAATATTATGTTCAGACACATATGTTTTTTACTACATAATTTTTAAGTTAAAATAAGAACTTTCTATATGATATTATGAAAACAGCAATTAAAAATGAGGTTTATGAATTCAGTTTCAGAAAAGAACAAATGAGAATGAGATATTCCAATTCAAAATTTGAAAATATAATTTTAATTCAGAAAGGAACATATTAAAATAATATTTTTCTTTTAATTTCAGAATATAACAATTGAAATTTACATTTTTCACATAAATTTCAGAATTGATCATTTGAAAGTGAGATTTTTTATTTAGAATTGAGAAAAGATTAATTGAAAATTAGGTTTTCCATTTATAATTTTGAAAATAACAATTTAAATTTGAATTTTTTATTTTAATTTTTGAAAAGAAGAATTTTCATTTAAAATTCAAAAAATACAATTGAAATTTTGAAAAAACTAAATTAAATTCAGAGCTTCAACTGAAATAATATATAGAGTGAAATTTGCATAAAGAGTAAAATTAATTCATACTTTACCCTCCAGAAGAATTTGATACAATCTCTAAATTTTATTTGCTTAAAGGTAATATAAATTAAGTTGACCTAACATTATGTTATCATTTAAATCTCTCTTATTCAATGTTCTAAGTTTTAATGAATTTTTCTCAATTTCAATTGTTCTTTTCTAAATTTTAAAATAAAAAACTGAATTTCATTTGTGCTCTTCTGAATTTAAAATGTAAAATTTAATTATAAATTGATCTTGTCTAAATTTAAAATATAAAAACTTATTTTAAATTGTTCTTTTCTAAATTTGATATAAAAAACTTATTTTCAAATGTTCTTTTCTGAATGCAAAATAAATAACTTAATTTTCAATTGATGTTTTCCAAATTTTGTATAGAAATTGTAATTTCAATTAATCTTTTCTGAAATATTAATGAAATATAGAAATTTCAACAGTTCTTTTCTAAAATTTAAATGAAAAATCTCATTTTCAATTGTTATTTTCAAAAATTTAAATGAAAAATCTAATTTTCCAATGATCTTTTCTAAAATTTAAATAGAAAATCTTATTTTCAATTGATTTTTTCAAAAATACCGTTAAAAGTAGTGTAGTTTTTTAAGAAACACAATAAGTTTAAGCATCACTGTTCACATATAATTTTATTATGTTTTTCCTTTTGGCCTGTTTTTCGTTTGCCAAAATATTTTCACAAATTGTTGATTTAAATAAAAATTTTACACACAAATACTTTCTAATTCCAAAAATAAAATTTTTAAACAAATAATAAATGTGAACAAATATAAATTTAATTTATAATTTTTTGTTTGTAAACTTTTCGGCAATTTTTACAAATCCATTTTTAAACAATTTTCTATGTACTAAAAATACTAAAAATTTCTTCCCTGTATGGAAATTTAGATGTTTTCATTGTGTTAAATAATTAAATAACTCAAATCGAGATGTTTTCTGGCTTTGAAATATATGAAAAAACAAGTCAATTTGTTTTTTGGAATAAACATCTGTATTCTGCATTTTTCAATATTACATTTATCATTAAATATAAAATTTAAAATGTAGAATTTGATCCCCTATTATGAAAATATTATCCTGAAGAACAATTTTTAAACAAGAAATTAAACAAAATGTTTGGATCATTTTGATCTATCTAACAGGAAAAGCTTAACCCGCTAAATTTAGGATAAATCTTTAGTACTTGGCTCGTTCATCAGATATTTTTTGTTAATAAAATAGTAAAAACGCAATAATTTAAAATATACATATCAGTAGACATAGTAAAATATAATTTTCTAAAGTTTAATTTTTGGAGGTTGATAATTAGCATTTTTATACGATAAGATTAGAAAAAAAATCTTAAAGAACTTATTAAAATTTTTTGGACGCTTAGGGAAAAATCGGTTTTTTCATCAGCCGTATGTATTCTTAAAAATTTCCACTGACAACACTGCTCCAGCTTGAAATTTTACATGTGTAGGGAGAAGATCTGTGTCAAGATCATATATACGTTTTTAATAATTTTAAAAATATAAATAATGTTCAAACAAAAAGTCTTCCGTTTTGACACATTAGAAGTACAAAAATACGGTACTCATTTACCTCTCTAATTCACTTATAATCGTAAATATTTCCCATACTATTTATCCGATTGCAAAGATTAAGGTATCAATTAAAAGCTCTTACTTGCGCATTTATAAAAATAAATTAAAAAAATATAAAAACTTTATAAAAACAACTTTTTTTAACTCTGTGGTATGTCCAAAAGCGGCTTCGCTAACGTAATTCTTCCTTTTTACTCAACTTTTTTTATAAAAATTATTTTTTTAATGCGAGTTTCTTAGGGAAATTCGATTTTCAAAGCCCTATAACTTATATAAAATATTTAATTGCGCTGACAAATTTTTACATCATTATTTTCACCGATAAAAGTACTATCAATGGCGAAAAAAATCAAATAAATTGGAGCTGAGTTAGGGAGGTCTATTTATGCCAAAAATACAAAAATGTATGATATAAATCTTTTAGGAAATACTTATAAATAATGTTCAAACAAACGGTCTTTGGACCCCCCTATATCTAATGGGACACATTTGTGAACCAATGTTCAGCCGGCTAACAGCCGGTTTTGACCCGCCGCCGACAATTTTTAGCAAAGCCGCCGCCGCCGTTAAAATCGTTCGGCGCAGGTCTCTGATTGTAATCAATTCGCCTTAATTAAAAATGTGCGTAAATTTTAATCAAAATATAAACAAACTCCAGCCGCCACACAATTCCAACGAAACAACTGTAAAAAATGTCCATTACCGTAGAAATAAATAAAAAATTATTAAACACCGAAGAAAATAAATTAAAACTTCATTATCTACCCGCCAAAATACAAGGTGATGGCCATGCTAATATTGAAAAATATTTCGATCCTTATACCCATAAGGATCGGGGCATTTTGACGAATGCTTTACGCGGATATCCCTTACAGGGTGAAGTATTAAAAGTTCCTGAAGGCTATAAGGGTTTAGTTCTGCAAGAGACGCGCAAACCTTTAGATGAAGAGGCTGATAGAACGTTGCGCATCAAGGGAAGTTTTGAGGAGTTCACCTATTGGAATTATGACAAGATACCCTCGTTATCTGATGGCTACAAGCAGGCTTTACAAATTTTAAATATAGCTGAAGTAGTAAGTTGAAAAATTGCTCACAAAGTTAATGGATTAAATTATATTTATTTTCTTTCTCCTATTTTTAGTTGTCTGAACCCTGTTCGGAAGAGGATGTTTTGAAGGAAATGGAGGAACATAAAGCTAAAGTTGATAAAAAGGAAAATTAGGTTACTTTATACATACACATAGTTTTAATTAATTTAAATACATGATTAAATAAATACTTTATAAATTAAGATTTTTATTTAATTTCTGTTTTAATCACGTTCTATCTACAGAAAGTGGCATGTTTAGCCGAAGTGGAAAATGATAAATAATTTACAAATCAATTATTTTTTAGAAAATCCGGTAATTTATCTGATTTTTTAAGTTTTCGACAAAATTTTATGCAAAACAATAACTTTTAGTATCAAATCATTGTAAATAATAAACTAAAACTATTATAATAGATTGCCACACTTATCTTTTGTTGGGACCTTCGATTTTACCCATATTTTTAAAGAAATCATTAATGGTTCTTATCTTTTCTCTGTTTTTTTTTTTTATTTTTAATATAGTTATCGAGATTTGAAAAAAGTAGTTTCAGAAAATGTTTACAAACAATTTTGTTAAAATTACTGCTGGCCCTATTTTTTGTTCGTACTGAAAAAGGACTATTTTCGCTTCGGATATTTTTATTGTATAGGTTAGAAAGAAGTGCTTTTTAATATTGTTATCCTTTTTGAAGTTAAGAAAAATTTTTTTGTTGGTCCATAAAATTTTTATCTTTCGAAATTTTTTATACGCCTCTACAGTTCCATTAAGCTTTACAAATAACACCTAAGTATGCTAATAGCAAAATCTGTTTTGACAAGTGTCTTGTTTTTGTCTCCACGACAATTAACTTAAATTTAGGGCCCCGATAAATTTTATTTATAATGGTTCTTATATCTATATATTCAATCCCTATTTCAAAATTTGGATTCTGTTGAGGGGCGAGCAGACCCGCTCAAAGAGCCAAAAACTTTTTAGAAATAAATCTTGAAGTTCTAGTTGGATTAACATAAAATTTCACATAGACGTAGCAGAGGAACGTACAATTTTAAGTTTGGAAGAAGGGCCCCACACACCCTTCAGGAGCGGAGGTAATATGTGCTCAAAATGCGGTACCTCTAACATAAAAATTTTTCATTACTTGCCCAATTTTTGGTTCTTATAAAATTTTGAATATTTTTACATCTTCTTAAAGCTCTCGATAAGACCTATGATAAACAGCCTGCACGTGTTATTTTGTATTTAATTAAGAATTATATCAGCTAGACAGGAAGGTTATTTGAAAAACTTAAGTCTATGGCAAACTCTTTGGAACATAGAGTTTTGTAAACAGCATTTTAGAACATATAGGCTAAAATAGGTCAAATTCGGGACGGTCTGCACATAGCACTGTTAGGTGTTTTTAATTATAAAATCATCTCTGTGAAGATAGCTTTCAGAAAAGTGTTATACTATTATATGTTCTTAAATAAAATTTTATTGGAGAGAAAAAGAGTGTAGACAAAAATAATAAAACTAAAAATAGCATAGTTTTTACAATTTTCAATTTCAAAATAGTTTATTTTGAAACTCAGAAGAGATATCGCCAATTGTTTAAACATTTTACAAAATATTGGGATATATTGGGAATCCTCTTTTTACGTTTACTTTTATGAAACCGATCTTCAACCTCAAATATTTTTTAAACAGATTTTTTAAAATAACTTTTGATGCAATTATGTTAACAACACAACAAAAATTCAAGACTTAAAAAAATGTGCCATTAAAAAAATTTTAAATTTTTTTGAACCCCAAAAGTAAACGAGTTTAAAGAATTCCCCATATATTGAAAAAAAACTGCACCAAGATTTTGCAAAATTGAAATATTTGAAATTTCTAATGCAAATAATTATAAAACTGTAAGAGATAAACAGCACATTCAAACACGTTTTTCGTCGAAGAAGAAGCTTTAAGATGTAAAAATATTTGAAATCGGATATGAAACAAAAATTTGGCAAGCGATGAAAAATTGTCTACGCCAAAGGTACCCATTTTGAGCCCTTACATGTAGCTCCACTCCGGAAGGGTGTGTGGGGACCCCCTTTTGTGAAATTTTATGTTAATCCAACCAGCCGATTAGAAGTTACAGATATATTTCTAAAAAATATGATTCTGCTCCACTATATTTAACTGTTAAGTTTGTACAAAAACAAAGAGGGTGGTATTTATTCACAAAGTTCGATTAGTTTATATTAGATAGAATGATATCTAAAAGTAATAAGTAAAAAAATTAAGTAATTTTTATCAATTTTTTTTTTGTTTTTGAACTTTCATGATTATAAAATGAAACATATGGTGCTCACATTTTGCACACTATTTTTTTCAAGTGTTGTTTGCGCCAGCTTAAACATTTTTGAAAATGGTCCATATATCTGCCAGTTGTATTAAAAATCAAACGATTTGAGTACATAATGCATAACTATTTTTCTGGGAAAATAATTATCCATATTCTGCTTTAAATACAAAATAATTAGCACCTATATTTTTATTCAAGTATTCGATTATTTTCAAAATACTGGTCTATTATTTTTTTATTCTAAACTGCAAAATTTTATTAGAGCGAATAAATTATAAAATTAATAAAAAAAAAAAAAAAATTAAATATTTTTTAAAAAATATCCATACATTTACCCCCTTTCCAAATAAAACTTCAACTTTGCTTTTTTTTGTGTTCTGTTTCCAGTTTTATTTTGGGTTTTTTTATTTGTTGTATTTTGGATTTAATGACACAAACTATTGCTGTTTTTTTATTTTTATTATATTTCCTCTTCAATTGTTTTAAACCATTTAAGACTTGTTAAAGTCTTGTTTTACTGTTTTTTTATGTTCTGTGTTTTTTTTTAGCAATTTTTGTAAATAGGGTTTTAATTTGTTTATTTCTTTAAATTTCTTTATAACCTAACACTTTGCTGTGGAGGCTAAAGTAGTAGGAGATATTCTTTGCTACATTTACATTATATGTAATTGTATTGTTGTATTATTTTTTTTCAATATATATTTTCTTTTAAGATTTTAATCAATTTATATTGATTTGTTGTTTAGTTTAATTTTTATTTTTTGTTTGTTTTTTATAATATTAATTGGAAAATATTTATTTATATATTTATATATATATTAAGTTAATATTGTTTTGTTGTTATTTATTGGTTTAGTATATTATATTATTTTGTTTTGTACTTAATTAAATGGGGGGTTGTTTGAAATATTTTTTTTTTTTTTCTTTCTTTTTTAAACTTTAGGTTTTAATAAAGTTTTATTTGTTTTTATTATTATTATTAAGTTTTTGTACTTATTAGTATTATATAATAATATTATTTATAAATTATTTATATTGTTTTAGAGGTTATTACTTATTTAGTTTTTATTACTTTAATTAAAAAATAATAATACTTTTATTTATTATTTGTTTTAAAGTATTTATTTTTTACAATTTTTAAGTATTTTTCCCAATGTTTTTGTTTTTTCTTTATTTTAAGTTAATTTGAAGAAAAAAAATGTTTATATATTTTTTTTAATAACAACCTTTTCTTTTTTTAAACTTAACTTCCTATATATATATATATAGATATTTATTTATGTATATATTATTTTAATAATTATAGTATGTTTTTGTTGTAATTCCCTTTTTTATAACACTAATTAAAAAATCAAGAAACTAAGAAATTCAATTCATTTAAATGATGTGTTTTTTGTTTTTTAATTTAATTTATAGTTTTTGTTAAAATTTTATTAAATTTGTTAAATAAATTAATATCTTGTTAATTATATAAAAAGAAAAATCTTTAAAAGGGAGTTTTTTTAAGCTTTAGTAGTAGATGGTTTTATTTAGTTTAGATGTGTTTTATTTTTTTATATTATTAATCTAAGCTTGGTTTATAATAAATATTAGTGTTTTTTTTTATTATATTGAAAACAAATAACTTACTATATATTTTATTTATTTAGTTTTTTTTATAATATTATATATTTTTAATATTAAATTATATTACAATAAGTTGGTTTTTTTTTTTCATAAACACACAAATTTTTTTATGTTTTTTGTTATATATTTCACACATTTAATTTTTTTGTAAAAAAAAGTAATTACTTTAAGCTTTTTATTAAATTTTTGGCCTTAAAATTAAAATTTCTTGTGTATGTATTAATTCACAATTTTTAGTAATTATTATTTTTTTTTTTTTTTTTTTTTTTGATTTTTTTTTAGATTTTTTTTAATTTTGAATAATTTAGATACTTTGAGCCCTAAAGTAAATAAATTATTCGTTTCATTTGTTAGTATAAATAAATAATAAACAAACTAAAGATTATATAATTTTTAATAATTAGTAAGAAATTGCAAATTTTTAATACAATTAAAGAATTTTCTTTTTAAAGCCAAAAATATATTTTAAAGATCGTGGTAATTACTTTTTTATTAAGTTAGTTTAATATCAATTTTTATTTTAGCACATGTATATAATTTAGTTGTTTTTTATAATTTATTTCAGTTAAATCTGGTGCTTGTTTTTAATATATAAATTAAATATAAAAATACAAAAGAATTAAATTATTATTATAATAAAAAATATATTAAAATTAATTGTGTAATAAAATCACATTAGTCATCAACAAAAATTTTTGTATTTAATGAAAAAAGTTGTGTAGAAAAGAAAAAAAGAAATTATTTCAAAATTTAGTATTGGAATATTAAATAGAGCCGCATTTTAATATCGTTTTAATTGAAATATTTATAGAATTTAGTTTAAATTTTAATTTAATCAGAAATACGTTTAAAATAATTTAAAAATTAAAAAACAAACATTATCTCAAAATAATTTGGATTAGATTCCAAAATGTGACAAAACCTAACCTCCAAATTAATTCAATATTATTTCTAAAACCTATTGATTTTAAATACACTTTTTTAAGAAAATTTAATTAAAAATCAAAACAATGTACAAAATTTAACATTATTTCCTTTTAATAATTAGTTAGAAATTCGCAATTTTTAAGTAACATAACCTCAAAAAGAAAAACACGTTTATATTTTTAAAAATTTGATTGAAACAACAGATTTTACTAAATATTCATTTAATATCTTTTAATATCAAAGTAAAAATCTTTAATTTTTGTAATATTTAAATTACATAACCTCAAAAATATATTTTTCTTTTTTATGTTATATTTAAAATTGAATGAAAAAAAAAAAAATAATTTTATGACTTGGAATTTATTTAACCACTCAAATAATGTAATATATAGAAAAAATATATTGAATACTTGAATTAAGATTATTTAAAAATTTTTTCTACATAACCACAATTTTTTAAAACTCTTCAACATTTTAATTTTAAAAAATTTATATAGAAAGTTCTAAACCTTTAGAAGTTTATTAAAAAATCCTCAACTAAATTCTATAAATTTTCCACAAATCAATAAAATTATCTTTATAATTTACCCATTCCAATACTTTCCTTTAGTAACAAATTCCTTTTTGTTTAAACAATTTGTGTTATATTTTTGTGTTTATTTTCCATTAAAAAAATTGTGCATATTGTAGGAAAAAAAAGTACATATTTTGTTAATAAAAAAAAAATAAACTAAAAATAAAAAAAAAATGTTAATACTGTTTTAATGTTTAAACTCCTTTTAAGCAATTTCATGATTTTGTATATATTTTTTTATAACAAAAACATACAATATGTTAATAATTAAGTTAAACTTATAATTAAATTAAGAACTAAAATTAATGAAAAAAATAAAATAAATAATGCTTTTGTTTTTTGTTTTGTTTCTTTCATTCTTTCTTATTAAACAAATTAGATTTGATAGAATAGAAAAAAATGTTTAGCGGCATTAAATTGTTTAAGAGTTATACAGGTACTTCTTTGAAGTATTACTTAAAAAAAAAAATATATATATGTTTTTATATATTTTAATATATAAATAAATTTGTTTTCTTGGATTTTGTAGACTATATACAATAAGGGAAATAAAAATTATACAAAATAGAAATACAATTAAGTAAAAATTAAGAAAAATAAAATTAAAACAAATCTAATTACAAAAACCCTACAAATGCTTATTTTTAAAAAAAAGGGTAAAAAAATATTAAATATTAATAAATTCAGTTTTAAAAGCCCTGGTACCTCAATTTTCTTCTAAACAGGGCAGAGTAATTTTTTTATTTATTTAAATTATTACTCTCTTATATGCTTTTGTTTTAGAATTTCTTTGTTTTTCTTTCTTTATTTTAATAATATATATTACCAAAATTTGGTTGTTTTTTATTATGTGGAAAAGGTTTGAAGGGATCGTCATCATCGGCCAAGTAATCTGTTTTGTATGAAAAATTGGCTAATTGATTATGTTTTGAGGTTGTTTTATAATATTTAAGATCCCAATCATATTGATTTTTATAATGTTGCTTATGTTGTTGTTGCTGCTGCCATTTGTTGTAGTTATTGTAAGAAGAAAAATTATCATAGTAATCATCATAGTAGCTGGTAAGCTGATTTTGTTGCTGCCTTTTGGATTTATGTTTTTTATTGTTTTGCAATCCAGCCTCCCAATGTCAAACTTGCGGTTTATGTTTCCCACCACAAATGCCACACGAAATACCAATTAAATGACATACTCTCAAGGGGGGATAACACCATAAACAGGGCACCAATAAAGACAGTAAAGTTAAACCAATCCATCTGAAAATAATAATAAAATAAAATTATTTTTTTATTTTATTAATAAATAATATGTATGTAGCTCTTTCTACTTACCTTTTAGTGCAACCATCTTCATTAACACACTCACATGGATGCTGTGGTGTCTCCCCATCGGAATCACTCATAAAATGATATACCATACAGCGTGCACAACCTATACCTGATATACACTCAAAACCCGAACGAAAACAATCGGGTGCAAATTCACAAGCCCCTCTACGATTACAATCGTCTGCATAGAGTTCATGACAATAACGACAGCGTATCAGCTGTTGTGACTGTGTTGGTTTTTGTAATTTTTGCTTTAGTATATCAATATCGGGATCTTTGATAATACCACCGGAAATAGGTGAAGATTGTGCGGCCAGACAGTGAGAAGCTGCCTCAATAGCATTGAGTTTTTTCAAAGTTGTTATAGAATCACAACGTGCACTTAGGACTTGAGCGGCTACAGGTTGATCTACCACTGGATAATTGTAGTCGTGAACCTGTAAAGGAAATAAACAAGTTAGTATATATTTTAAAATTGAATATAGTTTGTAAAGACTCACAGCTGTTAAAGTAACATAGGAATAATTTTCACTAGGAGCAATTGCGGCTGGTGTAGGATCTGTTGATGTTGTGGTGTTGCTAATGGTGGTGGTGTTGGTTGTGTTTACACTGCTTGGCGGAGGTGTTTGTATGCAAGAGTTTTCACCCGATATGTAATGAATTTTTGCAATTTCTTTATCTTTTAAATCGTCATTAAATCTTTCACCACGATCTTTTAAACTGACTGCAATTATTTAAAAATTAAACAAATGAAATTTAGAACCTTTTTGAGAAAAAAGTCTTATTCAGCTAAAATATAAATTACATACACTGGTCTGCAAAAACAATTGTTTTCTATCCCCTTTAAACAAAAATAGGTTGAATATGATTTTTTTTTTGTCTCTTATAAGCATTACTAATATGACCCTCAGAAGGTCCGATCATAAAAATGTTTAGAAATCTTCTCATATATTTCTTTACAAAGGTTTAAAGCCAACGACATTCCCTTAGCCAGCCTATTCCTATGACGAATCAAAAATCGATCTAGAAAACTTGATAGGTTCCTAGATCGATTTTTGATACACTTTCCAATTCGTCGAAGAATCGACTGCCTAGCCATTTCTGCCTACTCAGTGACATATAACATGCTCCACTGTCTCTATTTCCTAATTAACTTCACACATTCTGCAAAGACCGGAGGAACCTATATGACATTTTCCCTATTGGACAATAACCTGTCAAAATATCTATCATGGTTTTCAAGTTTCTTCTTTTCATGCCTAATAGTAGTTTTGTATCTGCCATATCAAGTTTCGATCATAGGACCCTTACTATTTTGCAGTCTGTTCTGCTATTCCATGCATGATTAGTTCTCTTCCGAATCCACTCTTAAAGTAACCTGAAGTAAAAACCTAAGGGTGGTTTCACACCACTTTCACTTTCAGCTCCATCCAAAGCAGAACCGTTCCTAACTAAGTCATCAGCTATTTCATTGCCAGTTATCTTGCAAATGACCCGATATCCAGCAGAGGCTAATATGATAATCGCTCATCAATCTCCTAAGACCCTTCCTACAGTCGCTAACTAGCCTAGACTTGGTCCTCCTCAAAAACTTTTCAATACAATTAAATACGATACAACCTGAAGTTTAGGATTTATTAGCAAAAATGTTGCTATCGACATCACTGTGTGACCACTTTAATAGGGCAGTCACACTATTACACTATTACAAAAAGATGCTGACTAAAATTATCTTCAAGTTATCCTAGCATTATTTTTTTAACCGCTTATTTAAGTTTAACCGGAATTATTTAGAAACTAAAGGCAAAAAAAAAAATAATAATAAAATAATGCGATATTAGGAAAAAATTAGCTTATTAAAAACTAAGCAAAAAAATTAAATAAAAGAAAATCTTGAAGCAAAATTTCTTTGCAAACCAGTGACATCTAGAAATAATTTACATTTTCGAATATTAAATTGTTTCTTTAAAAACTAATACAAGTTTTGTATAAAATCCTTTTTTTGAAAAAAAAAAAAAAAAAAAAAAAAAAATTATCTTCAAAACATAAATAAATATTCAGTATAAAAAAAAAACTTGTCCCACAAACACAAATTGTATTTTAAATTTTAAACCATACCATGACTATTTTCACTGCCATCTGGACTGGAATGACCTTTTTGTTTATTATCAATTGATTCACAGGGTAAATCCAAAGTCTTAAAAATAGAACAAACAAAATAAAATTTTGTTAGTAAATGAAATGCATAAATGAGCTTAAATATCAATAAACAACAATACAACAACAAACAAAACCAAAAAATGTACAGAACATACCATAAAAACATCATCTTCACCAACAGAATCGTATTTGGTCAATGGTGGACATATAATGGAAGGATTTGATTTGGCCATGCCATCAATTAATTCATTATATGCTCGTAAAATGCCTTTATCAAAGGCACGAGCATCAGCAGCAGTTTGAAAGGTTAGACCATTTCTTTGTTTACCAGCACGCCAATGATGAAATGTAGGCATAACTTTATAATATTTTAGATCACGGTTAATGACACAGCTTAAAATAACCTTTAAATTAAATTAATAATAAAAATAATAAGTTTATATAAAAGTAAGTAGGTATATACTTTTTAATGATAGAAAACTTACACTTTGATCTGATATTCTTTGACCATATATGATGTATTCATGTCCGCTAGCACCAGGGGATAGTCTAGCTCGTTTGCGTATAGAAACATTAGCTAGACCACCCCCGGCCAGTGGTAGCCAACCTTCAGTGCTTTCGTCTCTGGTCATAACCTGTGCTCTTACTGTTACTAGAAAATCGCTGAAAAAAATTATTGATTAAAAAAACATTTTATTATGACATTTTTATTTAAAGTTTAAAACAATTATATTTTAAACTAAAAAATAGTTTTTATACGAAAAACTGAAAATCGACTTCCTATGGCGAATGATACAAAAAAGGGTACAAAAACTGAAAATCTACACCCGTATTCAAAATAAAAAATGTATGCTTGCTAACGAGTAGCTAACTTTTTTGTATCCAAAATTCCATATGAAAAAGTTAGCCACTCGTTAGTAAGCATAAAATTTTCATTTTGAATACGGCTGCTAATCTTTAGTTTACATTTTTTCGATACTTCAAAAATAAATTAATTAATTAAATAATAAATATGAATAAATAAATAAAAAATAAATAAATAAATATAAATAAATAAATAACTATAAAAATAATACATAAATTATTAAAATGCAGTATAAACTAGATAATCTGGATTATTGATTGCCGACCCCAATGTATATTAAAAATCCGTATTAATGAGCGGAATACAGAAAAAATATTTAAACAATTTTTAAAATTGGTTTTCAGTTCCCTACTACCACTACTATGTGTCCAAAAGTGGAAAAAATTATTTCCAAATGAGAAAGCAACATAAAACTTGGTGTAGAAAATCATGTTGCTAAAATAAGCACTTTAAAAAAGCAAAAAGTATATAGTCGGTCAAGGCCGTCAACATGATACCCTACACCATTTTGTGGGAGTATAATAATTTGGGAAAGAGACTTATATTAGACCTGTGGTCAATTAAAAATTGTTGCCGCTAAAATTGAACACATAGTGCTCTGATTGAAAAAACCATACATTTCGGCCAAAAAAAAGTTTCGTTTATTTTATAGAAATGGGTGTCAAAAACGTCGTCATTTTGAGCTGGTTAAGGAAAAAATATGTTAAAAATTTTCCCCACAGAATTTTGCTTCGCTAGAAGACTTTTTATAATATTTTGATGAGCAAATTTTTTAAAAATTATCTATTACACAGGGAAACACTGATTCTGCGGCACGGGGTTTCTCAGTCAATTCGGATACTCGATATTAATATTTACTAAACCTCTAAATCCACTTTTGTTGAATTGACTCTAGTTCTCGCGATTTATAAATTTAAGGAGGCTGCAATATATCTCGAAAACGACTTGTCTGATTTTGTTCAAAAAAATTTAAATTAAAATTATCTTCAAGTCGTTCGTACATTACTTTTTATTACGGTCAACGGTTATGGGCATATTCAGATATTTTTCTTGAAATGTATAATGTATATATAAAATTAATTTTTTTCTCAAAAGATGGGCTTAATATCTCTATAACTGTTGACCATATTAATGTAAGAACGACTTGAAGATGGTTTTAATTGGGATTTTTTGATATTTTTTTGAACAAAATCAGACAAGTCGTTTTCGAGATATGCTTCAATATATAGTGCAGCCTCCTTAATTTTACAAATCGCGATTTATAGCGAGAACTAGAGTCAATTCAAAAAAAGTGGATTAGAGGCACATATTAACGCCGAGTATCCGAATTGTCTGAGAAACCCCGTGCCGCAGAATTTTTTTCTCATTTTGTAGCTCTGTGTTATCAGAAGTACTTCCACTATGCGAATTTTTAATACTTTGCTAGTAAAGGAACAAAGCGATTACATTTTTATTCATTTTTCAAGAAAACTATCGAACTCTTTTTTTGCATGATGACGCTTTATGGACCAAAATTATTACGAACTTAAATTTGAGGAGCAGAATTTTAAAGACAAAGTGATTACCTACAGTTTAATGTATATCTTAATGTCAGGAAGCCAGACATGGGATAGCATCTTCACAAACTTTCATATAATTGGCGTAAATATTTGTAAAATTATGTTTTTCGCTACAGACAATGTTATAGAAAATGTTTAAAATATCGCGTAAACTGATATTAACAAATGACACATCCGAGTCAAAATGTCGTTGAAAATTTTTGAAATGCAAAAATTATATGCAACTAGTTTTTCCCGGTGCGTTTCGCTACCCCTTATTAGACAATTTTTAGAAAATCGGTTTAGCCGTTTCAGAGTTTTAAAAAAATTAGCGAAACATGTGGGCGAGATCGAACATAACCTATAACCACCACCGCTACTGATACGATCTGTGTGCCAGTTTACGTGAGAATAAGTTTAGCCGTTTAGACGTGATTGACGAACAAACAAATTTACACTTCATTTTTATAATATACAGTCGAACACGGTTATAGCGAACTTTTTTATAACGAAGACATTTTTATGGACCCAAGAAGAATTTTTATACAAAAAATTACATTTATAACGAAGTCCCACAAATACTTGTTTTATATAAATAAAATTACACATTTCAAATGTTTCAAAAATTAAAAACTAACATTTTTTTTTTATTTATTTCCATTTAAATTATTAGTCAATCAGAAATAATTTTCATTAATTTATAATTAAATTATCGGCAAATAAAAGATGAATTATACATTTACAGTTGTTAACATTTTTAACATAACATACATTTATCGAAAATAGCTAATAATAAAACTAAAATTACACTGGTCGACAAAAAAATCCTCCACCAAAGACAAATAGTTGAACTTGATCCTTTTTGATGTGCTAAACACGAATCTGCTATCAGTTTTTTCCATTACGTCTGGATTTTTTTTATGGGCGTGTCTAATATTTTGCCCATGGTAAGGCCATTACTCTAGTATATATCCTCATAACTCAAGAACGGTGTGTACGATTAACATAAGTGATACCCCAAAAGATGCGTACTAAATGTCTTCAAATCACCCAAACATAATTTTTTTATGTGCTCATTAGTTTCGAAGTTACTTTGAAATAAGTTTCCAAAAAAATCTTTTTCAAGTAAAATTTAAAATTTTTTTGTTACAAATTTTTTTTTTTTTTTGATAAATGAAAACAACAAAAATATTTCAGTTTATCATCCTTATCTTAAAGCTGGTAATGCTGCAAATAAAATAAGGTATGTATCTTCAAAATTGATGCACAAATCTTGATTTCATTCACAGTAAAAATACCCATGTTACATACAATTGAGTAGAAATACAGTGGTGGACAAAATTATTTTTTATTTTTTCTTGAAACAAAAATAGGTGGACTAGGTGGATATTGAGTTAAACATGAATCAACATTCACTTTTTTTCTATCACGTACTGATTTTTGTTTATGGGCATGACTAATACATCACCTTATTCAGCGGTCACACTATAAAATTCGAGAATGGTTTGTCAAATTTAGGCTATAACACAAGAACCATTTACACGATTTTGATAAATGATACACCAAAAGATGCATATGAAAATTGTCTTCAGGGTATGTCAACAATATTTTTTATTCTCTAATGAATTTTAGAGTTATGAATCAAAATTTTCACCATTTCTAAAAAAAAAAAAAAAAAAAACATTTTTTAATTTTTTTCGAATAACTACTAACTAATTACGAATAACTACGGAAATATTAAATAGACAAAAATTATGTAAATTCAACTTAAAGAAAATTTAAGTCGCTATATATTGCAGTTTAATATATTCTAATAGGACAAACCTTTCTCGAGTAATAGAGGTGTGACTGCCTAAAGGCGGGTCATAGTTGTCATGCCCATAAAAAAAATCAATACGTGATAGAAAAAAAGTAAAAGCTGATTCTTATTTAGCACGTTAAATTCCATCTAATCCACCTATAATTTTTTATTTAAGGAGTATAGATTTTTTTTTTTTGTTTGCCCACTAGTATATTTCCACTTAACTGTAGGTATACATGGGTATCCTAACTGTGAAATGCAATCAAGACTTGTGTATCAATTTTTATGATACGTGGCTTTATTTACTCGTAGTTTTGACAGCTTTGAGATAAAGATGATAAACTGAAACATTTTTGACGTTTTCGCTTTTAAAAAGAAGTTTTAGTAAAAAAAGAAATCTTGAATTTAGCATGAACAATTTTTTTGGACATTTATTTCGAAATATCTCCTAAACTATTGAGCGGATAAAAATTTGTTAGTATAACGACTTAAATCCAGTTTTGTTCCACATACTTTGGTGTATTATTTATATAAATCGTGCATACCGTTCTAGAGTTATAGTGAAATATAATCGAGTAATCGACTTATTTAGGCCTCAATATTAGCCATGCCCATAAAAAAATCTCAACCTGATGGGAAAAAACTGAAATAGATCCACATTTTTTTTTTTTTTTTTTTTTTTTTTTTTTTGAAGGAGCACGAAAAAAAATTTTTTTTTTGTCGACCAGTGTTATTTGAGGATTAAACACTAAATATTAGAAAATCGATATTCCTCAAAAAGTAAATATCTCTAAACAAGCTAATTTAAAAACATCGGTTATAAAAGAAAACATTGAATTAGTATTAAAAATACAATTAATTTCAATTTGACATTTGTGAAATGATAATATTATTCCTGATTGACGTGCAAGCTCGGTATTCGCGACTACCCATTATCGCGACGGCTTAATTTTTAAAATTGCAGCTTCTATTATCGCGACAGTTACGAATATAAGATAGAGATGTAAATTTCATAGCACAATTGTGATGGCTGAGTTCACACGTTTTCTTACGCTCTTTATTTAATCGTTGCTGAGAGTGCAAAAAGTCGATGTTTATTTGGTAAACAATTTCTTTGATATTAATGATAAAATTGTAAGGATGGCTGAGAGTGCAAAAAGTACAAAATGTGCTGAAAAAAGGTGATAGAATGAATTATTTGGTAAACAATTTCTTTGATATTATAAAATTGTAAGGATGGTAATAATATTTTGTATGGCAATATTAATAGTCTTAAGTGTAAAGAAGCGAAAATGTATAAAACACCATGTATAACTAATGTATTTCGTTTACTAAACCCAATTTTCTTTGAGTGTATTTTTTCCACTCTCACAAACACAATTACATTTTTAGTCATTGACACATCCCTAATATAAGATCAAAATCAGCCAAAAAGGTTAATATAAAAAAACTGAAGCGATTATAGAACCTGAAATTTTAAAAATTAAACCGTCGCGATAAGCAGGCCGTCGCGAATACCGAGCTTGCACTGATATTAATCATTAATATTTAAAAATTATAAATATTGCCCATTTTTAACGGAAAAAAATATGTTTTAATTCCAAATATTAGTATTGTAATGATATATGTACGTTAGTGTCCCGTGGACAAAAATATTGTAGGAAGACGATGCGTAAGAATTAGCTTAATATGGGAAAAATATTAAAAAAAATTTAAATTTTATCTTCAGTTCCCTAACAGCGATTGAGTCACGGGTATAGAGCATTTCGTCCCAAAAATCGTATTGAGTTTTGTCTTGAAATGGATATAAAAAAATTCGTAATTTTTAGCCAATTATAAAAAAAAGTATTTTAAAAAATTTTCGCAAAAATGTTGGTCCATAAACCATTATTTTAGTACATCATGCTAAAAAAAATGTCGATATTTTTCTTAAAAAAATAGATAAGAATTTTATAAATTTTGTTCCCTTTATGGCTAAAATATTAAAAATTTGCATTGTAGAAAGTACTGTTGATAATATGTAATTTTCCAAATTTTTCCAAAAAATTGTTCATAAAAATACCTTAAAAAGAGCGAAACAAAATCCCCACGAATTTTTTGATACACATTTCGATTACAAAATCGAAATTTTTTTTACCAAAATGTATGAGACCCATGATTTTTCAATCGCTGGTAGAAAAAATTTCGATATTTTTCTTAAAAAATAGATAAGAATTTTATAATTTTGTTCCCTTTATGGCTAAAATATTAAAAATTTGCATTGTAGTAAGTACTGTTGATAATATGTAATTTTCCAAATTTTTCCAAAAAATTGTTCATAAAAAAAAAAATTGTTTGATACACATTTCGATTACAAAATCGAAATTTTTTTTACCAAAATGTATGGGAACTAGATCCACATTTTTTTTTTTTTTTGAAGGAGCACGAAAAAAATTTTTTTTTGTCGACCAGTGTTATTTGAGGATTAAACACTAAATATTAGAAAATCGATATTCCTCAAAAAGTAAATATCTCTAAACATGCTAATTTAAAAACATCGGTTATAAAAGAAAACATTGAATTAGTATGAAAAATACAATTAATTTCAATTTGACATTTGTGAAATGATAATATTATTCCAGATTGAAGTGCAAGCTCGGTATTCGCGACTACCCATTATCGCGACGGCTTAATTTTTAAAATTGCAGCTTCTATTATCGCGACATTTACGAATATAAGATAGAGATGTAAATTTCATAGCATGGCTGATGGCTGAATTTACACGTTTTCTTACGCTCTTTATTTAATCGTTGCTGAGAGTGCAAAAAGTACAAAATGTGCTGAAAAAAAGTGATAGAAAGAATTATTTGGTAAATAATTTCTTTGATATTATAAAATTGTAAGAATGGTAATAATATTTTGTATGGCAATATTAATAATTTTAAGTGTAAAGAAGCGAAAATGTATAAAACACCATGTATAACTAATGTATTTCGTTTACTAAACCCAATTTTCTTTGAGTGTATTTTTTCCACTCTCACAAACACAATTACATTTTTAGTCATTGACACATCCCTAATATAAGATCAAAATCAGCCAAAAAGGTTAATATAAAAAAACTGACGCGATTATAGACCCTGAAATTTTAAAAATTAAACCGTCGCGATAAGCAGGCCGTCGCGAATACCGAGCTTGCACTGATATTAATCATTAATATTTAAAAATTATAAATATTGCCCATTTTTACCGGAAAAAAAATATGTTTTAATTCCAAATATTAGTATTGTAATGATATATGTACGTTAGTGTCCCGTGGACAAAAATATTGTAGGAAGACCCCTCAAACGATGCGTAAAAATTAGCTTAATATGGGAAAAATATTAAAAAAAAAAAATTTAATTTGATCTTCAGTTCCCTACCAGCGATTGAGTCACGGGTATAGAGCATTTCGTCCCAAAAATCGTATTGAGTTTTGTCTTGAAATGGATATCAAAAAATTCGTAATTTTTAGCCAATTATAGAAAAAAAGTATTTTAAAAAATTTTCCAAAAATGTTGGTCCATAAACCATTATTTTAGTACATCATGCTAAAAAAAAATGTCGATATTTTTCTTAAAAAATAGATAAGAATTTTATAATTTTGTTCCCTTTATGGCTAAAATATTAAAAATTTGCATTGTAGTAAGTACTGTTGATAATATGTAATTTTCCAAATTTTTCCAAAAAATTGTTCATAAAAATACCTTAAAAAGATCGAAACAAAATCCCATGGGAAACATTTTTAAAATATTTTTTCCATAACCAGCATAAAATTACGAATTTTTTGATACACATTTCGATTACAAAATTGAAATTTTTTTTACCAAAATGTATGGGACCCATGATTTTTCAATCGCTGGTAGGGAACTGAAGACCAATTTAAATAATTTTTTTGTATAAAGCAAATTTTTACGCATCGTTTGAGGGATCTCCCTACTTCGAAATCCGAAAAAGGCTTTCCTCGGGACACTCTAATGTACGTGTATATTTTTTTTTTAAATTTTACAGATATAACGAACTACGTTTATAACTTCGTTTATAACCAACTAAATATGTCGGTCCCTTCGAGTTCGCTATAACAGTGTTCGACTGTATATAAGGATTTCGTTTTCACCAAATTTCAATATTTTGTTCTGAATTTTTTCAATGTAAGATATTACTTAAGATCATCGAAAAATATTTGTAGAATCATTTTAGTGATTAAAATTGATATTATAAAAAAAAAAAAAAAAATAATAATAATAATAAAGGAACGTCATTTACATCGGCTACAGCGACATTCATCTCCAAACGTATTTTGCTTGCTGACAACTATAGCGAAGTAATAAATGATGTTAATATTGATGTCAAATCAAAGCATTTTATTAGCTTGATACTAAAATTCAGATGGCGTCAAAATATTTTAAGGACTTATAATTGTATGGACCAAAAAAACATGTTCTTAGCCTCAAAAGTCAAACCCAAATTTTTCGCATTATAGTTCAAATTTTGACATAATAAAATCAATTTACGATGAAAAATTGATCATCAAATACGAAAAAAGTTAAAAATTTTGCTCACTTTTTGTAAGGAATATTATTATGAGTATTAATGTTCAAACGACTATACTTTCCAAATTAAAGCCGATATTTACTTAATTTTTTCAGCGAACGATCCCAAGATATGTCTTTTATTATTAATAATGTATTTTTTTTATTTTTTTTTTTTTTTTTTTTTTTTTGCTGTATACGAAATCGTGCAAAAAATAAAATTAACAATTTTTCTTTTCAGTGTATTTCGATAAATATTGAAGATTCTGCAAAAATTTTGTCATGTGTTTATAGTACTGTAGAAGTTCTATAGAATCGCGTTGTTTTGATTTTGATAGAGCCAAAACTCTATTTTGAAGATTTTTTTGAAAGTTTTAAATTCAAATCTCCACAGCTTTTGCGCGCATCGAAAAAAATTAAAAAATTTTTGAAAATATTTTTACTTAAAATTTTTTGTTTTTCCTCATATACAAATAGATGAATAAACAAAAAGTAAAAAATTATATAAATAAAATAAATATAAAAATAACTAAAATCAATAAATAAATAGAGTCCTATTAAACTATCATTCGAAAACAACCTTGAGTTTTATTGAACCGCGAAATTCATTGATCCATTTTTTGTTGTTCTATGCTGCTACCATTGATTTACCCTCTTGAAAAATACTCTACATCGCTTCCTCCTCTACATATTTTTGTGTCATTTCTACTCAATTTAATATTTAATGATTTTTTTTTTTTTTTTTTTTTGCTTCGATTTTATTTTGTATTGTCGGTGCGTATTCATAATAAAATAAAAAGAAAACTAGTGTGACATACACACAACACAATTTATTTTTTCATTCATATTATAATAAATGGCTTATAACAACGAAGAATATCATCGATGAGGACTTTGCTTTTACTTCGTTTTTTATTATAGAAAACTATTCAACTTTTTTTTTTCATTCATATAAAAGTTATTCGTTGGATATTCGCTGTATAGTTTTTTTTTTTTTATTTCTGTTTTTGCATAAAGAGCGAAAGTAAAAGAGAATTTGCGAAAAGGGTTGCCAATAAGTTAAAATGTAATTGTATGTCAAATATTTGCTAGGTTTTGTATAATTTCATGTTAGGAATTTTTTATGTATTATTTTATTAATTTTTAGTTGAAATCTTCATCTTACTATGTATGTAGATAAGTTTTATCGAAAAAATATTTCTGAATAGTATCGAATTAAAAATGTATCAACATTTGTCAAACAATCCCTCATATATCATACTACCTTCAAATAAGATTTGTAATTATTTTCATACCTCATTCTAAACAAATTCATATATTTATTTCAAATGGAGCCATTAAAGCAGGGACCGTAACCGTTATAACTTTTATCATAAAAATCAAATAACAGTTATTTTTTGATTTTTATTTTTTTGAGCAGAAATACCGGTTATTTTTAGATTTTTATTTTTTTGATCAAAAATAAATTTTATTTGTGATTTTTATTTTTTCCAGCAAAAATAACAGTTATTTTTTGATTTTTATTTTTTTGAGCAAAATACCGGTTTTTTTTCCACTTTTATTTTTTTGAGCAAAAATAACAGTTATTTTTTGATTTTTATTTTTCGAGCAGAAATAAATAAGTTATTTCTTCACTTTTACCACGGAACAAAATCACCAAAATAAAAACTCCAAAAATAAAAAAATAGACAAAATGTGTTTATTTACAAATTATACAAAGACGAAAAGCGAAAAAAATATACTCCGAAATGAAATAAATAAAAAAATATATTTAAAAAATTCAAAATTAAAAAAATAAAGAAAATAATTATTAAAAACACTAGAACAGTTAACAATTATTAACAACAAAATTAACAAAATTTAAGTTTCAGAAAATAACTTTTATTTCTGCTCAAAAAATAAAAATCAAAAAATAACCGGTATTTCTGCTCGAAAAAATAAAAATCAAAAATAAAAGTTATTTTTGCTCAAAAAAATAAAAATCACAAAATAACCGGTATTTCTGCTCGAAAAATTAAAAATCACAAAATAACTTTTATTTCTGCTCAAAAAAATAAAAATCAAAATTTTAAAAAGCATATCATTTTTTGAAAGTAGACTCCATACAGATCACAATGATGTATTTGAGTCAGTTTTCCGACATTTTGTGCTACTGCTTTTTTTGTTTAAAAATTCAAAAATAACAGTTATTTTCGGTCCCTGCATTAAAGTATAATAATGTCAATCCTTCAAACTACCCAGAATTGCGGTAATATTAAAATATCAGATCCAATTTAAAATGATATATGGGTCTTTTACTTTTCAGTGTTCAAGTATGATTAAGCAATTTTAAATACTTATTATAGACAGATGGTGCGAAAAATTTGGTAAAAAATATCTCAAACTGTTTTCAGAAGTTATACCAAATAAAAAATTATATTTAATAAAATAAATACCAAATGTTCACTGAAATTGTTTTTCTTATTCTTTAAAAATTTAAAAAAGGTTAATTTCTAATATTTTATCATAAATTTTCATAATACGTTAAAATGGGAACCAAACACCACTTTTTGTTTAAGGTTCTCTCTTCACATAACCGTAAACGATATCAATAAACTTTCTTTAGTAATAAAAACTTACATATTTTTTTTATTTTTTTTGATCCTGATTATCTCTACTGCAATATTTTTATGAATTTCGGAAGTGACCAAACCATGGGTAAGTGGATGGTATTAATCGTGAACTTTAGAAATACGATAAATATCAATTTACCCGTCCATTTTACCCATGGGTAAATGGATGGTATTAATCTGGAACTTTAGAAATACGATAAATATCTGGCGTAATTCTTTACTCTAAGCTTTTGTAGACACGAAATGATGAAAATCTAAATGCACTATGCTACGTAAAATATATTTAGAATCAGAACAAATTAAAAATGAGAGAAACTATAGTCGGTCAAGACCGACCATATGATACCCTACACCATTGTGTATGAGCTAAAAATTAGACCTGTGGCCAATTGTAGACCAACAGTTTTAATAAATGTAAAATAAATTATACAAATACAGAACAATGCATTGATACTAACGTCTATATGATTTTATGCCCTTTAGGGCGATTCCCGGAAGTGGGTTTATATGGGAGCTATGGTAAATTATGGTCCGATTCTCATAAATTTTGGCAATTTTGTTTCTACTTATATAAAACTTATTTGTGTTAAAGATTAACTTGATACTATCATTGGTATAAGATTTATGCACATTAAAGTGATGTTCGGAAGAGGGGATTTGTATGGGAGCTATGGTCAATTATGGACCGATCTTGATGATCTTGATTTGGCACAAAGATTGACACTTATACAAAACTCCTTTGTACCGAGTTTCATTGAAATATTGCTATATTTAAGGCATTTATAATCGTTAAACCCCTATTCCGGGAGGACATTTGTATGGGGGCTAGGTGAAATAATGGACCAATTTCAATAGGCTTCGTCCTTGTGTCAAAATAATTATTCGTGCCAAACAGTTTAATGATAACGAATTGGAGGTTTCCTCGATCAATAGTCGTTCCTAAGGCAAGAAGTGTTTGCAAAATCATTGGGAGTAGATCAAACAATTTTAAGACATTTGGAAAAGACTTTGGCACAAAGATTGACACTTATACAAAACTCCTTTGTACCAGGTTTCATTGAAATATTGCTATATTTAAGGCATTTATGATCGTTAAACCCCTATTCCGGGAGAACATTTGTATGGGGGCTAGGTGAAATAATGGACCGATCATAACTAATTTCAATAGGCTTCGTCCTTGTGTCAAAATAATTATTCGTGCCAAACAGTTTAATGATAACGAATTGGAGGTTTGCTCGATCAATAGTCGTTCCTAAGGCAAGAAGTGTTTGCAAAATCATTGGGAGTAGATCAAACAATTTCAAGACATTTGGAAAAGACTTAGACTCATACAAAAGCAATGAAACCGGGTGAGCAGACGTTAAAAGGTTGGGATAGTGTAAACTTCACGGGTTACTGTCAAATAAATTAAATACATAATTTTCAATAAACGTAATAAAACGTAAGGAGTGTGTTAAAAAAAATCTTAACATATATAAAATTTGGAAACTGATAATTTTAGAGTTTTGACTTTTTTATATTTAATTGATATTATATTACAGTTCATAGAAAAATATATTTTTTATAGTTCTAACCATTACTTATGAACTCGTGGACCTTTTTCGATAACTCTTCCATTAAAAATTAGATAGTCGTTTCAGCCACTTTTTTTGATACAGTATGCACATCTTCTTTTAAAATCTTCGATATTTTGGAACACCTTTTTTGTGCTCTTCAATTCCCTTTTCACAAGAGCCCAATATCTCTCCACTGGTCTTAGCTCCGGACAATTTAAAGGATTGACCTATCTTGATACAAAAACTATGTTATTGTTTTGGTACCACTCCAGAGGTTTCTTACCGTAGTAACATGATGCCAAATCGGGCCAAAAATGTGTGGACATATTGTGCTCTCTTATGCAAACCGTCACCGAAAATGCAAAACAACGTAACATCACTTTTCACAACTTTTCAGGAGGCACTAAAAACTTTATAAAATCTAAACAAATTGTCCTACAAACAAAATTTTTGGGTTATTACATCCTTAAATATTGCCTATTATATTAATGATGAATAATTTAATTTTTATTAAATAATTTTTAAGTTATGTGGTTTACGTTTTTCAAGATTTAAATTTTATGAAGCCAAAAAAACGTAACATCAATAAAAATTTTAGAAAAATTATAATTAAAAGAATTTTTGATAACTTTAATTCGTAAAAAAAAAAAGAAAAAAAATTTTTATTTTTTTTTAACAAATGTGATTTTCGTCGTAATTTTAGTCGTCGAATTTTTTTATGAAATTTGATTTAAATTTCCGTGCCCTATACATGGCTTCTAAATTTTTTCCAGGATTCCTGTCTGGAATTTTTTGGACTTTATATGTTTTCAACTACGCATTAGCTTTAACTTTTCGCACCAAATAGCTAGAGCTCTGAGCTAATCGGGATGTGTTTCAATATGCTTTCAATTTTCTGGCCAATATCATGCGGAACTTTTCTTCTTCCCTAACTAGGTTTCCTATCAATGGTCAAATTCTTCGATACTGTTTAGTAACATTGAAAACAGTTTGACAGCAGACATTTTTTTTTTTTTTGTACGACATATTTGAATTTTTTTGAAATTTTGTTTTTCACTCATTTTCATCAAACTCACAACAAATCAACATGGTTGTCATTAAAAATAATAACTGACATATTTTTCAAAGACAACTAGATCAAAAAAATGTTAAATATTGCTTCCGAAAAAAGTTATGAGGCAAAACGTGTGTTAAGACCAAAATAAACATATAGTCCTTATCTATGTTTATTTTCATCAAAAATAATTACTTTAGGGTATAAAGAGTGGTCCGGAATGCTTTTTGTCATTTTCAAAATACAATAACTCAGAAACTAATAAATACATTTTATGATATAAATGCAAATAATATGTGTGTAAAATATTGTAAAATATTTACTGTTATAACAAAAAAAAAAAAATAATAAAAAAATGGACATTTTCGGTAAAAATTATGGTTCAATTTAAAATGGAGCCAATTATAATTCTCACGTGTATATTTAGGGAAAAAATATATATTTTAAATTTGCATATATTTGAATATTAAATTATACACATTGAACAAAATTTATCAATCAATTATAATATAAAGTATTGTAAAACCAGGTGCACAGAAAATTGGGCATGATGGCCCAAGTTTTTGTATTATTTAGAGAAATTCAAGTCTCACGCTATATTTGCACATATTTTTTTAAATTGCTTATAAATTTAGTATCCTTTAGGTTGATTATTTGCTCGTATCTTAAGGTTAATTTCTAATTAATAATATATACCACCACCAATTTCGACCAATTAATATAGCAAGAACTTTCCAAAATCGTATGACAGTAAACTCTGTCAATTACTTAATTTATTTCGTATGTCTGGCAATCAGTCATTGTAGTATAAGAGTTGTTCGTTCCCAAATTTCAGTTAGTGTAGTTTTAATATTACAAATGTTGAGATATGTTTTCTCTATAACTACACCAATTTATGACATTTTATGCTCAAAATAATTCTGGGTTTAGTAGATCTCCTATACCTAAAAATATTGTACAATAGAGTAATATGGAAAAAATATTAACCAAAAAATAGTATTGAGGTTTGTCTTAAAATATATATCAAATTTTTATAAATTTATAGGAAGACCCCTCAAACGTTTCGTCAAAATTATAATAATATGGGAAAAATATTTAATAAAAATTAAAATTGATCTTCAGTTCCCTACCAGCGATTGAAAGTCACGGGTCTAGAACATTTCGTCCAAAAAATAGTATTGAGTTTTGTCTTGAAATAGCGAATTAAAAAGAATAATTTAAAATATTAAGCGTCATTTTAGTTCATCATGCAAAAAAAATTTTTCGATTTTTTCTTTTGAAAAATGCATAAAAATTTTATAATTTTGTTCCCTTTATGTCTAAATATTAAAAATTTGCATTGTATTAAATACTGTTGATAATAAATAATTTTCCAAAATTTTATAAAAAATTGTTCATCAAAATGCCTTAAAAATTCTTTTAACGTTTCAAAAATTACAAAAAGCACTTGGTCCCATCCTTTAGTATTATGGTTAGGTTAATTTTTTTTTAATTAGTGTTTAGTTTTAATTAGCCTCTAATCCACTTTTTTCAGAATTTTATGGATGGTTGGACTCGTTCTGGCCTAAAATGTAGTGTTTTTGGATGAAATCCATAACTGGTTACATAGATGGGAAAAAGTCCTTGCTTCTTTGGGAAAATACATCTATTGTACCGTTATCTTGAAATATATATTAATTTTTCATTAAAGTATGCTTTAATTACTCCCCAGTTTTTATAAGACAAACGAAAAATTTGACTTGTCAAAATGTATGGAAAACAAAAAATAAATTTGAAATTTATTTGTTGTTTTCCATACATTTTGACGAGACAAATTTTTCGTTTGTCTTATAAAAACTGGGGAGTAATTAAAGCATACTTTAATGAAAAATTGGGCCGGAGCAATTTGTTGAAAATAGCAGAGACCGGATTTTAATACTAAAAAAACAATCTTTTTATTTTTATTTCAATCGAAAAACAATCTTTAATGTTCAAAAAATAATAAAAATCCATAATGATTTTTATTATTTCCATCAATATTTTAATTTTTTTCATCATGATGAAAATAAAAATATAAATATCTTTTGTGATATTTATTTCAAAAGTTGAAAATTATTTTGAACTTTTTTCATCGGATGGAAAAAATTCTAAACAACAATTTCATTTGAATAAAAAAATATTTTGAAAACAAAACTAAGTATGAATAAAAAAAACAATCATTTTAAATTTTTTTCGAACTGATATTTATCGTTAAAGATATTTATCGTTAAGGATATTTATTTTTTTCATCATTGATGGATATTTATTTTAAAAATAAAAATCCCTCACATATTTTTTTCAACAAATGAAAAAATATTTTGAACATTAAAGATATTTATTTTGATTGAAAAATAAAAATAAAACGTTTTCGGGTGCTTGGAAAATAGTTTTAAAAAAATACAATAAAATTCAAACTGGCATGAATTGTGTAAATACTGTAATGTTTAAGTTTAACCTTTTACTGTAATGTTAAGTTTAACCTCAAATTTAGTGTTTATATAAAGTTAAAACTTATAAATTTTTGTTAAACAAATGACATAAATTATAAATTAATCAAGTCAGTAAAAGAAACACTAATTTATTTAAACAACTTTTAAAACACCTATTATTCTAATAAAAAAAAAAAAAAAACATGTCCTAAGACAACTCAAAAAAATTAGTATCACCTACGAATTATTTGATTTAAGAGTAAATGAGTATACCAAAAAATATAGAGAGAGAGAGCGAGTCAAGATACAACAAATAAAATGTTATACAAAATCGGATGAAAAGAAATAAAAAACATTTCGAATATACACATGCAACAACAAAATTTATGTATACTCCCCTAAAATAAAAAAATAAATTGTTAAATAAAATATGTAATTAACAAACAATTTAAAAAATGTAATAAAAAACCATTAAATTAAACAAGTAGTACATGATGTAGTACGAATGTATTCATATGAAGATAAAATTCATTCAACATTTCAATAGTCAACAATTTTGTCTTTGTATTAAGACATTAAAAAAGTGTATAGTAATTTCCCGTTATGAATGAACACACTTTTGGCAAGTGCCATACATCTCTCTTTCTTTTTTACTCCCTCTCTTTTAATGCTATTTTTTTCTTTTTCTATGCTCTTCTACCCACCACTTGAACATTTGAGTTTTGTGTTGCCACATGGACCTGATTTATAAAAAAAAGTAAATGGGAATTCGCCATCAATATTTAATAATTTTTTAATTGTTTTATAAATCCGGTTGGGAATTGGGTCGTACAGTGATTTTATGTAATTAAGCGAAATCGGACACCAAGTTGTATTAATCGATTCAATTAGTCCTTCCTACCAGAAGCGTAAACTCTTCGAGCTAGCCAACCCCAAAAGTTTTCTATAATATTAAGGCCCGGCGAGTTGTCGTTGTCGAATCCATGCTTTGGTCTGTATGGGAGCGTTCATGGAAATTTCTAAAAAGGTCGCTGAAGTAAGGAAAAGCCTGTTATGGTACGTTTTGTAGCAATTTGCGTTCATAGTGATGGATAAAAATTGCAGCTCATATGTGCGGGATTAAAATATGTCCCCCAAACCGTTACACCTCCCTTTCGGCTGTGAAATGGAAAATTGATGTATGAGCGGTACATAGCCAGAATATTTTTTTTTTCATAGAAAGTTCAAAGAAAATAAATTCGCCCAATATAAACAAAATATTTTAAAAATTTTCAGGAGTCATTAATTTTATAGGGTATTTTTGGGTATTTCAATCAATTATGTTATGAATTAAATATTAAAGAATCTGGCAACACTAATTGTATCTATGCTTTATTTTTTGTATTCATATGCTGCTAACAAAAAAGTATCTTAAAAATTCTTTTGCAAAAAAGTAAAAGTAGTTTTTTTATTGTATTTTTTTTATTTTAACTAATTTTAACTTCTTAAACTATTAAATTAACGTTTCATATTTTATTTTTACAAAATACATACCTTTCATGTCCTTCTGTCATGATTTGTAATCAGAAAGATTCTAATATAGAAGCGTATGGTGTCGGTGGTCAATTTCACCATTTTTAAAATATTCAGACATGCAGAATTGCACAAACTCTGGGTTGGACAACACCACCACGGGACTTTTAAATGACGATCCTCCAAATAACAAAATGTATGCTAATAGTTTTGCTTTTTCTCCTACTGCCTTCGTCTTTTTTTTTTTTTTTTTCTTTTGTTTCTTTCGTTTTATTCTTTTTTTGGGTAGTGAATTTTATATAATTTTTTATTTCTTTTTATATTTAAGTTTGCACATTAACACTATATTTGTGAAAAATAAGAATATTTTATATTATTTAAACAGATTTTTATAAACACTTTAATTAATGTTTAATTGTATTTTTTTTTTTTTTTTTTATTATAAGTTTTATACACAAAAGCAATTTTTTTCTTTTTGTTTTAAAAGAAAACAAGTCATTAAACAGAACTCTGAAAAATTGTAGGCGAGATTTCAAGAATTGTAGGAGAAGAATAATAGTAAAGAAACAAAAAATATGCTTGGAATACAACAACCAGAGCGAAAATATGATTTTTGGGCGATTTCTACTTTTTCTGTCTGTAGCTGTTGTTTCGTTTTAAGAGTTGCCATATGAGATTTCAATAAATTCTCCCCAGTTGTAAACTTGTTATTGATTGTTATTGTAGGAGGAAATTGTTTTTTTTTTAAATATTGTTTAATTTATTTTTATTGTACTATAAAACTAGTTGAAGCCATATGGTTTTATATTTTAAAAAGCTTAACGAATGGGACGAAACTTAGTTTAGATAAAGAAAAAGTCACATGAATAAATTTCAGCAACTTCAAGAGTACTACCAGGAGTGTTTTGTAATAATAATCACGTAAATTTTGAGTTCTAATAATATATTAAAATTGACGTTTATACTAAATACTAAAGACTTTTAGTATGCAACAGAGCTTCGAAAGAATTAATTAAATCTTACCTAAATTCCATTAAATCTTAATTCCGAATTAAAAATAATAGAAATATTTCTAATAACTTCATTCAATAACTTCATCATAATTCTATAACTTCATTCAATGGCGTTCTTTGAATAAAATTAATTCTTTATTGAATTAATTCATAATGAATTTATTAGATTTTTGTTAATTCAAATTTCCGAATTGAATGAAAATATTTTTCTTTCAATCAATTTTAAATATTTTTTTTTTTAATCTTTTACAAAATTATTAAAAAATATTTCCCAAAGCTAATCTGTACTAGATTTGAATTGAAGAAAATTTTAATGATTCAATACATTTTTTAGGATTAAATTGTATAATTGATGAATGAATTCTTTAAGGAATTATCTCTCTACATAATTAATTTTATTCATATCAATATTCAAAGAATTTAAGTATATTAATTAGATTATTATGAATGCTTTGAAAGAAAGTGAATAAAAAATAAAGCCTTTCGTGCCTTTGTTCGCAATATACTATATTAAATCCCCAATGACTATTTTCTATTCCAAGCCTAAAAAAGTAATTCAACGGAATGATATTTAGTCACAACTGTGAAATATCCCATTTTGTACTGAGCGAAATTCTCTTATTAAAAAAATTGGACAAATTGTATTAATCTAAAATTAGATTATGTTAACGAAATGTTCAGTTTTCTAATAAAAAAAAAAAATTGTCATGTAGTTGAAAAGTTTCGGACTTACTGATTTCACCTCGTAAAGTGTAAAAAAATGTGTTATTTTTATTGTGAAGTTTTGGACTATTTTGGAAAAGATTCTCAATATATTTTAAATAATAAAATGAAAATCAATTGGGACAAATTTTTTATAAAAATACTTTAATTTTAAAAATGGAATATTTTCTCTCAAAATATGGTTATATTAGATTTTATAAAGGTTAAATCGCATGTGCATTAATAAATATATTCAGAAAAGTGTATCAATACTTTAGAGGCCCATAAATCGTAAACAAAGAGCGAGCAGGCAAAAATTTTAAAATACTTTAATCACAAGTAAATGTACTACTGAATCATTATAAAAATTGTTTAAAAATTAGATGGGCCTTAATTTATACCATTCTAAATACCATATTTACATTAATATAGTACAATTTTAGAAATCCATAAGTTTTAAACTATGAAAAATATACATGTAACATGTAAAAATATGAAATACATTCCCAGCAAAATTGTTTCTTTTTCATAACTTCGAAAGAACTAAGTACGTTTTTAGCACCAATTTAAAGTGGCATCACTTTTGGGCAGACTATTTGTAAAAATCTAAACTTTATTATCTTATCCTTAAGATAATATATTAATCAATTAATAAGTGTAAAAAAAATCTCCATTAACCGCATAGTTATTTAATTACGCGATGTTAAAGTTACTGATGTGAAAACGCAACAGCGGTCGAAAATGGGTTATGCATCATTTTATCTGCGCCAAGTATTCCCTTCCAATAAGAATACAATGTTAAAATCATTACTTTTTCAGCACAATTTTCTGCGTTGTGTTGATAACTTTTTCACATCACTTAAAAAAACAGAAAAAGATTTATAACATTAAAATCAAAAACAATTTGTTTTAATTATTTAGAGCAATTTTTATATAAAATGGGTGTTTATACTCGCATGGCAACTCTACTTTTTTCTACTCTCAATTCACTTTTTCTTCCTTTCGTTTTAAATATGTATATAAGAAATTCCGAGACCGATTTTTTTTTGCATATTAACCAACTCCCTATATATCTTTTTTATATTATAAAGGTTTAAATGAATTAAACAATACATATTTTTTTATTTAAACAAATTTATTTTTTGTTTGTTTTTTAATTCATTCGAATAATTTAAATTACACTTCTTTTGTGAATGAAATACGACCGACCAGACATAATTTTTTTTCAATTCACATTTTTTTTCTTGTTGGCTTTTGTGTATAAGAATTTTTTGTCTTCATATAAAGATTTTTTGCAATTTTTAACTGATGTTTTCAATGGGTTTTTTCTAAGAAATTTATTTTTTACTTTTTTTCGGTTATAAATTTTAGCAATATTAGCAAATTTCCATTGAATAAGAGATTATTAAATAAATATCAAAAAAAAGAAAGAAAAACTTTATTATATATATACAATATTAAATTTTTGCATGATTTTTTCACTTTCACTACACGGACTTTTGCACAGAAGGACCACAAAATTACATTTGTTTGCAGAGACCTGCGCCGAACGATTTTAACGGCGGCTTTGCTAAAAATTGTCGGCGAGGGCTCAAAATCGGCTGTTAGCCGGCTGAAAGGTGAACGTTACAATTTTGTATTTCCTAGTTTTCGTCTTATAGAGCACATTGGTTTACAAATGTGGTACCAAATCCCCCTAGATGTAAGGGGATCCGAAGACCGTTTGTTTGAACATTATTTATAAGTATTTCCTAAAAGTTTTATAACATACATTTTTGTATTTTTGTACTTCTAAAGTTTCAAAACGGAAGACCATTTGTTTGAACATTATTTATATTTTTAAAATTATTAAAAAAAAAAGTATATATGATCTTGACACAGCTCTTCTCCCTACACATGTAAAATTTCAAGATGGAGCAGTGTTGTTAGTGGAAATTTTTCTTTAAAAATACTGCCATTTGTTTCTAATCTTAAATAAAAATGCTAATTATCAACCTCCAAAAATTAAACTTTTGAAAATTATATTTTACTGTATATATATATATATATATATATATATAAGTATATATATATATATATATATATATATATATATATATATATATATATATATATATATATATATATATATATATATATATATATATATATATATATATATATCCCAACATTTTGTTTAATTTCTTGTTTAAAAATTGTTCTTCAGAATAATATTTTCATAATAGAGGATACAAATTCTACATTTTAAAGTTTATATTTAATGATAAATATAATATTGAAAAATGCAGAATACAGATGTTTATTCCAAAAAACAAATTGACTTGTTTTTTCACATATTTCAAAGCCAGAAAACATCTCGATTTGAGTTGTTTAATTATTTAACACAATAAAAACAACTAAATTTTTAGTCCATAGAAAATAGTTTAAAAAAGGATTTGTAAAAATTGTCGAAAAGTTTACAAACAAAAAATTAAAAATTATAAATTAAATTTATATTTGTTCACATTTATTATTTTTTTTTTAAATTTTAGTTTTAGAATTAGAAAGTATTTGTGTGTAAAATTTTTATTTAAATCAACAATTTGTCAAAATATTTTGGCAAACGAAAAACAGGCCAAAAGGAAAAACATAATAAAATTATATGTGAACAGTGATGCTTAAACTTATTGTGTTTCTTAAAAAACTACACTACTTTTAACGGTATTTTTGAAAAAATCAATTGAAAATAAGATTTTCTATTTAAATTTTAGAAAAGATCATTGGAAAATTATATTTTTCATTTAAATTTTTGAAAATAACAATTGAAAATGAGATTTTTCATTTAAATTTTAGAAAAGAACTGTTGAAATTTTTATATTTCATTAATATTTCAGAAAAGATTAATTGAAATTACAATTTCTATATAAAATTTGAAAAAAATCAATTGAAAATGAAGTCTAATTAGCATTCAGAAAAGAACAATTGAACATAAGTATTTTATATCAAATTTAGAAAAGAACAATTTAAAATAAGTTTTTATATTTTAAATTCAGAAAAGATCAATTTATATTTAAATTTGGCATTTTAAATTCAGAAAAGAACAAATGAAATTAAATTTTTTATTTTGAAATTTAGAAGAGAATAATTGAAATTGAGAAAAATTAATTAAAATTTAGAACACTGAATAAGACTGTCATTGAATGATGAAATAATGTAAGGTCAACTTAATTTATGTAACCTTTAAGCAAATAAAATTAAGAGATTGTATCAAATCCATCTGGAGTGTAAAGTTTTAATTACTTTACATAAAATGATTCCTTATGCAAATTTCATTCTATATATTATTTCAGTTGAAGTTCTGAATTTAATTTAGTTTTTTCAAAATTTCAATTGTATTTTTCTGAATTTTTAATGGAAAATCTTATAAATTGTTCTTTTCAAAAATTTAAATAAAAAATTCCAATTTAAGTTGTTATTTTCAAAATTATAAATGGAAGACCTAATTTTCAAGTAATCTTTTCTGAATTCTAAATAAAAAGTCTCACTTTCAATTGGTCAATTCTGAAATTTATAGGAAAAATGTAAATTTCAATTGTTATATTCTGAAATTAAAAGAGAAATATTATTTTAATATGTTCTTTTCTGAATTATAATAAAAAAATCATAAATTAAAATGATATTTTCAAATTATGAATTGGAAAATCTCATTCTCATTTGTTCTTTTCTGAAACTGAATTCAAAAACCTGATTTTAAATTGCTGTTTTCAGAATATCATATATAAAGTTCTTATTTTAACTTAAAAATGGTGTAGTAAAAAACATATGTGTCTGAACATAATATTAAATAACATATAACAGAATAACTCAAATAATATACTTTGTGAATTGGGTAAGTATGTATTTAGTTCATATTTTTTAAAATATTCAATATTGATGTATTATATAAGGAGTGCGATCGAAAAAGTCTTAACACACGTTTTGCTTCATAGCTTTTTTCCGAAGCAATTTTTAAAATTTTTTTATCTAGTTATCTTTGAAAAATATGTCAGTTATTACTCTTGAAGACAACCATGTTGATTTGTTGTGAGTTTGACCAAAATGAGTGATGAAAATGATGTACGTGCTATAAATTATAAAAAATTTTCAAACTAATTCAAATTGGTCCTAGAAATAATTGGTCAAAGAATTAAATGTCCGCTGTGATACTGTTTCCAACGTCATTAAACAGTATCAGGTGAATTCGACCATCGATAGGAAACATGGTTCAGAAAGAAAAAAAGTCCACATGATATTGGATGGCCAAGTAAATTGAAAGCATATTGAAAAGAACTCCAAAACACATCTAGTAGAAAATCACCCCAATTAGTTCAGTACTCTGTATTTAGTGCGAAAAGTTAAAGCTAATTTGGAGTTAAGAACATATAAATTCCAAAAAGCCAAGAATGCAAAAATTTAGAAGCCAAGAATAGGAAATTAAAATCAAATTTCATACAAAAATACTCATGTTGTATAAATAACGACGAAACGTATGCACTGGCAGATTTTTCCCAGCTTCCGGGTCAAAATTTTTACGTTACTGATGCTCGAGGAAATGTTGAAGATAAGTTTAGAACCAAAAAACTAACGAAATTTCCTAAAGAGTACGTGGTGAGGCAAGATTTATGCAGTTGCGGTAAAAGAAGCAAGTCATTTTTTACAGTGGGTTCTAAAAATACATCAAAGAATGTTTGCAAAAAAATATTTTTCCTTTCATAAGAGAGCGCAATTTGTCCACATATTTTTGGCCCAATTTGGCATAATGTCACCACGTATGAAAGCTCTGTAGTGGTACCAAAGCAATAACATAGTTTTTGTGCCAAAAGAGGTCAATCTTCTAAATTGTCCGAAGCTAAGACCAGTGAATAGATAGATATTGGACTTTTGTGAAAAGAGAATCGATGAGGTCAAAAGAGTTGTCCCAAAATATCAAATATTTTGAAAGCAGATTGTTCGATAAAAGTGACTGAAACAATTATCAAATCTCTAATGGAAGGGTTATCAAAAAAGGTCTACGAGGTCATAAGTAGTGGACAGAAGTTTAAAAATTATACTTTTATATGATGTGTATTATATTATCAACTAAATAAAAACAATCAAAACTCTGAGATCAAACGTTTCCGAATTATTGAATTTTATATATGTTAAAATTTTTTCGATCGCACTCCTTAAAGTAGTAATTATATAAAGATTGATTGAAAAAGATTTGCAGAAGTTCAATTTTTTAAAGAAATGGTAAGATATTCTTCTTTTAAACTTCTTGTTTGTTGCCTTTAAAATACTCCCCTTTAACTATTCATTAAAATTCATTCAATAAAAATACCTTAAAATTCGTGAAATTTAAATTTTCTTTGATAAATATTAATATATTTTTTGGTGCTTCACCTTTTTGGAAGTAATTATTAATAACTTAAAAAAAAATAAAATTAAAAAAAAGATTCGGATGTGCCGACACCATAATACCGTCTTACCATAGTATAATAATAAAGTATACTCGTTAGACCAGCTGTTTTACAATTTTTTCATTGGCAAACCTCGCGGTACTGTCAAATTGTTTTTGTATTCACATGTAAAATATTTTTTGAGTTTTTTTCTCTTGCTCTCTTTCGTTCTCTCATTTTTCCGTTCAAAGCATTCTGACATTGTGGGCAGTAGTTTTACACTAACAAAATACAAACAATTTTTGTTTTTGTAGATGTGCGAGTACTTTATTATTTTACTATGCGTCTTACCTACAAATAATAAAATTTTCGCCTTAACGTATGCTTTCATATTTTCTCATTTATAAATCTAACTTTTTTTTTCCAAACTACGAACCAAAGAATACGAAAAAACAGTAATAACAAGCATTGCTTTAAAATATAAACAACAACAATTGAATAATTACATATTTTTGTATTTATGTACCATATATACAAACTGACTGCTTATACAAAAAAAAAAAAAAAAAAAAAAAAACAATGCTTAATATAAATAATTTTCTGTGTATTTATATTATTAATTTTTTTTTTTAGTATTTGCCCCATAACTCGATTGTTTATAGACGAATTGGTTGATTAAAAAAATCGAAAATTTTGTAAAAATATTTATGACCAACCTGTTTAATAGGGAAACCTGTAACTTATATAGGGGCTTCAAAAGGTCTAAAAATGCGTTTTGGCCGATATCTGGGATATAGTGAACCAATTTTTTTTTCAGAAAAAAAAAATTTAAAAGAGGTTTTGAATTTTTCGTGCAAAAACGAAGTCGCTGGCTTGTATAGGAGCCAAGAAAAGCCAACAACAAATACGATTTTTTGGTTATTTATCAACCGATTTTGCTCATTTTTATTAGCGATTTTCTAAGGAATATTTCCTATAATTTGATGTATAAAACATATAGTATATCCGATAACTGGGGCTTTCTAAAAACTGATTTCAACAGACAGACGGACATCTTTATATCGACTCCCCTATCAATAAGGATCCAGAATATATATACTTTTTGGGGTCTTAGATGAATATTGTAGAAATTACAAACGGAATGACAAACTTATATGTACCCTTTACACCTGTGGTGAAGGGTATAAAAAAGCTCAAAATATCCACTTAGTTTTACTTTAAAATGTGGTGAAATAATTCTGAGACCGGCCGAAGGTCAACTACACGAAAAAAAAACTTTTATTAATGTTAAAAACAAAATATTTTTATTCAACAGAGCCGTTCTTTTTAATTTTCTGGGAAATATGGAATAAACAAACAACAATTTGTTCCTTACATGTAGTAAAAGTCTTCTCTTACAATTTGAAATTTAAATATTTAACTATCAACCAAGGAATATTCAAAAGCATACCCCAGTTACATACACTATAAGTATTATTATACATTTAATTTAACTAACTTTGGGTGCGATATTTTTTTAATATCTACATATGTATGTAATTTTAATTCTAAACTTTCTTTGGAATGAGAATTAGTATGATGAGCAAGTATATTGCCATTTAAATAAAACGTTTTTGAACACCAGCCATATGTTCATAAAAAACATCCAATTAGCTTAGAACTAATTATAAATTGTTTTTAAACTGAAAATACCTTTAAAGTTTCAGCTCTCCTAAAATCTTTTTAACACATATTACATTTATGATTACAGACCTTTTCATGTATTGTATGTATGTGTTTTGTATGTACAACTTCTGTGTGTAATTTAAATTTAAATTCAAAACAATTTCCAAAAGCTAACAGTTTTAATTTACAATTTAGCACATTCTAAGGAAAACTTTTTCACAGATCTCAGATCGATGTTTTGTATATAAAATAATATAAGAGATGAGAAGAGGGACTAAATTTAGAAAGTAGTTTTAGAAAAATGGAATGAAAACGGAGAGAAGCAAACTGTAGCTATAATTCCATAAAATAAATTTCATAAAATCATAATTTAATGCAAATAATGTCTAAATGAAAATGCATAACGTCTTTTGCCGCTGAAGCAAAAGAAAGGAGAAACCACTATTTTTATTTTTTTGCTTTAAAATTTCCCTTAATGATGCAAAAATAGATAAATCATAAAACACTTTCTTAAATGGAAAAAATTATATGACTGTTTTTGAAATTAATGTTACGATCTTTTGACTTTTGTCAATACCCAACAAACCAAGGCGTATTGGAATATATATATATGATATATGAGCCTTGCAACAAACCAAGAAACGATACAGTGTCATTAATGATATAATAATTTTAAAATTATATGATAAAAATGAAATTATTTTTTCCTTAGAAAAAAAATTTCAAACATTTTCGGGAAAAAAAATTTATAATTAATTTTATATTATAAGGAAATTTATGAAAATTTTTTTTAAAAAATTAATATTAAAATTTGAAATTTCAAGAATATAATGAATTTACTAAAGGTTTTATATTGAATTTATTAAACTTGACCAAAATCAGCGGCTGTAATTGAGTCATGTTTAAGTCGAAATTTTCTAGGCGGCGGCGGCTCTTCCGGTTTACAGCCGATCGGCGCAGATCTCTGCTACATATGTTTGCAGAGACCTGCACTGAACAATTTTAACGGTGGCGGCGGCTTTTGTAAAAATAATCGGCAGCTCGCCATTAAAGATACTAGATAACTCTAAATATATGTAAAATATCCTGCGAAAATATTATTTTATAACAACTAAAATATGCTAACAAACATAGAGAAAGAAAGCATTTTTATATAATTTTTGTAAAATAGCCAACACAAATTTTTTTTTTAAAGAAAATTTGTGCGGGCTGGCAACACTTTACTATCCCCACATTCATTTCATGTACGAGAGAACAATTATTTGTAAGGTAAATACGTGTATTAGATAAATCAGAGCTGTATTTCTAACATGTTGGTGAAAGAATTTAATGGAAAAGGAAAACGAAAATTATAAATTATTTCAAGTTTACAACTCCTTTCTCTAATTTTATGAATTAAAATTCCACTAGATTTAAGTTTTTATTATAAAAGATTTTTTATTTCAATTTTATTTTATTTTTGAGCCACTAAATAATTGTGGAATGATTTTTATTTTAACACAAAACAACTACTTTATAAAGCAGCGTTTTTTATTATTCTTTCATACAATTTCAATTTAATTTAAATGTAAAATACGAAAATTGTTTATAACTTAATGTAGGTAAAAGTTAAACTAAAATTATTGAACGTTGTAACACTACCAGCCTAGATATTCATTGTTTTAGAACATTAATGAAATATTTAACAGCGGTAGCGAACAACGACCATTGATGATGACGTCGACAAAGTTTATGAATGAAAAATTGGGTTACGTTCGAACGAAAGACAACAAAATCAACCGACCAGTTGAAGGTAACAATTTCATTGCATTTGCAGTACCAATGTACGTCATTTAAGAGCGGTTATATTTGCCCCAGATGTGCAACATAAAGACGGAAGCAATAAACAAAAGAGACATAACCAAAACGGGGACAGGACCTCTGCAAATGACACATAAACATATTAGAAAAAACACTTGTTCTAGCAAAAATAACAACAAACAAAATACTTACACTTTGATGCCGGGAGAATCATCGGTATAGAAACGCCACATGCCACCAGTACCTGCACCACCGGTAGTACGGCTACGGGCAGCAGTAGTACTGCTAGTAGTTTTACGTTGTTTCAAATTGCTGCCACCAGCTCCAGCGCTACGTGGTGCTGACAATTTGCTGGGCGAACGGGTGCCACTACCCACTGAAGTTGAACTAGCTGGTGCGGGCTAAAAAAATATTTACAATTTATTTTTATTTACTTGCTTTTTTAATTTAAAATGTTTAATAAAAACAAATTTCACTTTTTTTCTCTAAATTATTACCATTTTGTTTATTTAGTATGATTTCAATAATGCTACGTACAAAACACAAATGAATTCAAACGAAAGTTGTAAATGCAAGAAAATGTCAGTTTTCGTTTCTTCTCGACTTCTATTTTTATTCGTTCATTCCACGTATGACAGTGAAGTTGGCTGCAGTTGTTCGTATTAAGTTAATATACTGTTGCATATTGAATACAGGGTTGTATTTAACATGGTAGTTTAAATTCAAACTTATGAAGTGGTGAAATTTGAACACGAAGACTGTATAACATCAAGGTAGATTAAGAAGGTAACGACATTAAAACAATTGAGAATTTGTTTTCTTTTTGAAATCAATATGGCTGCCTGTGTTTTGTAATTTGAGGTGTCAAATTTTTGTTTATATTTTTTTTTTGCTTACTTTTGACTTATTTTATTACATGAACTGTTTTTGTTTTTTGTAAAGAAACATGTGAAATGACAAAATTAAAGTTGACATAAGAAATGCTAATACAAAAACAACATACATGAGGTTTTTTTTGGTGTTGTAGTTGTTGTAGAGTTGACGTTACCTTCTTAATCTACCTTGGTATAACATATTAAATTAGTAGTAAAGCCCAAATTACAATAGCGCGTAGTCAGCAGCAGTGTGTGCTGCCATAACCAGCTGATTATTTAGAATGCACTTTTTGTTATGGTGTTGATTACATTTGGTCAGCAGCAGTTTGCAGTGCTGTTTCATTTAGCCCTGTTTCTAAATTCACTGCGCTGCATTCAGATTGAGAGCGAGACAAAGAGAGTGAGCAAATAAATAAGAGGCTAAAATACACAAGTAGAACAAAGCTAGATGGTGGTTGTAAATTGTGACTGCATACGCTGAATTGTAATTATAACGGCAGCAACATGTTGTGCTGACAGTGATCAGCTGATAATTTTTGCTGATACTGTTGCTGACTACGCGCTATTGTAATTTGGGCTTTGGTGGAAAAAAGCTTTTTTGACAGGCTGACCGTTAGCTGCAGCATGTAGCTCGCCGGGAATGACAGGGTTCGTTTCCACCATAGGCCATTCGTGGAAACGGATGTAACAAGCAATAGAAAACCCAGAACACTAAACAAAACAAATGACGATAAAAGAAAAACCTATGATATAGAGACGGACATTTGAAAATAGTAAACATCACCTCAAAAGACATGATTAGAACCACTTTAGAAAAAAAAGCTAAATTAGACTTTAAAAAAGGACAGAACAGGCTAAATGTGCCAACAAAATTAAGCCTGAAAAAGCTGCTATATTGTTTTATTAAAAAAGCCATTTATTTTGTTATTCTCATTAGTTTTTAGTATTTCTTTAATTATAATATTTTTGTAGAAAGAAGCGCCGCAGGTGAAAATTTTCGTTAAATATAAATAATTTCGTTTTTTTTTGTGCGATTTAATATACAAAAATGCTTAAATTGATGATTCTGTAAAAATAAAATTAGTAAATTTTTGGTCTGTTAAGGCTATGTTAAGAAGCAAAACATAAAATTTTTAATAAAAAAAAATTATGAAGAAATATAAATTCAGCCATTTCCTTTAGGAATACAAATAATAAAAAATAATCTTAGAATAAAATAAGTATGAATGTTATATTCGGCTCGGCCGAATCTATATACCCATTATCAACTTTTTAAAATTTTACGTTATATGGAAGGTGGGTGGACCACGCCTATTTTTTGTTTCCGAGTTTACATTGGTCCTTGCACTATTTGAACACAATTTCACCATATATGGGAGGAGGGTGATAAAGTGGGCGGACCACGCCCATTTTTGGTTTCCGAGTTTATATCGACCCCCAAACTAAGTATACAAAATTTCGTTGTCGTACATGCTTTTGTTTAAGAGATATCAGCAGAAAAGTATGAAACGGACACCCTGTGTTTCTAGTTTTTAGCCCATAACTTTTTTGTTTATTAACCGATTTTGCCCATTTTCAATCCCAAACAAACCTTATATAAGACAAATATTTGTGCCAAATTTCGCCCCCCCTACGTTGTCCCGTTCGAGCCCTATCCTGCTTTCAACAGACGGACGGACATAGATATATCGACTCAGAATCTAACCAGGACCCAGAAAATATACTTTGTGGGATCTTAAATAATTCCTTCGACATGTTACACACGGAATGACAAAATCAATATACCCCCCATCTTTTTGCTGGTGGGTATAAAAAAACAGGTTCTGAAACCATTCCCTAACGCATCTATGGCATGAGTTCCGAACGTGACAATTTCGAACAAACATCATTGATTAAAGAACTAGTTCTAGAACCGTTCCATAGAATGGGTACTGGCTAGATAATGCTTCTACAGAACCATAGCCATAGAATAGAACTAGAAGTTTATGTGAGAACCACCCAATACTAAATTTTCAAAAAATTTACTCATTTTTTTGAAAACACAAAAACAAAATATAAGTGATGTAGGGGCGCTTGTAGCTCAAAAATATTTTTTTATTTTTTTTATCAATTTTATTGTATTAATTTCATTTATATTTATTCACCACTGTGAGAACAGTTGTATTTAAATTTAACGGGTTTTGGTATCAAATTTTCATATTGACATTTGATCATAATGACACCCTGTTTTTATGATAATACCGTGCAAATGTCAAAAAGATAAAAGGACGACATTTTCGATGAAGATTTTGGTATTGGTAATATTTATTATATGTGTATGTGTATTATGCTGAAAAAACTGAAATTTTCCAAATTTTCCAAAAATTTCCATAGAAAAGTAGGGTATAAAAAGCGGCCATTACGGTCAATCGTGCCTTTTTGCTGATCGCTGCCACCGAGTTTATTTTAAAAAAAAAAAGTCGTCACTCTGCCCGAGGAAAAAATTGAATAGTGTTTTAAATTTTGTTAATTTTTTTATAACAAAATATCCTGCAGAAATTAAAAAAAAATACCTCCTTTAACAATTTTAAGCAGCAAAAACTTACAATCTATCTAATTGGTTGTTAACAAAAAGCACACACACTACACAATTTTTTTTTTCTACGTCATCAGAAATTTTCTTTTCTAAAATCCAATTTTTCACGGGAACGGGCAACCCTGAGCATAAACCCGCCAGCCTTAAAAATCTCGAGCTAGGAAGGCTCCAATTGTGCCTGTGACGTCGAAGAAAATCGTCTAACAAAACCACCAACAAAAACATCTTCGGGTGAGAAATTCCCAAAAGGGAAAGTGAAAGTGTAAAAGTGCCATAAAAATGTTAATAATCAAAAATTCGAATTAAATATTTTAAATTTCCTTAAAAGAAACAATTAAGAAGTGCAGAATTTTCATTTTTGAAAAATTATAAAAACTATTTAAATTTGCACTGACGAAATATTAAAATTTTACAACATAAAATTTCCACTCAAATGAATATATAAAAACACAAAAACCGAAAAAAAAAGAAAACAAATAAAAATCTGGAAAAAAAAAAAAACAAGAAATGAAACACAAAAGAAATACAGTTTAAATTTATTTTTTATTTGATTTTTCATAAAATTTAAAATATAATAAAATCATTACTTAAAAACTATTTAAATTTTATTTTGCTTATATATAAAAATCACTTTTTGTTCACTACTTTTTTTTTATTAATTTAAATTTTTAATTATTTAATTTCTCACTTTTGATCGCGATTCACTTAAAAGAAAACTAAAATTGTAATGCAAAAATCAATATAGGAAAAATATTAGTGGTGAAAAATGCAAAAACATTAAAATTATAGATAAAAACAAGTGTCAAAAATTTAAATATAAAAACAAAAATGTGCAAGAATTTTAAAAGTAAAATTGAGTAATTTATATCAAAAATCAATAAGATCAATAACTTATAATTGAGTAAAAAAAAAAAAAATTATTAAAGGAATAAAAAAAAAAAATAGTTCTGTTAATAACATGATCTGTTAAAATAAAATCAAATAACATACGAAACCACCCTTATATTAAAATCTATAAGCACCAGAAAAAAATACAAGTACATCGACAGGAAAGCAGCCGAAAGATCTTTCGACGTTGGATCCTGAAAATGTAAGTCAAAATCCTTTTCGTTTTTATATTATTTTATATTATTTTTGATTTTATTTAAACAAATTTAATAACTTAAAACATAACATACACTGTTAATATTTTTTTTTACATAAGATTACATCTTATAGTTGATCACTCAGTGTTAACAACATGAGTAAAAATGTTAACTTTTTAAAATAAATGCAAACAGTGTATGTAATGTTTATTGCAATTTTTAAAATTATTTTTCAATAAAATTTTCGTACTTAGAATTAAATTTCCTTTAAAATAAGGGGTAAATTAATTAAATTTCTTTTAAAAATAATTAATTTATTTTAATAAACCGAATTAATTATTTTTACATAAATTTTTATTGAAAAAGAAGAAGAAAACCAGTTTTATTCATCTATTTTTATTTGCTTTATTTAACATTGTAATTTACAAGATATATATTTTTTTTTTTTTGCTATTACATCGAAATTTAATTAATTTAATAACCAAATCAATTTAAATAACTACAATGGTCTAGTGGCGTAATCAATTACCTACCATACCGCGTACCCCAGGTTCAAACCTCGTTTGAGCCAAGAACTTTTTTTTTTTTTTTTATAATTTTTTTTTAACCCAGGTTCGAATCCCACTTGGGGAAAAACAATTTTTTTTATATTATTATGTTTTTTTTAATAAATAATATTATTTTCAATTATTTTTTTTTATCATGAACCCAGGTTCAAAACCCAATTGGGACAAAAATATCGTTTGAATTTTTTTTATTTAAATTATTTTGAACCTGAGTTCAAACCTTTGAATCAATAGTTTTATTATTTTGCACATTTTTATTCTTCTATGCAAAGAACTAATTTTTTTTTATGAACCCGAGTTCGATTCTCAATTGAACCCGAAATTTTTTTTTGTATATTTTTATTTTTTTTGCGTTTAAAACTAATTTTTAAATTGATTTTTGCAAATATTTTTTTTATCGCTATTTATTTTAATTTGAAATTTTTTTATTTTAATATTATTAATATGTTTGATATTAGTTGAGTTTTTTTTATTTTTATTAAACATTATGTTTAAGGATATTTATTTTTCAATAAACCATCTGAATAATAAAATGAAGCTCTAAGCGTCCTTTTAATTGGTTTCTGGTGAACTAAATCGGATAGGGTAGTTTTTGGGATCATACTAAAATTTCGCCAAGCATTCCTTGTATGATCATGGTTGGGAGGGGAAATCACTGTGTTACCATCTACACACAGCTCGTTCAACAATTCTAAATATCCGTTTCCGTCTTCTTTTTCCTGAGTCTTTTCGTGTTCTCTTTGTCCCTCTTTCTATCCTTTGCTCTCTTTCTTTTTTTTCTACAACTACAGCACGCACACAATAAAATAATATTCTGTGCATGTCAACTTCTAGTCCATTTAAAGTAGCACCGAATCCCCCCGATTGCCGACGAGATAGGAGCCGGAAAACAGTTGCGTGCTCGCTGCTTTCATGGATCTAACATTACTTTGACACATATGCAAATATTCAGAACGGTTATATGCTACAGTTATTTAATATTATTTTTGGCGCCCAACGTGGGGCCCACACGTGCGTTAAATTTTTTTATTAACATTTTTTGAATTCTTTGAATTCATGTTTTGTGTGGTCCCTATTCATTTTCTTTTTCCTTTTAATTTTCACTCTTTTACTTTTCTGTTTCACTGTACTTTTCAAATTTCCTTTTTCTATGTGTGATTTTTCATCTGTATGGAATTAACATGATTCTGTATTATCTTGTTAACCGACAGCTATGTTAATCATAATGATTCTCTTTTGATAAAGCAGTATTATCAACACATCTTCTTGTTTCCTGGAAATGCTGATTTCTGGAGTTAGTTCTAGATTCTGACCGGAAGTTTAGGATTTGTGTAGGTAATATTCCCTAATTATTGTTAGTATGGTGCGGAAATGACTACTTGGAAATTTTTCAAGATAGTACCTGTCATTCCCTTCAATGTTGTTTTAATTTCTATTCTTCAGCTTTTCACTTTCTTTTTATTTCCCTTTTTATTTTTTTATTTTCTTTCATTCTTTTATTTTTCTTTATTTCAATTTCCCTTGTATGATTGTTTTACTGTCTGGAATTGGCATAATTCAGAATATTATGTTACCCGACAGCAATATCGATCATGCTCAATCGCTTGTGTAAATGTAGTATTATCAACATATTTTCACTATTTCCTAGAAATGCTGATTTCTGGAGTCAGTTCTAGTCTCAGACCGGAAGTTTAGGTTTTATGTCAATAATACTCCCTAATTTTTGTTAGTTTGGTGTGGAAATGACTACATGGATTACATTCATGCTAGTACCTGCCAATCTCTTGTGTTTATTGTGTTCCTTGTCTCTTTTCTCTTTATTCTTTACTTTAATTTCTTATTTCCTCTTTCTTCGGTTACGTTTGTTTAGTTTTGTTGAACTTTTTTATTTTTAACTATCACCGGTTTCGCCAGGAACCAATATTATTCATGATTGTTATTTATCGAATTTTTTTTTTTGGTTATTATCCTTTTTATATATATTTTTCTCGTTTTTATATATTTTTTTTAGATTGAGTTTGAAAATAATTACTTCAAATTTATTTAGATATTAAATTGAATTTAATAATTTTATTTTCGGCGCTGAATTTTATCAACCAAAATTAGAAAATATTTTTTTTATATATTTTCTAAAAACAAAATTTTATTTCTAGATTTATTTTTCAATTGCAATCCTGCAATTATATTTGAATTGTTTTTTTTTATTATTTTTTTTCGGAAGGAAAATTTGTTTTTTTAGAATTAAATCTTTATTTTTGTTTGCTTCTGAATTTTGCAAACTGATTTTAGAGATATTTTTTTTATTTTTTTTATTTCTTGTTGCAAATTTGCAATTAGATAATTTTAATTTTCTGGAGAACACCTGAATTTTATTTTCTCTAAAAATTGTTCTTTATTTTATTTTATTTTATTTTTATTTTTGCTTTATTGGTATTTTGCAATACTACCTTATTTTTGTAGATTTTTTTTTTTTTTTTTTTTTCAATTTTAAATACTTTTACAATGTCACAAACTCAAAGCACCAGTAGTGTTTTTCCAAATTGTGTCTCATGTAAAGATGCCATTTTAGAGTCAGGTTCTACTTATGTTCCTCCTTGTGGTCATCCTTTACACATAACTTGTTTTAGAAAAATTCCCACTTCTAAACAAATTTGTCCTGTTTGCAATGGTAAACTTTCGACAACTAAAACATCAACTATTGTCAATATACCACCTCCACCAATTGTAACACGTTCTAGATCTCAGTCTCAGAGAGCATTAGATTTTGATTCTAATCGCTCAAACACCATCCCACCTACTCCGGGAAATGTTCCACCATCAGATCCTAATATTTCGTTTATGTCTACCAGTTCTCCCCAAGGTCAACAAGATCAAATACAAACTTTAGTTTCAGCGGCAGTAAGTGCTCAACAAGCTGCAATGCTAACTTCACTTACCCAACACCTGACAAAGTTAATCGAGACAAATATTCAAGTAGGTTTCCAAAGGTTAAATTTTAATACTCAAGCGGCGTCTAACAACACACCTCAACAAACGCAGGCTCCGGTTTCGAATCAAAGCCCACAAATTTTAACTTTACCTGCTGTTGAACAACAAACTTTAGAACAGCTTTTAGGCCTTCCGTCTAACAATGCCAATCGAACTTGTCCAAGTACTACCGTTAGTGGCAGTAATATAGCCTCTAACTTAACTGTTAGAGCCGATAAGGTAGGACACGTTATCCATAACTGGAAGATTCGTTTTACAGGGGATCCAAAAGGAATGCCCGTTGAAAATTTCATTTATAGGGTTGAGGCATTAACAAAACAAACTCTTGAAGGAAACTTCGAACTGCTTTGTGACCACATTTCTACTCTTTTTGAGTCAAAAGCCTCTGACTGGTTCTGGAGACACCATAAGTCGTCCCGTAGAATTGTTTGGTCTGAACTTTGTAATGCTCTTCGCGAACAGTATTCTGATTCACGTACGGATATAGACTTCCGCGAAATGATCCGCGACCGAAAACAGAAATCGGGTGAGTCTTTTGATTCCTTCTATGAATCGATAGTAGATATTTCCGATCGTTTAACTACTCCTCTTCCCGAAAACGTGTTAGTGGAAATTCTGCGTCGTAATTTGCTCCCGGAAATTCAACATGAATTGTTGAATATTGAAATTAAATCCGTTTCTCAATTACGCGAAATATGTCGTAAACGTGAATTTTTCATTCAGGATGTAGTTAAGAAACACAGTTTGTCTAAACATGCCTTTCAACGTAGACAAGTTCACGAAATGTTCGGCGATGATTCCGAATCATCGGACGAAGAAATTTCTGCAATTTCTATGGTCTGTTGGAACTGTCAGAAATCTGGTCATAGGTACCAGGACTGCCTTGACGAGAGGCGCGTGTTTTGCTATGGTTGTGGTGCACCAAACACCTATAAGCCCACATGTCCATCGTGTAGTGGTCCAAAAAACTTGCGGTCCAGTGCACTGAAAAGTGCACGCAAACTGACCAAAACTACTTCCACCAACACAGATTAGTAGACGAATCTGCACCAGCTTCCATTTCTATTTATTCATCCAATGGGTCAAATATTAATAACACAACACCGGCTATAGACAATAAAATTTCCCCAAACGTGACAAAGATACATCCACCAACTTATTTCAAACCATTCCATGTTCGCATGGCCGAATATAACGCTATCCGAGACAGAATTTTTAATGATTTATCTCCCAGCAAGAAACACGTTAGGTCTTCGAAGCGCATGAAAACTTTTTGGTCTCATATTAATCATACGCGTCGTAAGTTGCTAAGTTCCATTTACGATAAACCAAATGATGAACGCCCTTATGCTAAAGTACAAATTTTTAACAAAACGATAATGGGCTTGTTAGATACGGGAGCGTCCATAAGTTGTTTAGGGGCACAAGCGGCTAAAGAGTTTTTGGAATCTGGAAATAAATTCAAGAAGATTAGGTCCGTCGTAAAAACAGCCGATGGTAAAGGCCAGAGTGTGGAAGGGTTTGTGCAAACAAATATAATTTTTAAAAGTATTTCCAAACCTATAACATTATATATTGTACCTACGCTAGCCCAAAACTTATATCTAGGTATAGATTTTTGGCATGCTTTTAATTTGTTACCTCCAGGTTTAGTTTCCGAACTGAATCCAAACCTTTTATCAACCAACATTTCTGAAATTTCCGAACAAAGACCTTTATCTGATACACAGAAACAGCAACTCCAAATTGTTATCAATACATTCCCGTCGTTTGCCAAAGAAGGTTTAGGTAGAACTGGCATAATTTCTCACGTAATCGACGTAGGTTCTGCTACTCCAATCAAACAACGACATTTTCCGGTATCTCCAGCAATGGAGAAACTAATTTATGCGGAGCTAGACCGAATGTTAGAAAATGATGTAATTGAGGAATCAGATAGCGCGTGGTCGTCTCCAATAGTCCTTGTTCAAAAGCCAGGAAAGGTTAGGCTCTGTTTAGATAGCAGGAAGGTTAATTCGGTCACAATCAAGGATGCATATCCGCTACCGAATATCGACGGTATCCTTAGTCGTTTGCCAAAAGCCGAGTTTATAACTAGTTTAGATTTGAAGGACGCGTTCTGGCAAATTCCGCTCGATAAATCGTCGAAGGATAAGACAGCATTTACGGTTCCCGGCCGCCCCTTGTATCATTACAAGGTCATGCCTTTCGGGCTTTGCAATGCGCCTCAGACGATGTCTAGGCTAATGGACAAGGTGGTTCCGGCGAATTTGCGAACCGAAGTGTTTGTCTATCTGGACGATTTATTGATCGTGTCAGACACGTTTGCTAGGCATTTGGAGGTGTTGCGTGAAATTTCGAAGCAAATTCGTTCTGCAGGACTGACAATTAATGTGGAAAAATCCAAGTTTTGCGTACGGGAGGTCCGATATCTTGGCCATTTAGTGGGTAATGGAGTGATTCAGACAGACCCGGAGAAAATATCGGCCATTGTAGAATTTCCGACACCGAGGTCTGTAAGGCAACTCAGACGATTTTTAGGGATGTCCGGGTGGTACCGTAAGTTCATTAAGAATTACGCTGCGGTTACTTCTCCTTTAACCGATTTGTTAAAAGCAACAAGAAAATTTGTTTGGAATGAAGAAGCTCAAAAATCTTTTGAAGATTTGAAGCACATATTGACAACTGCGCCAGTTTTACATAGCCCAGATTTTTCACAGCCGTTCTTTATACACTGTGATGCTAGTCACACTGGAATAGGAAGTGTCTTGGTACAAAAAAATGCGGAGGGTGAAGAGTTTCCGATAGCATTTATGTCTAAGAAACTCAACCAAGCCCAACGTAACTATTCTGTTACCGAACAGGAATGTTTGGCGGCACTGCTAAGCATTAAAAAGTTTAGAGCGTATGTTGAAGGGCATGAGTTTACAGTGGTCACTGATCATGCATCACTAAAGTGGCTCATGTCCCAAACAGACCTTAATTCGCGGTTGGCAAGGTGGGCTTTAAAGCTTCAAGGATTTAGCTTCAAGATAGAACATCGGAAAGGTAGCCAAAACGTAGTTCCTGATGCACTTTCGCGTACTAACACTGAAGATTTGTCCGAGCTAAATTTGTCCGTTTTAGATGACTCTGGGGTCTTCGTGGATTTACAGTCCGAAAAATTCAAAAGTACTGACTACACTCAACTGTTGGACAGAGTTAGGGAAAATCTTGATAAAACTCCAGACCTTAAAATTGTGGACGGATACTTGTACAGACGGACTGAACACTGTTCTGGTGAACAGCTGCAGGACGATCTTGCTTGGAAACTTTGGATACCCAAAGATATGGTTAGGGAAATTCTGGAAAAGGCACATGATAGCCATTTGTCCTCTCATGGGGGTATCAACAAAACGTTAGAACGTATTCGTAGGTTCTATTTCTGGCCTAATCTTGTGAATGATGTTAGATCTTACATCAATTCTTGCGACGTTTGTAAGGGAACTAAACATCCTAACTTCATTATGCGTCCACCAATGGGTAAAACTTCGGAAACTTCTAGGTTTTTCCAAAAACTTTACATAGACTTTCTCGGCCCATATCCGCGATCTAAATCCGGTAACGTCGGTATTTTTATCGTCTTAGATCATTTTTCGAAATTTTGTTTCCTGAAAGCCGTGAAAAAGTTTACAGCAGACGTCGTGGTAAAATATATGGAGGAGGAACTGTTCCATACTTTTGGTACACCGGAAACTGTCGTCTCTGATAACGGTTCGCAGTTTAAATCGGCACAATTTAATAAACTTCTAACGAACTACGGGATAAATCACGTTTATACCGCGGTACACTCGCCCCAAGCAAATGCCTCAGAACGTGTCAATCGTTCAGTGCTATCAGCAATCAGGGCATATATAAAACACGATCAGAGTAACTGGGATGAGTACCTCAGTAGCATTAGTTGTTCTTTACGATCATCTATGCATACTTCCATAGGTACTTCACCCTATTACATGGCGTTCGGACAGCATATGATTACCAACGGTAACACTTGCACTTCTCCGAAAACTTGGGATGCTTGATGATAGGGACGTGAAATTCAACCGCGAAGATACTTTGAACATTGTACGTGGTAGAGCCGTGAAGAAAATGAGTCAACAACAGGAGCGTAACGAAAGATCATACAATCTACGATCCCGTGAGGTCAATTACGTTGTAGGGCAGGAAGTTTTCAGAAGGAACTTCAGTCAGAGCAATTTCGAAAAAGGCTATAATGCTAAACTTTCTCCACCTTTTCTCGAGGCTCGAATAAGAGCGAAAACCGGAAATTGTTACTATGAATTGGAAGATTTAAACGGTCGTTCTCTTGGCATATACCATGCAAAGGATATACGTCAATGAACTTATTACATTTTGTTTTATTTGAATTGTTTTTCTCTTGTATAATCGCTACAAGCGATATCAGCTTTGTGCTGCTTTGAGCTCCCAAATCTGATTTTGGTTGGGGGGTTATGTAGGGGCGCTTGTAGCTCAAAAATATTTTTTTATTTTTTTTATCAATTTTATTGTATTAATTTCATTTATATTTATTCACCACTGTGAGAACAGTTGTATTTAAATTTAACGGGTTTTGGTATCAAATTTTCATATTGACATTTGATCATAATGACACCCTGTTTTTATGATAATACCGTGCAAATGTCAAAAAGATAAAAGGACGACATTTTCGATGAAGATTTTGGTATTGGTAATATTTATTATATGTGTATGTGTATTATGCTGAAAAAACTGAAATTTTCCAAATTTTCCAAAAATTTCCATAGAAAAGTAGGGTATAAAAAGCGGCCATTACGGTCAATCGTGCCTTTTTGCTGATCGCTGCCACCGAGTTTATTTAAAAAAAAAAAAAGTCGTCACTCTGCCCGAGGAAAAAATTGAATAGTGTTTTAAATTTTGTTAATTTTTTTATAACAAAATATCCTGCAGAAATTAAAAAAAAATACCTCCTTTAACAATTTTAAGCAGCAAAAACTTACAATCTATCTAATTGGTTGTTAACAAAAAGCACACACACTACACAATTTTTTTTTTCTACGTCATCAGAAATTTTCTTTTCTAAAATCCAATTTTTCACGGGAACGGGCAACCCTGAGCATAAACCCGCCAGCCTTAAAAATCTCGAGCTAGGAAGGCTCCAATTGTGCCTGTGACGTCGAAGAAAATCGTCTAACAAAACCACCAACAAAAACATCTTCGGGTGAGAAATTCCCAAAAGGGAAAGTGAAAGTGTAAAAGTGCCATAAAAATGTTAATAATCAAAAATTCGAATTAAATATTTTAAATTTCCTTAAAAGAAACAATTAAGAAGTGCAGAATTTTCATTTTTGAAAAATTATAAAAACTATTTAAATTTGCACTGACGAAATATTAAAATTTTACAACATAAAATTTCCACTCAAATGAATATATAAAAACACAAAAACCGAAAAAAAAAGAAAACAAATAAAAATCTGGAAAAAAAAAAACAAGAAATGAAACACAAAAGAAATACAGTTTAAATTTATTTTTTATTTGATTTTTCATAAAATTTAAAATATAATAAAATCATTACTTAAAAACTATTTAAATTTTATTTTGCTTATATATAAAAATCACTTTTTGTTCACTACTTTTTTTTTATTAATTTAAATTTTTAATTATTTAATTTCTCACTTTTGATCGCGATTCACTTAAAAGAAAACTAAAATTGTAATGCAAAAATCAATATAGGAAAAATATTAGTGGTGAAAAATGCAAAAACATTAAAATTATAGATAAAAACAAGTGTCAAAAATTTAAATATAAAAACAAAAATGTGCAAGAATTTTAAAAGTAAAATTGAGTAATTTATATCAAAAATCAATAAGATCAATAACTTATAATTGAGTAAAAAAAAAAAAATTATTAAAGGAATAAAAAAAAAAAAATAGTTCTGTTAATAACATGATCTGTTAAAATAAAATCAAATAACATACGAAACCACCCTTATATTAAAATCTATAAGCACCAGAAAAAAATACAAGTACATCGACAGGAAAGCAGCCGAAAGATCTTTCGACGTTGGATCCTGAAAATGTAAGTCAAAATCCTTTTCGTTTTTATATTATTTTATATTATTTTTGATTTTATTTAAACAAATTTAATAACTTAAAACATAACATACACTGTTAATATTTTTTTTTACATAAGATTACATCTTATAGTTGATCACTCAGTGTTAACAACATGAGTAAAAATGTTAACTTTTTAAAATAAATGCAAACAGTGTATGTAATGTTTATTGCAATTTTTAAAATTATTTTTCAATAAAATTTTCGTACTTAGAATTAAATTTCCTTTAAAATAAGGGGTAAATTAATTAAATTTCTTTTAAAAATAATTAATTTATTTTAATAAACCGAATTAATTATTTTTACATAAATTTTTATTGAAAAAGAAGAAGAAAACCAGTTTTATTCATCTATTTTTATTTGCTTTATTTAACATTGTAATTTACAAGATATATATTTTTTTTTTTTTTGCTATTACATCGAAATTTAATTAATTTAATAACCAAATCAATTTAAATAACTACAATGGTCTAGTGGCGTAATCAATTACCTACCATACCGCGTACCCCAGGTTCAAACCTCGTTTGAGCCAAGAACTTTTTTTTTTTTTTTTTATAATTTTTTTTTAACCCAGGTTCGAATCCCACTTGGGGAAAAACAATTTTTTTATATTATTATGTTTTTTTTAATAAATAATATTATTTTCAATTATTTTTTTTTATCATGAACCCAGGTTCAAAACCCAATTGGGACAAAAATATCGTTTGAATTTTTTTTATTTAAATTATTTTGAACCTGAGTTCAAACCTTTGAATCAATAGTTTTATTATTTTGCACATTTTTATTCTTCTATGCAAAGAACTAATTTTTTTTTATGAACCTGAGTTCGATTCTCAATTGAACCCGAAATTTTTTTTTGTATATTTTTATTTTTTTTGCGTTTAAAACTAATTTTTAAATTGATTTTTGCAAATATTTTTTTTATCGCTATTTATTTTAATTTGAAATTTTTTTATTTTAATATTATTAATATGTTTGATATTAGTTGAGTTTTTTTTATTTTTATTAAACATTATGTTTAAGGATATTTATTTTTCAATAAACCATCTGAATAATAAAATGAAGCTCTAAGCGTCCTTTTAATTGGTTTCTGGTGAACTAAATCGGATAGGGTAGTTTTTGGGATCATACTAAAATTTCGCCAAGCATTCCTTGTATGATCATGGTTGGGAGGGGAAATCACTGTGTTACCATCTACACACAGCTCGTTCAACAATTCTAAATATCCGTTTCCGTCTTCTTTTTCCTGAGTCTTTTCGTGTTCTCTTTGTCCCTCTTTCTATCCTTTGCTCTCTTTCTTTTTTTTCTACAACTACAGCACGCACACAATAAAATAATATTCTGTGCATGTCAACTTCTAGTCCATTTAAAGTAGCACCGAATCCCCCCGATTGCCGACGAGATAGGAGCCGGAAAACAGTTGCGTGCTCGCTGCTTTCATGGATCTAACATTACTTTGACACATATGCAAATATTCAGAACGGTTATATGCTACAGTGACTACATGTATTTTGTTATTGTATGAATTAGGTTTTTGACAATTGAATTAGGTTTTTTTCTCTCACATAAATATCTAGTTGTTAATCTATGACCATAGCGTAATTAGAAAGTGCTCGCACATCTACAAAAACAACAATTGCTTGTATTTTGTTAGTGTAAAACTATTGCACAAAATTTCAAAATGCTTTGAACAGAAAATGAGAGAATGAAGGAGAGGAAGAGTCAAAAAAACTCGAAAAAAATTTTGCATATGAATACAAAAACAATTTGACAGTTCCGCGAGGTACGTTAACTTTGAGTCTACATTAGACAAATTTTTATCAAGACAAACGTCAAAATTTTATCAAGATAAAGATTTGTCTAATGTAGACTGAACTTGTCAGTGTTATTGCAGCGTTAAAAGAAAATTGTCAGCGCTCGAGCTCTGATAACTTTGTCTTGATAACGCTTAGTAAAAGACGCCATCTTGATTGTTGTTGGTACTTTTTGCATGGCTTATTATGACATACGTTTCCCCCTATAATTGACAGAGATAAAAAATTATCTGCAAAAATTTGACGTTTGTCTTGATAGAAATTTCTCTAATATAGACTCAACGTAATGAAAAAATGTTAAAACAGCTGTTCTTACGAGTATACTGTACGTACCGTCTATACTAGCCTTTTTCTTGTTCGCACAAGAATAAAACGTCGGCAGAGCAACACACACATGGTAGACATGGTTGCTCGAACAATTGTGCGAACAACGGTGTGCGAACGAGAACAAAACATGAGCAACTTTAGTCCACACTATCCAAATGCATGTGCGCACAACATTTTGTTCAATGTGCGAACAAGAAAAAGGCTCGTGTGGACCGCAAATTATAATTATACTATGATAGGGAGATAGCATAGTAAAATAATAAAGTACTCGCACATCTACAAAAACAAAAATTGCTTGTATTTTGTTAGTGTAAAACTACTGCCCACAATGTCAGAATGCTTTGAACGGAAAAATGAGAGAACGAAAGAGAGCAAGAGAAAAAAACTCAAAAAATATTTTACATGTGAATACAAAAACAATTTGACAGTACCGCGAGGTTTGCCAATGAAAAAATTGTAAAACAGCTGGTCTTACGAGTATACTTTATTATTAACGTGCGCCAAAATAGCGTCGAAAGTTAGCGTCGAAAACGCTAATTTGAATTCCCAAAACCGGGAAGTCAAATTAGCGTTTTTGGGAATATGAAAAATAGGAATTTCACATTTTCCCGTTAATGAGAATAGGAATTACGTGGCAAATGCTAAATAATTGGTATTACAAAATACCCAATTCGATTACATGAAGGAAAATTAACTATTGCATTTCTAATAAAAATTAAGCCAAATGCAATATAATCTCATAAAAACAAAATATAACTAATGTATATTATTTTAAGAATAATATTCCATGGAAACGAGAGTGCGTCAACACACAAACTATATGGGACATGAAAGTACATCATCCAAGGATTCTAAAAAGCTTTCCGTGCAAAAAAACGGCCGAGCCGTTTTCCAGAAAATCCACTTCATCCAAAATGGTCAGAAAAATCTGGGATTTAATATTCCATAGAAACGAGGCTGCGTCAAGACATAAACTATATGGGACATGAAAGTACATCATCCAAGAATTCTAAAAAGCTTTCCGTGCAAAAAATCGGCCGAGCCGTTTTCCAGAAAATCCACTTCATCCAAAATGGTCAGAAAAATCTGGGATTTAATATTCCATAGAAACTAGGCTGCGTCAAGACATAAACTATATGGGACATGAAAGTACATCACCCAAGGATCATAAAAAGCTTTCCGTGCATAAAATCGGCCGAGCCGTTTTCCAGAAAATCCACTTCATCCAAAATGGTCAGAAAAATCTGGGATTTAATATTCCATAGAAACGAGGCTGCGTCAAGACATAAACTACATGGGACATGAAAGAACATCATCCCAGGATTCTAAAAAGCTTTCCGTGCAAAAAATCGGCCGAGAGGTTTTCGAGAAAACTCCATTTGTACCAATGGGCCACTGCCATCTGGAACTGCATGTAAAGTGTGTCCGGAAGATAGAAGATTTATCAATTTCAAAACAAAATAATATCCTTACTACAAAAAACAACATTTTCACAAAAACGCCCAAATAGTTTCCGAGAAAACTCCATTTGTACCAATGGGCCACTGCCATCTGGAACTACATGTAAAATGCGTCCGGAACATGGAAAACGCACTAATTTCAAAAGAATATAATATTTTAACTACAAAAGACAACTTTTTTTCAAAAACGCCCAAATAGTTTCCGAGAAAACTCCATTTGAACCAATGGGCCACTGCCATCTGGAACTGCATGAAAAATGCGTCCGGAAGATGGAAAATTTATCAATTTCAAACGAATACAATATTTTAACTACAAAAAACAACTTTTTTTCAAAAACGCCCAAATAGTTTCCGAGAAAACTCCATTTCTACCAATGGGCCACTGCCATCTGGAACTACATGTAAAATGCGTCCGGAAGATGGAAAATGTACTAATTTCAAAAGAATATAATATTTTAAGTACAAAAAACAACATTTTCTCAAAAACGCCCAAATATTTTCCGAGAAAACTCCATTTGTACCAATAGGCCACTGCCATCTGGAACTGCATGTAAGCTGCGTCCGGAAGATAGAAAATGTATCAATTTCAAAAGGAAATAGTTTGGACAGAGTTTTCGAGAAAACTCTGTCAAATTCATCCAAATTGGTCAGAAAAATCTGGGATTTAATATTACATGGAAACGTGGTTACTTCAAGATAGAAACTATGGAGGACATGAAAGTATACCATCTAAGCATCATCAAAAGATTTCATCAATTTCATTCAATTGGTCAGAAAATTTTAAAAGAGTGTAAGGTAAGGACATAATTTGTATAGGAATGGAAGTGGACTATTTCTGGTTTAATAAACACATGCCATGCTAAAATCCTTCTAGTGAGAATATTATATATGTTTCCTAAAATTTTCAGAAAAAATATTTTTTTCTTTTAGCGATTTTTACGACATAAAATTTTTTTGCAAGAGAACAGTTTTCAACACTTTTATGACGCGCGCTTTTTTATTAATTGTGAGTTGGAATATATTTGGCGGGTTTTTTTTTTTTAATTGTGAGTTGGAATATATTTGGCGGTTTTTTTTTTTGTTTTTCTTTGCACCCTGAAAAATCTTGTTGTCAATTAATACTTATACACTACTGAGTTTGAATTGGTAAATATGTATGTATGTATGTGTAGTATATAGACAATTCCAAAGCAATTCATATGCACAACCATTATTACTATTTAAATAAGTGTAGCATAAAGCGTATATGTTTTGTTGTTTTACAAATATAAATACTTCAATTCACACCGACTTGATAATGCTTCTCCTAACGAAATGCGAATACATATTTGAGATTTTTAGTTTTTAAGGAACTATATAAGACAATAAGAAATAATTATGTAAAAATTACATACAAATTTTTACGTACAGAAAAGTAATACTTTAGTAAAAGATGTACTAAACAATTTTTTAGTTTTGTTAAAAAACTGTATATAACAAGTATTTTGAGTTTTATTTTTTTTTTACAAAAAATCAATTTGTTTTATGTAAGATCTATAAAATAGATTAATTAGTGTAAAGCATGTAATTTTTGTATTAAAAGTCAAATCTCTGTTAAGCAACTTGTTAAATTTTTGATTATATTTAATTTTGAAAGGTTAAAACTATTTGATGCAGTAAATTTTATTATATACATAACTTTTTGTCAAAATCTTTACAATCCACGTAGGGGCAAAGGTATACCAAACGAGACATTAAATAAACCGCGACATTTAAAATAAGTGATTAAGATAATTTTCTCTAGATTTTAAATATGTGTTATTAATATAACCCACAGAACAATATTAATGCAAAAATAATGAGAATATATGTACATAAGTTTTTTTTATATTTTCTTAATTGTGTTCTTTCCTAATTTTTAAATACTATTTTATTATTCAATAAAAAAAAAAAAGATCTAAATACATGCCAAAAATTGTACCATTCTAAAGTTTATTCAACATAAAAGGAAATTATAAATTTGAAAATTTTTATTTTTTTTTTAAAGCATACCACTGTGTTGCCTACCGTTTCTGATGCCCCTTAAATTGTAGAAACTTATAAAAGCTAATTGTACCAAATGTGAACCTACCCAATAAGCAAAATCCTTTGAAATTTCATATTTATTCATTTGAAAACAAGTTTAAATTTCAAACATTAGCTGTGAGAAAAGGCTTTAAATTCATATTAGATTGAATAATAAAATAGTATTTAAAAATTAGGAAAGAACACAATTAAGAAAATATAAAAAAAACTTATGTACATATATTCTCATTATTTTTGTATTAATATTGTTCTGTGGGTTATATTAATAACACATATTTAAAATCTAGAGAAAATTATCTTAATCACTTATTTTAAATGCCGCGGTTTATTTAATGTCTCGTTTGGTATACCTTTGCCCCTACGTGGATTGTAAAGATTTTGACAAAAAGTTATGTATATAATAAAATTTACTGCATCAAATAGTTTTAACCTTTCAAAATTAAATATAATCAAAAATTTAACAAGTTGCTTAACAGAGATTTGACTTTTAATACAAAAATTACATGCTTTACACTAATTAATCTATTTTATAGATCTTACATAAAACAAATTGATTTTTTGTAAAAAAAAAAAATAAAACTCAAAATACTTGTTATATACAGTTTTTTAACAAAACTAAAAAATTGTTTAGTACATCTTTTACTAAAGTATTAGTTTTCTGTACGTAAAAATTTGTATGTAATTTTTACATAATTATTTCTTATTGTCTTATATAGTTCCTTAAAAACTAAAAATCTCAAATATGTATTCGCATTTCGTTAGGAGAAGCATTATCAAGTCGGTGTGAATTGAAGTATTTATATTTGTAAAACAACAAAACATATACGCTTTATGCTACACTTATTTAAATAGTAATAATGGTTGTGCATATGAATTGCTTTGGAATTGTCTATATACTACACATACATACATACATATTTACCAATTCAAACTCAGTAGTGTATAAGTATTAATTGACAACAAGATTTTTCAGGGTGCAAAGAAAAAAAAAAAAAAAAACAAAATAAAAACCGCCAAATATATTCCAACTCACAATTAAAAAAAAAAAAAACCCGCCAAATATATTCCAACTCACAATTAATAAAAAAAACGCGCGTCATAAAAGTGTTGAAAACTGTTCTCTTGCAAAAAAATTTTATGTCGTAAAAATCGCTAAAAGAAAAAAAATATTTTTTCTGAAAATTTTAGGAAACATATATAATATTCTCACTAGAAGGATTTTAGCATGGAATGTGAGTAGTATATTTGTATAGGTTCTGGCGCTTTTTTTGCTCCCTATGGGAGCAATTTTGAAGATGAAATTATTGTTGTGAAAAACTGGCGCTTTTTTTGCTCCCTATGGGAGCAATTTTGAAGATGAAATTATTGTTATGAAAAAGTATTTTAGCATTTTATGAAATTGGAAACCAATGAATTTATTTTTGTCAATAGTTGTTTTTGTTTTCAATGAAGATCAATTTTGAAGAGCAATTTTTGTTTGTATGAAATGTAAACCAATGAATTTATTTTTGTAATTTTTTATTTTCTTGTACATGCATTAACAGAAGGAAAAATTATTTAGCATTTTATGAAATTGGAAACCAATGAATTTATTTGTATATTTTTGTTTTTTGTTTTTTTGTATAATAATATGTATGTAATTATGTTAAAGTACATACAAACGAATTAATATGGAGACAATTTTTTTTACACTTTTAATTGTGATGAAATTAAAAACTGATGACTTGGATAAATAGAGTTTGAGTATGTTTGGTTTATTCATATGGTTGTTTTTGTTTTTGTAAAGTGTAAAATTTAACTTGAGAATTGTTTTTGTTTTTTAATATGCATAAAATAACCTTGTAAAAGGTTTTTGACTTTGATGAAAAATATGTTTGATTTTGTTGGATAAGGTCACGCATAATTTGTTCTTAATGTTATATTAGAGGAAAGTGTTATAGACATTGGGGTTTGAAGGAATTAATTGTTTAATTAACTTTTTGAAAGCAAATGTTCACTGGAATATTTTTATACTTTTATGAAGTTGAAAACCAACATCTTTACAAATATTTTAAAAAGAAGTACAAAAATCGAATGTTTGAATTGATGTTACATTTCATTGCCTAGTTTAAGGCGTTTATATGTATAAGAAATGTGGGAAAAATTAATAATTCTCATAATTTTTAATGATTTCAACCAAACTTTTTAATTCAAATTACATTTAATTGCCTAGTTTAAGGCGTTTGTATGTATAAGATATGTAGGAAAAATTGATAATTCTATTCTTTAAGAATATATCATAAATTGCATGATTTTTTTTTCATTTGATGACAGATACATAAAGTGGGGACAAGTGTGCTTTTTATTAAATTCTACAATATTTTTGTAACACGGCCAAATGCATTTTATGAAATTGGAAATTGTATAATAAATAATATGTATGTAATTATGTTAAAGTACATTCAAATAAAATAGTAGGAAGTAATTTTTGTGCTTTTAATTGTGGTGAAATTAAAAAGTGATGACTTGGATATAAAATTTAACTTGAGAATTGTTTTTGTTTTTTTTTCATATGCATAAAATAACCTTGTAAAAGGTTTTTGACTTTGATGAAAAATATGTTTTATTTTGTTGTAAAAGGTTTTTGACTTTGATGAAAAAATATGTTTGATTTAGTTGGGAAAGGTTATGTTCTAATGTTATATTTGGAAATTATTGTAAAATTTATGTTAAGACAATTATGAAATTTATGTTAAGAGAATTGTGAAATTCATGTTAAGACAATTATGAAATTTATGTTAACAGAATTGTGAAATTTATGTTAATATGATGAGAGTAAAATAATATAAAAATGAGAGTAAATTGGAATTATATGAAAAACACTCAATTTTTATAAAAACTTTTTGGAGTAAAAACTAGTGAATCTGATTTATGATTTTTTTTCAAGAGAAGAGAGTATTTTTAATTGCTATAAAAAGACATATCAGAATATATTTTTTAATCATTGCTCTAAAAGTTACTTCAAAGTATACTTAACAAAATGGTGAGTTATCGCTTTTGGATAACACTTTTGATTATTTATTTATTTTTTTATTTTAAATGTTTCGTTTTTAGATGTATGAACAAGTTATTAAATTGGCTCAGGGTATTAAGCCCGAATATATAAAAATTGACGACATACCTCTATATCAACCATACAAAATTTTAAATTTCGATTGGAAAGAAACACAACATGGATTAAAAGTCATAGCATATTTAGATAATAATAAATGGTTTTATCTTCCGCAGCGATTTACAAAATTTTTAAATACGGAAGATCCATACTTGACTAAAATGAATGATCGAAATTGGACAATTGTTTACAAAGGTCGGCAGTCATCAAACGGCCTTGCAATATTTGAATTAAATTATTATAAAAATTGTTAAATGAACTACAATTTCATGCAATCAATACATTTAATATAAAAATATAGAGTAAATTTGAATTATAAATGTTCTAAAGTACATAAAAAAAAACACTCAATTTATATAAAAACTTTTTGGAGTAAAAAAAATTAATTATTTTTAATAAACAAGTAAAGTGGAATAGATATAAATATAAATCTCTGAAGCAAATTTTTTAATCAGTTGTTAAACTTATTAAAAGGAGGAACAAAAATGAATTTGAATAATATTACAAATGCCGATATTGTTGCGGCTTTCAATAAATTAAAAACAAGGCCATATCTGGCAATAAAGGATTTACTTCCAACAAAGCCATATAAGGTTTTAACTATGTTCCGTCATAAGAACAAATATGGAAATGTGATAATTGCAGAGCTTGAGGAGGGAATGTTATATCTTCCCAAACGATATAATAATTTGGAAGATAATATAATAGAAGGAGTTTACAATGAACAATTTATATTAAGAAGAAAGTTAGAAAATGGCTTACATGTTTTGGAATTAGAAGAAGCAGCCGGTGATAATTCTGCAGTAGAAGACGAAGTGAGAGAGTTTTTCATTCCAAATTCTCAATCATTATTCAGTTGGGAAAATAATAAAATATAACATGATAGTTATTAATTTTTTAGCAAATTAAAAAAAAAGTAATAAAAGCTATATCAGAAATAAAAAAATTGTGTTTTTTTATTTTATATTCAACATGATTAGATGAATACTCGTTTATAATTTGGCATATGAAAATAGTAATTAATATCGAATGCTGCGTCAGCGAAAAATTTCAAATGAAATTTGATATTTTTGTTTACAATTTTGTTGGAGTTGTAGTTTATGTGCATTATTACATATTAAATTTTAATTGTTTATAGAATTTTTAATATATAATTCGATTAATAAAATTTCAACTTTAATTAAAACTTTTTGGTTTTTGTATATATATATATATATATATATATATATATATATATATATATATATATATATATATATATACATATGTATGTGATATTAACAAGAAGGAAAATGTCATATGATTATTTTTTTAACTATAATAATAATGAAAAATATTAGTTGATTTTGATAGGCATAGTCATGCTTAATTTGAATAGTATTGGTATATTTAATATTACAATGAATTTATTTGAATTACATTTTAAGCAAACTTTTTTTAATTTTCCTTATGTTAATACTGGTTAGTATGAATTGTTTTTTATCAATTTTGTATAAATAATGAAAAAATGTCTAGCAGCTATTTTTTTCATAATTTTTATCAAGAAAATGTTAAAATTTTTTACAGTATATTAATAAGGTTCGTAGGGTTTTGTTTAAGGGGTTATAGTCTATGAATAATATGAAAATATCCAATTTAAAACTAAATTTTTGAGGGAAAAGTGATATATTTACATAGTAGCTTTATAATATCACGATTTTTTATTTTATTTATATATTTAATAACCTGAGACCATTTAGAACACTTTTTATGTATTTTTCAATTATATACCCCATTAATAATAAATAAAACATTTCAACAAAAATATATTTTGACTTTGACTTCTTATTATTAATATACAAGTTTATATATAAAATCAAAAGTGTCTAGATTACAAATCTGTATAAATTTTCCGTACATCTATATTGGTTTTTTTTTTTCTAAAAAACAAAAAATATCCAATTTTTTCGCACTTTATTAAACATGTATTTTAATTGTTTTTTTTTTTTTTTTTTGTGTGTATTTGAGTTTAGCCTGGTAATAAGATATCATATTTTTTTTATATATATACTTTTTAATAAATAATACAATATATCTGTATACGTATAGTGTTGTCATTTCCTAACTTTCAGTGGTAGATTTAACATATGAAAAGATTAAAATTAATTGAAATTTTTAAAGAATTCCATAGTAAGTATAACGGGTTCAGTTGTAATTTTTAGGATATAAGCACTATTTTTATTGTAATTTCCAACATTAAAAATAAGTCTGAAGAAATATTGCTAAGTTGTCATTTGAACTCAATTTTACAAACAATTTGTTATTTGATGCTGTAGAACAATCTAGCATAATATTTTGAACGATATAGCATTTTCCCATTTAAATCTACTGGCAACACCGCTAATGATAATGAGAATTGTTTTGTTTTGACTTAAATAATAAAAAATATATTGTTTGATTTTGATAGGTATGGTTAATTGGAAATGTATTGGAGTATTTAATATTGTAATAATAAATGCACATATTTGTCTTTTTTACGTTTAATATGATTAAACTGAATTGAACTATAATAATAACAAAATATTTTTCGTGACACATGCCAGATTGATATTTATCATCATCTTGTAAATTTTTAGTATTTAAAAATGGCCTGTTAAATGTTAATAATATTTGAGATTATATCTTAGAATTTATATTCAAAGGATATAAAAATCTATATAATCCGATATTTCTACACGACTACATATTCATAAGAAAACGCTTTCAATATCCTTTTCTAAATAAAAAAGTACTAGGAATAATAAAAGATGAATGCAATGGTAAAATAATAAAGGAATTCATTGGTTTAATACCTAAAATGTATTCGGTTAAGCCTAACATATATGGAAAAGAAATTGAAAAAATAAAGGGTAAATTATAGATAATAAAAACTAAACTATTAATAAGTAACTACAAAAATAATTATATTATAATTCTTTTGTATATAATTAAATAAAATATTCCTGAAATTTATATGGAAATGATAACCAAACATTGTTTATGCTTTCAATACAGAAGAATTTTTGTCTCCTATATACACGAAGAAAATTTTTACTTGTAATAAAATATGTATGTATTTACTTTTTATATATATTTAGGTGAATAGTGTCAAAAAAATATATATATTTTTTTTTCGGTTTATGCTGTCTATGTGAGAAAATTTATGTTGTTTACATCATTCATATGTATATGAAAACCTTGTGGAAGTTATTTGACCACATAATTTTTGTGAAAAAATTAAAAAAATAATAAAAAAATTATATTTTTTAAAAAAATTTTGTAAAAAAAATATAATTTTTGTGAAAAAAATTAAAAAAATAATAAAAAAATTATATTTTTTAAAAAAATTTTGTAAAAAAATATAATTTTTGTGAAAAAAATTAAAAAAATAATAAAAAAAATAAAAAATAATAAAAAAATTATATTTTTTAAAAAAAATTTTTTCTTATGAATAAAAAAATTATATTTTTTAAAAAAATTTTTTTAAAAAATATAATTTTTTTATTATTTTTTTAATTTTTTCACAAAAATTATGTGGTCAAATAACTTCCACAAGGTTTTCATATACATATGAATGATGTAAACAACATAAATTTTCTCACATAGACATAGGGAGCAAAAAAAGCGCCAGTTTTTCATAACAATAATTTCATCTTCAAAATTGCTCCCATAGGGAGCAAAAAAAGCGCCAGAACCTATACAAATATACTACTAATGTGTTTATTAAACCAGAAATAGTCCACTTCCATTCCTATACAAATTATGTCCTTACCTTACACTCTTTTAAAATTTTCTGACCAATTGAATGAAATTGATACATTTTCTATCTTCCGGACGCAGCTTACATGCAGTTCCAGATGGCAGTGGCCTATTGGTACAAATGGAGTTTTCTCGGAAAATATTTGGGCGTTTTTGAAAAAAAGTTGTCTTTTGTAGTTAAAATATTATATTCTTTTGAAATTAGTGCGTTTTCCATGTTCCGGACGCATTTTACATGTAGTTCCAGATGGCAGTGGCCCATTGGTACAAATGGAGTTTTCTCGGAAACTATTTGGGCGTTTTTGTGAAAATGTTGTTTTTTGTAGTAAGGATATTATTTTGTTTTGAAATTGATAAATCTTCTATCTTCCGGACACACTTTACATGCAGTTCCAGATGGCAGTGGCCCATTGGTACAAATGGAGTTTTCTCGAAAACCTCTCGGCCGATTTTTTGCACGGAAAGCTTTTTAGAATCCTTGGGTGATGTACTTTCATGTCCCATATAGTTTATGTCTTGACGCAGCCTCGTTTCTATGGAATATTAAATCCCAGATTTTTCTGACCATTTTGGATGAAGTGGATTTTCTGGAAAACGGCTCGGCCGATTTTTTGCACGGAAAGCTTTTTAGAATCCTTGGGTGATGTACTTTCATGTCCCATATAGTTTATGTCTTGACGCAGCCTCGTTTCTATGGAATATTAAATCCCAGATTTTTCTGACCATTTTGGATGAAGTGGATTTTCTGGAAAACGGCTCGGCCGTTTTTTTGCACGGAAAGCTTTTTAGAATCCTTGGATGATGTACTTTCATGTCCCATATAGTTTATGTCTTGACGCAGCTTCGTTTCTATGGAATACTAAATCCCAGATTTTTCTGACCATTTTGGATGAAGTGGATTTTCTGGAAAACGGCTCGGCCGATTTTTTGCACGGAAAGCTTTTTATGATCCTTGGATGATGTACTTTCATGTCCCATATAGTTTATGTCTTGACGCAGCCTCGTTTCTATGGAATATTAAATCCCAGATTTTTCTGACCATTTTGGATGAAGTGGATTTTCTGGAAAACGGCTCGGCCGATTTTTTGCACGGAAAGCTTTTTATGATCCTTGGATGATGTACTTTCATGTCCCATATAGTTTATGTCTTGACGCAGCCTCGTTTCTATGGAATATTAAATCCCAGATTTTTCTGACCATTTTGGATGAAGTGGATTTTCTGGAAAACGGCTCGGCCGATTTTTTGCACGGAAAGCTTTTTATGATCCTTGGGTGATGTACTTTCATGTCCCATATAGTTTATGTCTTGACGCAGCCTCGTTTCTATGGAATATTAAATCCCAGATTTTTCTGACCATTTTGGATGAAGTGGATTTTCTGGAAAACGGCTCGGCCGATTTTTTGCACGGAAAGCTTTTTATGATCCTTGGGTGATGTACTTTCATGTCCCATATAGTTTATGTCTTGACGCAGCCTCGTTTCTATGGAATATTAAATCCCAAATTTTTCTGACCATTTTGGATGAAGTGGATTTTCTGGAAAACGGCTCGGCCGATTTTTTGCACGGAAAGCTTTTTAGAATCCTTGGGTGATGTACTTTCATGTCCCATATAGTTTATGTCTTGACGCAGCCTCGTTTCTATGGAATATTAAATCCCAGATTTTTCTGACCATTTTGGATGAAGTGGATTTTCTGGAAAACGGCTCGGCCGATTTTTTGCACGGAAAGCTTTTTATGATCCTTGGGTGATGTACTTTCATGTCCCATATAGTTTATGTCTTGACGCAGCCTCGTTTCTATGGAATATTAAATCCCAGATTTTTCTGACCATTTTGGATGAAGTGGATTTTCTGGAAAACGGCTCGGCCGTTTTTTCGCACGGAAAGCTTTTTAGAATCCTTGGATGATGTACTTTCATGTCCCATATAGTTTGTGTCTTGACGCACTCTCGTTTCCATGGAATATTATTCTTAAAATAATATACATTAGTTATATTTTGTTTTTATGAGATTATATTGCATTTGGCTTAATTTTTATTAAAAATGCAATAGTTAATTTTCCTTCATGTAATCGAATTGGGTATTTTGTAATACCAATTATTTAGCATTTGCAACGTAATTCCTATTCTCATTAACGGGAAAATGTGAAATTCCTATTTTTCATATTCCCAAAAACTCTAATTTGACTTCCCGGTTTTGGGAATTCAAATTAGCGTTTTCGACGCTAACTTTCGACGCTATCTTGGCGCACGTTTATTATTATACTATGGGGAGATAGATAGAGTAATATAGAGAAAGTTAAACGGAAACGGCTATTATATTACATGTTGGCGGTTAAAAATTTTGTAAATTTTAAAGTTAATAAGAAAAAATGTATGAATTTTACAAAAACAAATCTCCCTACATATTTGACATATTAAATTTGATAGCCTTATTATAATGTGGCGAAATGTTTCAACAATAAAGAAAAAATAATATCAAATTAAGAATCTATCTTAAGGTATTTTCAGACGATAACATTTAATATAAAGATTTGTCAAAAATTTGAATAATAAAATATTTACTTATCGTTTGAATACAAATTGTTTGATTATAAAAAATTGCTTATGATTTTTTTTGAAAATACCAATGGTATTTTAAATTTTTGAAATTTTTCAAAAACTTAATTTTCATGTTATATTTTTCATAAACAAAAAGTAAAAACAATAAAATATTTTTTAAAGAAATTTTAAATCAATATTCGTCATGAATTTCATAAAAGTAAGAATTTGCATAAATTATATACAATTTATGTATTACCGTGTAAACTACTTTAGGATTTTCTATTGGATTATTTGACATGCTGATGAAATACGTAAGATTTTATTGTCGAAAAATCGTAATACTAAATATTATAGTCTGAAAGTACCTTTAAAGAGTAAATATATTTAATGGTGTAATAAAATATAAAGAAATCAGTTTTGTTAATTTATAAAATTGTTTTTTTTTTTTTTAGTTTTTAAAATGAAAATTGTTTATCAAACCTTTAACTTCCAAATTAATTCAAAGACAAATATATTTTTATTTATTTATTTTTATTTCAATATTATGTTTATTATTATTTTTTAAATTTCTACAAATTAATTAAATTTAACGCAATGAAATTTTAAATACCATACCAAATAGAAATTGTCCAAAAACCGAATTAAAATTTAACACTAACTTAGTTAAAGCAAAAATTCATTGCGCTTTTCAAAGTACATTCAAATTGTTTTATTTATTCAAATACATTGTTTTTTCTATAATATTCTTTTACTTTAATAATAAAATTCAGACAAAAATTAAGTTACACAAATACATAATTAATATAATATTAAAGAAAAAACGTTTTGTGTAGAAGTGTTAATTAATATAATATTTGGATTTTCTTGTTTTTGTTTTGGAGAAAAATTAAAGAAAACTTGAAGTTTTCGGGTGTTTTACTACTAAAGAAAAAAAGTACAAGATATTTGTTTTAAAATAAAATGTGTATATATCGTTTTATTTAATATATAGAGAAATATTATTTAATTATTTCATAGATAACTGGTGTTACTGCATTTATTTTCTATGTATTTGAAGTTTATATATGTTAATATTTTTTTGTTTTTGAAATTTTTGCATTTATTTTAAAAATAAATTATACTTGAAATTATAAAGTAAGTAAAACTGAAAAATCTAATATTCTATTATGTATTAAGTTTTAGTTATAAGTGTGTATTAAACTTTTATTTAGGCTGTTATTAATTTTTTATTTTTTGTTTTTAATTAAATAAATTGTTTACTCTTGTTGTCCTCCCTTATTCGGGAAAACATTTAAATTGTCTTTTTCAGCATCGCACTCTGAATTTTGGGTTGATGTTTGCTCTTTTGTTTGTAAAGGTTTGGGGGAGGATTTACCATCAATTAATTGTCAATTTTCTGCCGACATATTGCCAATGTCATCGTTAATGGCCAAGACTTGTGTAATGAAATCTTGATCCATAACAGCTTCGGCTAGAGAAGACAATAGTTTGGTGAGCTCTTTAAGTGACATATTCAGCTGAGGTGACAATTTTTCCAAATGTTGTTGAACATGATCGGGCAACTAATCAAGAGATACAAATTAAAAAAGAAAATATTATGATATATTAAAAAAAAAAAAAAAAATGCTGTTAATAGAAAGCTTACCTTATTGGGATTTTTGAATATGTTAAACATGAATTTAACTTTGACCCTTTGTTCCATATTGTTTCCCTCATAGAAAAGCGTGAAATGTGCTTCATTAGTATTGCTTAGGACAGGCAAATAAATACCGGCCAATACACGTCCCTTGGCGTCACGTGACAACAATGATCTAAAGTTGTAGGCCAAATTACGTCTAACCGTAACATCAATGGCCGTAACATAAGGTTGATCTACATATACCAATGAAGTCTTGTAGGTAGATTGATCACCACGCATTTCGCGCTCTTTCCATTCAACATATTTATGGCTATGTTTGCTATAAACATAACAATAATCACGTTGTATGTGTTGCTCCTTGGATTGGGTAAACCAGCCTGTATGAATATAAAAACACTACAGTTACTAACTCCGTTTTTAAAAACAAAGCGACATTTTTTTCCGAACTCACCAGTATGTGGATACATTTGATCTTCCATTATGGTCACACAACGAGCCACATGATAACCTGGATCCAATATTATAACACCATTACGACCAGCAATATTTAATTTCATGGCTACCATAGCATGTTCTTTTTCTACATTGGCCAAGGGCGAATTCAGACCACCCAATTCTTCACTGGTTTCAATATAATCGGCCAACGATACTACTTGCTCTTCGCAAGACACTATATACAAGTAATGCTCCAAAATGGGAAACATCTCTACGATACGTGCCATTATTTCCATGGCCAGGGAAACACACATATGATGTCTACGATTAATGGGTATATCGTAGAACTGATAGAACGATTTCAAATCAGAGCGTCGAGTACGTTTGAATGCTTTATAAAAGTCCACAAACAAATTTACCGTATCATAGTGTGTCTCCTCTAACATGCGCTGCAATTTGGTTTCGATAATGGCACTAAGATCTTCAAATTGCCAAACCGAATCCAAGTGTAATATGCCCTTTTGGTTCTCCTCATCATCATAGCCAGCCCAATCCGGCAAAGGCAAGGGATGACCCAAAGGCCAATTGCCATTGGTTTGATTAAAGGCTGACATATTGTAACCATCACCCTGCCATAGGTGTGTGCCACATTCCATACCAGAAAAATGTGTTTCAGCATTAGAGTTACCCTTAAATAATCTTCCCCACCATCTGCGATGTTGTTCTTCCAACAACTTATTGACGCTAATGCATCGTTCCGATGATGGACATGATGTCAAATTGCTGACTTGCTGAGCCGGCAATTTTGCATCGGCCAAATTGCACTGGCCCATAGCCTTTGACAACTTATCAGTTTCAGTGATAGTTTGTTGCTTGGCCTCATCCTTTTTGATAGCCATGCCAAAAGCCGATTTTTCATCGTCGTCTTCATCATCATCATCGTAGTCGTCATCATCATCATCGTCATCGGTTGTGTCATTGTTTTGTATTTGACCATTGCTGCATAGTGTTGATGCAGTACCAATGCAATGTTTGGGTTTATCTTGTTCAGAATCAGTGGTTGTAGTCAATCCAACCCGTACCGATCCCGCCGATAAACCATAGTTGGCGCCGGCGGTGGCGCCATGTTGAACCACTGCTTCGGCGAGTCAACTTGGCCATTCAGCGCCCCAACGGCCAACCGTTGGCACATAGCCGGTTTCGCAATCATTGATAGAAGTTTCTAGATTAATTTTGCCCGTTGACGCGTTAATTGATAGAACAGAAGTTGTTGCTGTTGCAGCTGTATTGGCTGCAGATGCAATGCCGCTTATAAAATGCAGACTATTCCGGCCCTGTGCTCTTTTCAACAGGTCCGGCTCGTCTCCAAAACTCAATGGTTGTTTAGATAGCTCTGTTAAAAGATAAATTTAAAGAAATGGTGTGTTAAGTATATCATCTTAAAACTTGCAAAGAAAAGTGTTTAAAATGAATTTTGTGTTGTTTAAAAAAGGAGTTTAAAGAAAAAATGGTGAAATGAAAATGCTGTTGCAAGTACTAAGATTGATGTGTTTTTCTTTGTAATTCAAAACTACCTGTATAATGTACAGTTGAGTTTATTTTTAAAACATTTTAAATTTGCCTTCTAAGGAATAGCATTATTGCAGCTTTAATTTGTAGACTGAATTCAATTGAAAAATATTGGTACCAGATTTAAATTTTAAATTCTAACGGTTTTTTCTATGTGAAAAGTTTTGTTAAAGATTATTTTTGGGCGGCCAGATTTTACAGAAATTTCTTTTATCAAATAAATCATTTTCTTGTAGTTCTGTTCAAATGAAGTGATTTTTTGTCCAATAATATGGTAACCCAAAGGCCAAAACAACTCCAAAGAAATTTGCGATTTTTATTTACAATTAGGGATGGAAAATAATAGAAATAGAAAAACATTTGTATATTATTGTATGTAAAATATAAAATTTTATTAAATTTGTACAAAGAAAACTCGAAAAATTTTTTATGCTGTTCCAGAAAATCGTTTATAACTTTCCCATTCCTAAACGAAGTTCTCTAAATTTCAATACCAAGATTTTCGAGTGTATATGTCACATATGTATTAAAAGAGAAATGTATATATTGGACTATGGGCGTCAAAAAATACATTTCAACATACGGACGGACAGACAAAAGTTATTTTTAATGTTTCAGTTTGAGACGCTGGATATACATATATTATGACTTTTGTAAAAAATTACAAACTTAGATATACCCTTCATCTTATGTGAATTGTAGGTGTCTATTCGAAAATTAAATATTTCCAAATTTGATAGTATCAAATGACTTGAGTGAGTTCATCGATACTCTTGAATGTTATAGTATCAAAAAAAGTACAATAGTATTAACTTTTCCATCCCTGCTTACAATGATTGATATAAAAAGACCAATTGTATTTGTATTAGTAATACTAATCTTTACGTTAAAAAATCTAATAAAAATTTGTTTAATCTATTGAAGATATTTTTAATAATTTTATTATTATAAATACATACAATGATCCCTACTGTTTATTTACAATGACGCAATTAATTTTTCACTTGTAATTGAGATGATTCAATATCTAACGTATTCATTGTTTTTATTGTTGCTCTTAAAACACGTGATCATGGTGTGTATTTTATTACTAATAAAGAAAACGTAAATCACACAACAGTACACTCAATTATTCTGCTCTCATATAACCCTTAAGAAATTTGATATTTAATTAAAATCTTGTTTAATTAAATTTTAATATAAAAGTAATTGACCTTTAGAAGGATAGACTAGCAAGAAAATAACAATCTGGCAGCTTTAGAGGTGAAAAATAACAATTATCTCCATTATGCATTATTTGGTGATAGTAAATAGAGCAAAACTGAGTGATAGCCAAAGAAAGAGAGAATGAGTGAATTAAACGGAAATGGGTTTTTAATGTTTCTATTGTATTTAAGCGATTTTTTTTTTTGCAACAGTTAACAGTTGAACTGGTCTATTTGAAATGGCAACGATATGAGTGTTATAAAATTTGTTTTTGATAAGATTTAAGGTACTTGAAGTGTTATTAACTAACTAATCCAGCATAATAATAAATTTGCTAGTTAGTAACAAAATTATATTTTTTCATATATGTATATTTATATAATACCATAGATATGACGTTATTTCTAGACTCATAAAGAAACCTTGTAGGAAATTATAAAGCAAAAAAATGTAATGGGTGATGTTACAATATTTATAAATATGTATGTATATGATATTCTTTATTTTTTTATATATATAATTTAACTTACCCATACAACGGCCAAAGCCCCAATATCCAATTATCTCGTTGGTTTTTTTCAATTGTTAAGCTCACAAATTCTATGTATATTTTTCTTTCTTCTTACAATTGCTATTTGTCTGTTTTTGTTTTTCAGTTCAATATAATATAAACACAAAATTCAAGTATTTTTGCGTTTTATTCTCAATGCAATTGTTTTTGCAGTTTGTTTTTTTTTTTTCTTTAGTTTATAATAATGCACACAATGTCTTTTAATATTTGACGTTTTTTCTTTTGTTTTCAAAAAAATAATTCAATAAAACTTTTGCTTGAATTTGCCTGTTTAAATCAGGTCTGGTAAACGTAACATTGGTGAATTAATCGACATCGAAAAAAGTTTTAGAAAAGCACTTATGGCTTGCACGAACATTAAAATTTAAACTGTAGAAAGTTCACTAGGATACATTAAAGATCCTTTATTTAAAAAAAAAAAAAAAACACTTTCACTACACTTGCTTTCTCAACTAAACACTACTTTAACAGAGCAAAGTTATATGATCAAGAGTCAATTAACGACTGAGTGTTTTGTGATACACAAAGACCTTAATATGTCTAGTGTTATATATAGTCCAATTTTTAGCTCAATCACTCGCTCGTTTTAACGATCTGCTAATGTATTTTGTTATTGTTTTCTTTTGTTCTTTATTTTATTTTTGAGTTGTATTTGTTAAAAATTTGCACTCTTTTATTTTGACCATAAAATGTAAACAAACTATCACTCGTTTTATTTATTTATAAGAGAGTGTTTATAGAGAGTAAACATTTCAATTTAGGGGGAGTTTTGTACAAAATTAATGTCCTCTTTTGGTCGCTTAATAAACAACTGACGTACATAGAAGGTTAAAACAAGAGAGGTGTAAAAATAACCTTGTTTTGCTTTTTTTAATGCTCCGGTTGAATTGTTTTTGTTAGATTTCACCTTAATGCGTAATAACGTTGTTTGTTTGTTTTTATATATAATTATTAAAAATTCTTTTACAATGTTTTGTTTTTAGTTGTTTGTTCACTTGTTGTAAATGATCATTTGTTATCAGCTTTTACAGTATTCTTATCATATTTTTATATTAATTGTATATTTTTCTTATTATTTTTTTAAATATTATAATTATTTAACGTCTCGTGCTCTTACTCCAAAAACCCCACACTCACACATATGAAACACTGCAAAGAGAGGGAAAAAAAAAAAGAAAATACATATTAAAACATTAATTAGTATATTATTAAAATATAATGTAAACATACTAGGTACATATTATAAATTTATTATAGGATCTATTAAGTGTTTATAGTCAACCAACCAGTCACGATTACAAAGAATGATAAAAATATTAAATAATTATGGAAATTTGTTTTATGCAGAAAAATTCCATTGCAAATGTAATTTGATTTGAAGTTTTAAATTATGTATAAGGATAACTCTTTAGAGAGTAATTTTTAAAATTTTTTTTATTTTTTTAATATTTTATAAAATATACATTTTAACTCTGTTTAATAATATGTACTAAGAGAAAAAATCACTTCCTTTAGGGAAGTTGCCATATTAGATTTTTTTTCAATATTAACAATATTAAATTTGTTGTTAATATTAAAAATAAATATTAAATTTCATGTAAAATCATGTTAATTACAATATTCTATATACTTTCAAAAAATTATTTAACACTACACTAAAAGAATATACAACTTCCATTGCAGAAGTTGCCACCATTATTTTGAAATATTTATTAAGAATTATTTTTAAATATTAGAAAATAATTAATATTAAGAGATTTTGTGTGAAGTTTAAAGTTAAAATAAAACAAAATCGAACTTCCTACCTGGAAAGTCCTATAAGGTTTTTTTTTTAAATCAGATTTTTGGGGAATATGTTAAGAAAAATTAGAAAATATTGAATTTAATTTTGATTTTACTATTAAGGTTTTTTTGTAAAAAATAATTATTAAAATAATAAGGGAAACTATGGAATTTTTAGTTTAAAGTTAAAATAAAACAAAATCGAACTTCCTGCCTGGAAACTCCTATAAGGTTTTTTTAAATCAGATTTTTGAGGAATATGTTAAGAAAAATTAAGAATATTTTTTTAATATTAGAAAATATTTAATTTAATTTTGATTTTACTATTAAGGTTTTTTTCTTTGTAAAAAATAATAATTAAAATAATAAGGGGAAACTATTGAATTTTAATAAAAAAAAACACTAAACACTTTAAAAACATTTCTTAATTAAAAGAAAACGTCACTTCCGTTAGGGGAGATGCAATATTAATTTTTAGGACAGGATATTAAAAAGATAATAATAAACAGATAATATAAAAAATATTTGAATTTTTTTATGTTAAAAATAAATATAAATAAGTAATTACCACATGCCAGATATTATAGAGAAATTATTCACCACTACACTAAAACACAAGCCAACTTCTATTGTAGGAGTTGCCAGATAGGAAGCTTTCAATATTAATTACGGAAAATAACACTAATCACTTTTAACGGGTAGTCTCCACTAGAGATGAGATGATATTAAAACATCATGTTAAAATTATATGCTCAAATTTCAATGTTTTTAATATGGCGTACATGCATTTATGTTAATTTCTTGTTTTCTCACTGTTTTGTTGTTGCATTCTACGCAAATGCAACAATTTCTTTGTGTGTGTTAGTAAAAAACATTGTGTGTGATGCTTGGTGTTAAACATGGTTCTTTTAACATTTGCTTTAACAACCGTGTTTAAACATCGAAAAAATTAACATTAATATCAATTTGAACGGTCTACATTTACCATTAACATGATGTTAGTGTTAATGTTAAATATTTTATGTTAGGTGAGGACCACTGGTAAAACATTTAAAAAATATGTTTTCGTATTTATTAGTTGCCATTTCACCTTTTTTTCTAACAAAATAAAATGCAACTCTGACATTACCAAAGGAAAACATAACATCCGTTAGGAGGTGCCATATTAATTTTTAAAAGAACAGGATATTAAATAGAAAATAATATTTAATAGATAATATAAAAAATGTATATTTTTTAATGTTAATAATAAATATAAATAAATCATTGCCAAATGCTATAGAGAAATTATTCACCATTACACTAATTCAAAAGCCTACTTCCGTTGTAGGAGTTACCAGACAGGAAGTATCCATTATTAAAATGCTGTCTTACGGAAATATGATTTTTTAAAATTTTTTTTCGTATATTTTAATGTAAATAATTCAAATAATCTTTATTAATAACCTTATTAGGGTTATCAAAATATTGTTCATATGTATATGTACATTTACATAAAAATAAATACGTAATAAGATCTTTATGCTCGTAAAATTGATATTGATAAAAACATACTTAAGTATGGAAAAAAAACTGTTTCCCTTGTTTGACATATAATATTTAAATAAATAACAATAAAAGGGGTTGTTAAATAATATTAATTTTATTATAATTTCCAAGGTTAATTTATAAATGAATTTACAATGATCAAATTTAATCAAGTGTACATACAGTACGACCTCGATTTGAGCAACAAGTACCTTTTTTACATTACAGGGTTTAAAAATACAATGCTTTTCCAAAAATTCTATTTGTAATATTGCATCAATTTTTTTAACAAAAAATGTTTTTTTGTTCAAAAACGTAGTTTTAATGATCTGGAGATATGTATATTTAAACACATTGGATTATTTCCCAATCAAAATTAAAATTGCAAAGTATCGGGATTATTTTTTGAGTTAAAAAATAGTGACTCCGAGACGAAAATAGGGAAATAAAGCATTTGTTTATTTCCTTTTATTTCATAAAATTGAATTATTGGATCTTTATATAAACAACTATAATGAAGCGCTTTAATATTCAGCAACAACCCTGGTTTGATATTAATTGCGCAAATCGAGCTCGTACTGTATGTACAGTTTTGTTTTAAATTTCCCCCCTCTTTTTATTAAACGTGAAGATGAAAACTGATCACGTTTCAAAGTATAATAGAAGATTTCTGTTACAAGTAAATAAATGTAAATAGAATTTGAAATTAAATTGAAGATTGATTGAATGATTTCTAAAGTGAAAAAAAAGCAAACAACAAGGTAAAGAAAAAAGTAGAATTATTTGAATTTGTGAAAAACTTCAAGTAATTAACAAAAAAGGAAATTTGAATTGAAATATGCATTTTACATTTGATTTTAAATTGAAAGGCCAATTCTCCACAATAAATTCACACCCAGCAAAAAAAAAAAAAAAAAAAAACGATTAGGAGCTTCCAAAAAATAAAATTTTCACCACTTCAAAAGTAGAACAAAGTGCTTATAAATGAAAATAATTTTTTAGCGGGAAAAAAGGTTAATAACTTCTAAGAAAAATAAAATTTTAAAAATTTTAAAGCATTTTTATTATATTTTAATATGGCTAAACAGAATTTTTGTTAAAAAGTTTATAAACTTAGCTTTTTCTGCGGCTCTTTTTCACCACTAAGCACTTCCTTCTAATGACAATGCAATGTTAAATTCATTACTATTTCAGCTCTTTTTCATTTTTTTTTTTTTTTGTTGGGTATGTATGTTTTTCATATATTAATTTTTTTACACAATTTACTATTGACATAGACTAAAGAAACTTCAGACTCATAATATAATTTTTTGTTAAGTTAAAAATTATTTGATTTAGTGAATACTTTTAGATTAGATAAGATTATAATTTATTTCAAAATAAATTAGCATTTAAAATTTAACATATTAAGTGCTTTAAAAATTTTGCTTACGTTTAAATACCCTTCATATAGAGAATGTATTAAATATTAGTCATTTTGTTTATTACTTATAAAAAAATTATATATAATTTGGATTCTTATCGATAGAGCAATCTGATTAATATCATCAATTTGTCTGTGGAATTTCCGAAGATGCCGAATATTTATCTATAAGAAATATGTTTCAAGCATTTCAAATGCTATATTAATTTTTTCCATTTCATAAAATATCTATACAAATATTTTTTTAGAAATTTGAAGGGTTTTGAAAATTCGTCATAATAAAATATTTTTTTTTTTTTTTTTTTTGTACACGACATAAAAAGGTTATTTAGATTTTAAATTACTTATTATCTATTGATAACAAACACAAGAATTCCCAAGTAACAATTTGTTAATTTTTAGATAATTTCAACTATAATTAGTACATTATATAACAACTTCTAACTAAAATAATGAGTTGACTTTTTTAAAACTTATGATTATAAATAAAAATATAGAAAGCACATGATATTAAATAACATAATTTATATTAGATTAAAATAATGTTTATCATATTGCGCAAATTTTTAAGAAATAAATATTTAATATGAATATCATCCTATAAAAGTTCAATAATCCCACAACAACAATTTCGACCTACCGCAAGTATTATTTATTACTTTGATTAGATTAATATTGGTTGAATACAGAAATCAATAAAATTTAAAAAAAGGTTAATTTATTTTTAGTTTCAACAAAAAAATAGAGCTAATGTTCGTTGTGTTTGTATTAAATTATTTCCCTGTGGCATTCCTGAAGTATACATAGGAAGGAAACCCTAATCAAATGCGGAACTTTATTAATATAATTAACATTATTATAGCATAAATTACATCAACGCGTAGTCAGCAACAGTATAAGCAAAACTTATCAGTTGTTCACTGTCAGAATAACATGTTGCTGCTGTTTCAATTACATTTAAACGTAGGCAGCCACAATTTACAACCACCATCTAGCTTTGTTCTACTTGTGTATTTTAGCCTCTCATTTATTTGCTCACTCTCTTTGTCTCGCTCTCAATCTGAAAGCAGCGCAGTGAATTTAGAAACAGGGTTAAATAAAACAGCACTGCAAACTGCTGCTGACCAAATGTAATGTTGTAAATTGTGGCTGCCTACGCTGAATTGTAATTATAACGGCAGCAACATGTTGTGCTGATAGTGATCAGCTGACAATTTTTGCTGATACTGTTGCTGACTACGCGCTATTGTAATTTGGGCTTTATTGCCGCGTTAAAACAAAATTGTCAGCGTTCGTGCTCTGACAACTTTTTCTTGACGTTGCTTGGTAAAAGACGCAATCTTGACTATTGTTGATAAAGATAAAATTATAGATTAATTTTCAGACAACAATTTTATAAAAAATCTTTACAGCATAACAATTCTAAATAACATATTTTTCTGTTAAACCCTATAAATTGATCACGTTTCGCGTTTTGTAAACATAATTTTGGTTTCTAGAAAATATTGCAAATATTAATATTGATACAAAATGGAAATCTGGAACTATTTATGAATGTAAAATATTTCAATAAGTTGTCTATCACATTTTCTAACAAAAATAAAGGGACAAATAATGCTTGTGTGAAAAATTGTCAGTCAAAGCAATTTGAATTATCTGTGGTGTGAGTGAAATTAAATTGAATTTATTATTTTATGAAAATAAAAAATAATAAATTGCCTATAAATACTTATATAATTATTTTAAACAAGCCCTGTTTCTGCCAAAACAAATAAGTTGTTGGTTATCATTTGTATGCACTTTTCATAAGTATAACAGACAGAAAAAAATATTTGTTTGTTGCACATTTGAATATTTTATTTAATATTTATTATATTTTTTTCTAGAAATAGTTTTTACGTCTTTATAAATTGTTAAACCAAAGGTAGAAACATTTTATTTAGGGCTTTTATCTTTAGCAAAAAATAGCAAATAGAACAAATATTAATATGTATGCATATATTTTGTTTACATGTTTTTTAAATTATTATCTATAATATGTATAAGTACCTATTGAAAAATATATTTATCTAAACAATTGTCTAGCGAAATCATAATTTAATTGTCACGCTAAGTACATATTTATAAAAATCGTTTATCTCTTATCAATGTAATATAGCAAAATTGTATTTATTTAGCAATAAAAGACGTAGTTTATTAAATTATGTTAGTATTAAAGTGTATTAATATTTAAATGTGTTTATGGGCATAAATTAGACATAAGTGAAATAAAATACAAATGCTAATTTCTATTACAAAGAATTAAAGTGGTTGAAATGGCTAATGTATTTACAAACATACTTTAGTTGTTTGTTATTAAAAAAAAAAAAAAAAAAACAAGTGGTATTTTGCGTAAATAAACAAACTGAATTGCTTAATAAAATGTGAATTATCTTGTCATATAAGAATTTAAAAATTTTCTAGAGACAATGGGAAATTGTCTTTAATAATATAAATAAAAAAATTTTAAAATATTACAATTATTATATTATTATTTGAACCAAATATAATAGTAATTTTAATTCTTTATTTTAATTAAAAATGTTTTCATATAAGAAGGCCAAACTTTATTGTTTATACAGGTCATTATTTAATACTATTCCCTAAGGAATACATATGAAATAACCAATTAAAATCATAACCTTAAGAATTATATTATACTTAATTAAATAAGTAATTAGATGACATTAAACAATATGTTGTTAACTTTACACAATAAAAATTGAGGTTATAGTTTACGTATGACATTTACGAAATGCATTACGTAGTGTCTATATTATATACATTTTTATTTTGCCACCCTCCATAAATTCGTGTTACAAAGTAGTTGCTCAAAATCAACAACAAGTAATTCATTCATGTTTTTTATATATGCAGTTTGACAGCTGTAAAGCCCAAATTACAATAGCGCGTAGTCAGCAGCAGTGTGTGCTGACATAATCAGCTGATTATTTAGAATGCACTGTTTGTTATGGTGTTGATTACATTTGGTCAGCAACAGTTTGCAGTGCTGTTTCATTTAGCCCTGTTTCTAAATTCACTGCGTTGCATTCAGACTGAGAGCGAGACAAAGAGAGTGAGCAAATAAATGAGAGGCTAAAATACACAAGTAGAACAAAGCTAGATGGTGATTGTAAATTGTGGCTGCCTACGCTGAATTGTAATTATAACGGCAGCAACATGTTGTGCTGACAGCGATCAGCTGATATTTTTTGCTGATACTGTTGCTGACTACGCGCTATTGTAATTTGGGCTTAACATTGAAATACATATAATAATCAGCTGTTCAGCTATGATTATCTTGTATAGATTCACATTGATTTTGACGTAAGTTTTGATAAAAATTTGTCTAGTATAGACACTATGTTATCAAAACAAAAGGAGGACATTTTAACAATTATTTAAATAACGAAGTTGGCTGTTTTTAGGCGTAATTTACAAGCACAGTATACTCGATAGCATTGTAAATGGTAAAAAGGCAAATACACAATAAAATTGTCAATCTCGTGTACGTGTGCATGAAGCGTTAATTATGCACATAATTCATAACTATAGTCGATAGATAAATTGGGTAAAAAATTGTCAAATTTTGAGAAAAAAATCGTCAAAATAGTCGAATTATCTATTTGAAATCGTCCAAAATTCGTCAATATGAAAAATTATGGTTTTTATATGCTAATGAACATTTTTTAAGCTTTTCTGACAAAAAATTTAATTTTAAGTAGAAAAGAAATTAATAAAAAAATTACAATAGTTTTATATTGTCGACATATAAAAACAAATAAAATGCATAAAAATATTGAATATATAATTCTGTATAACTTTCAAACAAAAAAATAAGTAATTTACCTTGCCTTGTCTGAGATTGACTAAAAATAATAACTTTTGTTTGACAAACATATTGTCAGGGTTTACCTCCTTCGTAAATCATCTACTCGTTCTATACCTTCGTATAGAAAGCTAGTGCTTCCGAATTCACCTCCCCAAAGTGGGGACAAACGCAAAATTTTTGGTAATACAGTGAACTCGCGGTAATGTGAACATCCAATATAATGAACTATCCACTAATGTGAACACTCAGTTTTTTATATGGGCGCTCTAAATAGTGAACAAAGTTTAATGGTTCTAAATAGTGAACAATTTTTTTTTTTAATTTTTGGGGATTTTTTAATTTGTAGAAGCATTTATTTTTAATGTTGGGAATCCCCGAATTAATAAATACCATAGTATGCCATTATTTTAAAGGTATTTAATGCTAGTCGCTTTATGTAACTTGTTGCGGTAGGTTCGTGAATTTATTTTTAAAATTAGTAATGTCTAAAAACAGTCGAAAGTTTTTATCCTTAAATGAAAAATGCGAAATTTTGGAATATTTAAAAAAAGGATCGAGTGTTACAGTGTTAAGTAAAAAGTATAAAGTTGCAAAATCAACGATATGTTCAATAAAAAATAAAAAAGACAATATTTTAAAATGTGTGAACAATACGTTTTATGGACCCGGAAAACGCAAAACATTACGATCTTCAGAGCTTCCAAAAACAACTGTTTTGTGCTAGAGGTAAGTAAACATGTAAAAATATATCAATTGGGATTCTTACTGTTTTATTTTTCATTAAGGTGACAGATTTTTTAACGAAGAAAGGATTACCAGTAAAAGCTTTACTCCTAATAGATAATGCCCCATCCCATCCACCAGAATCCGACCTTAAATCCGAGCTATGTTCATGCCTCCAAATGTAACGGCTCTGATCCAGCCAATGGATCAAAATGCAATTAGAATCACCAAACTTCATTATAGGAACAGTCTTCTGGCAACAATTATTGCAAAAGAGGGGAATTGGCTTTAATCGATGAAAAAAATCACACTTAAAGAAGGAGTTTCTATTCTAGAGGCATCCTGGAACCGAGTTGGTAAAGAAACTTTATCTAACTGTTGGAAAAATATTTTGAATATGGTAAATGATGAAGACGATCCTGAAGTTTTAAAAGAAAAGTGGCAATCAGAGGTTAGATCTTTAGAAAATACTGCTACAGATCTTCTACAGACATTGTGCCCTCAGGAAGTATTTACTGCTGTAAACATTAGAGATTGGATCAATAATCCTTGTGAGGACGTCACGCCGTTTGATGAAAATGATTTAATTGAAGAGTCCGACGATGATGACGACTGTTTTATTGAAGCGCCTGAAAACAACATTAAAGCCAAAGAAGCTGTCGAAATTTTTAACAAAGCTGTCCAATGGGCTGAATTTCAAATGGTCGATCAAACTGACATTAAAGTATTGAAAAAAAATCAGGGAATTGGCGGTAAATAAGCTTGTCGAGCAAAAGAAAAAACAGAAAATAATAACCGATTATTTCCATATTTAATTATATATGTATGTACCTATCTTTTTTCATTGTAAATTTTATTTATTTTTTTCTCGTAATATTTTGTTTGTTTTTTATGTACATACTACGTATGTACTCTTTATAAAATGGATTTTTAAAAACTTTTTATGTTTCAAATAAATTACAAAAAGTTTTTTTACTAATCTTTGCATTTTCATTCCTTGCAGAAATGATTTTTAGAAAGAATAACTTAGTAATATATATAAAAAAAATCACAATCGAAAATGTGAACAAATTCGAAAATATGAACTACCCCGACATTAATTAGTTCACATTATCGAGAGTTCACTGTATATTTGTATCTCCTAAACTACTGGTCGTATCGAATTGAAAAAGTATGGAATAGTTGTGATAACATGGTGTCAAAGTGGACTACATCTACAAGTTAAAAAAAATCGTAACATCTACAAATCAAGTCCGATTTTAAAGTAATTATCTCGTGTTATCACAGTGTGACTACAAGATGATTTTTCTGAAAGAATTTCAATTTCGATCCGACCAGTAGAATGATATGTATATATGGTACTCTACCAATAATCCAATGTACAAGTTAGGTTAAAATTGCATGTTGCATGTGAACAAATGTATAACTTCGCAGTACAGTTAGGCGACATCCAAAAACTTAATCAATGTGGGAGTGAGACGCAAAATTCTCAAAGGCCAAACTACTAAAACCCTAAACAAGCCAGGCTGCTCTTAAAAGATAATTACAACGACGCGAAAGTTCTTCCAGACCCAGAGCTTCTTTACGACTAATTTTTGAAGCAATGAGTAATAAAGTATGTACATTTTTGAAAAATATTCGACAGTTTTTTTTCAGTTTTAAAACGTTATATTTTTCAGTGTTCTCAGATCAATTGATTGATCCCCAAATGGGTATTAGAGGATTTTTTGGGTATGTTTTTTATGGTTTAGGGAAGATTTTTGGGAATTTGGGAAATTTTATTCCATATGTAAAATTTCTCTTTTTAACTTAAGAAACATTTTAAAAATTATAATTTTCCGCCAGATATGGAGTTTTTAGTTATTTAGTACATTACGATAAAAAGTAACTACAATACTGAATATGGTATCACAAAGTCAAAAAATTAATTAAAATCTCCGCAACAATATGATTATTGTACAAGCAATTGATGTAATAGATCTTTATAATCATTCTTTCATACCTTTGAAGAAATAAAACGGAAACTTCGGTCTTTGTACTAACTATAAAATTGGCGTAAATAATTTACTTAGAAAAAAGTTTATTTATACAAATGTTAAGATTTCCATGAAATCTAGTTTTTGGAAATCTTACAATAAATTTCCTTTTTCAATATTAATTATTTAAGCAAATTTACCTAAATAAAAAGCTTAAATTAAGCTATTTTTTAATGGGAATTTTTGGGGATAATATAAGAAGTTATTTGGTAAATTTTGGGGATATGAAAATTAGCCATTTAAGGATATGGCTCGAAAAAATCTTGGAACTCCGATATTTTTGGACCGGAAAAGGTCTTTATTCGAAAAGTTTGTGAATTGAAAGCACTTGTAATAGATAATATTTTTAGTGACTTTCATTTTCATAAAAGATTTTAAATCCGAAAATGCCTGTATTTTGTCCGCTTTGATATGGAATCACACAAATGATGCATCCATATGTTTGCATGTAAAATATTTGGGGTCTATAGAAATTAGATTTATGGGTTCACATATAAATAAGAAACGTAATAATACACTTATATCTTTGCCATTTATGATGAATTAATACACAAAGTTGTTTTTATATTTTTCTTATGTTATTTTTTTATTAATACTACTACGTATTTAATTTATTTAATGATTAAATATTCATAATTAATTAATTTTCGTTAACAATGTCATGAGAATATTGTAAATAAATTATATATTTAAGCTTTTGTTTTGATAAATACTTATCGCCAAAAAATATAAACTTTCAAAATATATTAATCTTAAATTTCAATATTAAAAATAACATAAATCAATAGCAAAACAAACGGAAATGTTAATGAAAAACTAACTTAGTAAATTTCTACTGTTTAGTATAAACTTCATATAACAATTTAGCACAAAAAAATAGCTATGAAGCACATTAAGAAGCATTATATATGCACGTGACTTTAAAAGGGAGAAGATTGCTGAGGGGTGGCGTGTTTTGTTTTGGTAGTATATGGAATTTTATAGTAAACATAGTTCAAAGAAACAATAACAATAAAAAAAATTCTAAGAATATTAAAACAAAAGAAAAAACATGATGGCACAACACATGTAGGTCTTGGAATATATGGATGTGGTGACTAATAGGGAGTCTGCGCATTTACCAGGCAATTAAAATTCCAACAAGTAAGAGACGAATTATTGTAAATTTGAATTAGGAGAATTTTATGTACGCTGCAGTTTCGATTCAACAATGATTTATATTTGCAATTACGAAATAAAAGATTCATGATTTACATGCATATTTAAATGTGAATACTAAAAGGGTTTGATTTGATAATTTAAACATTTTAATGGTTGTATAGATTACAATTTTTATTTATCAAGGTAAACTTCAAAAAGTATCGACAGAATTTATTATTATTAGGTCGAGGTTACTTTGAGTCTACATTAGACAAATTTTTATCAAGACAAACGTCAAAATCGGTGCAAATCTATACAAGGTAGCCTCAGTTAAACTGCTGATTATTATTTTTGGTTGTTACAGCTGTCAAACTGTATACATAAAAAACATTAATGAATTCGCCATATTGTTGTTTTTGCACAATTGTGTCCACCTTCCATAAATTCGAGTTCATTTTGACGTTTGTCTTGATAAAAATTTGTCTAATGTAGACTCAAAGTTACGTTGAGTTTGAGATACAGATAATTTTTTATTTCTGTCAATTATAGGGGAAAACGTATGTCATAATAAGCCATGCAAAAAGTACCAACAACAATCAAGATGGCGTCTTTTACTAAGCATTATCAAGACAAAGTTGTCAGAGCTCGAGCGCTGACAATTTTCTTTTAACGCTGCAATAACACTGACAAATTCAGTCTACATTAGACAAATCTATATCATGATAAAATTTTGACGTTTGTCTTGATAAAAATTAGTCTAATGTAGACTCAAAGTTATTGTAGCGTTAAAAGAAAATTGCCAGCGCTCGATCTCTGACAATTTTATCTTGACGTTGCTTGGTAAAAGACGCCATCTTGATTGTTGTTGGTACTTTTTACATGGTTTATTATGACATTTGCTGCTTAGCGATACAGCATCAAGACAAAGTGGTCAGAGCTCGTGCTTTAAAAACTTGATAATACAAGTGGCATATTTTTGATGACATACTTCTACAACAATAGTTGATAAAATTAAAAAAATGTATATATTTATCTGTAATAGAACACTCAATTCTTGTTTTAACATTTTATTTCACATTGAAATATTCATAAAACAGAACTAATCTACAGTATTTAAAATGAAGTCTCAACCAAAATGTTTAAATCTAACGTAGCTGTTCATTGTGAACATTTTCATTCAAATTATTTGTTAAAAATAAATTATTTTTATATTCTATTTATATTTTTAGAAATAAAATTATTCCAAATTATTTTATACTCTTTGTAATTTGATTTTTAGTTACTTGAAATTAATTTGAATAAAAACTATTTAAATATTATTCCATTTGATAACAAGTTAGATAAAATAAAATTTCCACAAAAGTATTCGAATATGAATTTATAAAATTTAAATAAAATTCCAGTCTTCAACTAATTTGAAAATATATTTTATTTTTTTAGCTTGAATACAATTGCTCTTTGTTTTATTTTCTATTTTAAAAATAAAATAAAATCTTTTTTTAAACATTCAATTTTTTTTATTCATAGAAAATTTTTGAATATTTCTATTCAACATGAATTTGTATGAATAGTTTTAAATTTGCTTTGAAAAAGAAAAATAAGTAAAATATTTTTTTATACTTGAATATTTGAAAAAATTTAATAATTTTTTTTTATTCAAACCTTTTGAAGCTGAATATTTTTATTTCTTTGGAGTTTTTGTTGAATAAAATTATCAAAATATTTATTTTAAATTTTTCTATTTAAATATATAGTTTTTAAATAAAAATCAGAAAAATTTGTTGAACTTTTTTTATTTAAATAAAATACATATGAATATTATTCAACGTTAGAATAATCAAATAAAAAACTTTTGATAATCTTCTTATAAAAAAAATATTTGTTTTACTTTTGATTAAATAAAATATTTTAATTTTTAATTTATTTTGTTCAATCAGATACAAACTTATAATAAATTCAATTGTTTTAGTACAAATAGAAATGCTTAATATTTTTATTTAAAAGTTAACAGATTGATTAACAAATATTTTTAATTAGAAATAAGAAATGGAAATGAAATAAAAAGTATTTTCATTTTTTATTTCATTCATAAGTTACAGCTATGAAATCTAACAATCTAAAATTGATTTGTCAACAATATGAATTCAAATTATTTGAATTAAATCGCTTAACATAAATTTCTCCCAACTTTCCAATATCCTTCCATATACTGCCAATAAACTTTGCATGTTAAAATGTCTTCTCTTGACTGTGTAGGGCACAAAAATCATTAAAACGCAAAACTACCAAGAATTATTATTGCAACATTTTATGAAATTATAATATATATAAGTATGTATGTATATAACCAGACAATTTATATTTTATTCGAGAACAATTTTAAGATTGTTCTTGAATAAAACTTTTTTTAAACTGTTATGTAGTTAATAAATTCTTTAACACTTTAAACTCACCTTTCTTTTAACGTTTTAAAATTTGACTGCTTATTGATTTGTTTCTTTGTTTTTTTTTTTTTTTTTTATTTTCTTTCACAAAAAATAATTTAAAGTTTTTGATTCCAATTATAGGAACCGTTATAATAAAACAAAATTAATATTAAATTTTGCACAAACATATTTCTTAACAAGTCCATGGTCAATACGTATCTGAAGACCCCGAAAAAAACCAAAGACAAATGGATTTTAAACGCACTATAACACACTTTCACGGACAAAGTAAAGTTTTGTCTGTATTACGAAACACTTCTATTTCAATTTTATATTTAATTCCTTTGTTTTCTTTTTGTTGGTATAATAAGAAAATTTCCCAAAATAAATTAATTGAAAATAATATTGAAATTTTGCGAAAAAAAATTTAACTTAAAAAACTGTTTTTAGTTGTTTTTTTTAGTTGGAAAAATTAAACACAAAAAATATTTATAAACAAGAAGTTTTTTATAAATATTTTAATTTGTTGGAAAATTTTCATCCGTTGGTTGGCTTTTTTGTTCTTCTTATGTCTCGGAGGTATAACACTTTAATAAACGATGTTCAAACTGCATTTGATGTACTTTTTATTCTCTTCCTCTACTACTACTTCTGTCTCTGCTTCTTCTTTGTTTTTTTTTCTTTTGGGAAATTTTAACAAGTCAGACACGTCCGCCAGAGTGCGGCGTCCGGTGGTTGAAAGGAAACTAATATGAAAAAATCTCATATATTCCATGTTGGAAATGTCAACGCATTTACACGTACACATGGTGGAATATGTCAAAATTGGCAACATATTTTGCAAAGAAGTGAGTCATATATAGTGATGCCAGACAAGGAGTTAATGTGTTGAATTTACTATTCAAAGGATATGATACGCCACTGGTCAAAATTCTAATAGCATGCTTGTTGTCTATATCAGATAAATATTTACTATAACTGATGTCATAACATAATATTAGCATCATGTTAAAAGAAATTGTTGTTAAAACAATGAATGGCTGTCGCCGCTGAATGTCTTCTAGTGTAAACCTGGGCTAACAATAATCCAAATGCCAATGGAATAATGTATTAGAAAATCATGTTTTTACTAGATATACATATTTTTATTTTTCTACAAATTTATCCATTGTCGAAGAAAAAAATGTTCTAGTATAATTGTTTAAAAAGTAAAATAATACTTTTTATTTTATGATGCACTGTGTACTCCCCTTCAATTTTCTTTAAGTGTACATTCTAAATTTTCTAAATTGAATTCCATTAGAATTTTATTTTCACTGTATTTCATATAGAATGTTGTTATTTCTAAAAATAAATATTTTATTTTATATATTTTTGCTTAAATCGTGGAATTTAATACAAGCCGCCTCGATATACTCCAATTATTATCATACTGCTGATATAGCCAATAAAGATATTAACGATTATTGGGATAATTATGAACCTAATCAAAAAATAGACACGAATGAACCAACAAATAATGAAGAATACTATCCACAGAAGTGTAAACCCATAACATATTTAACAACTACTGAATTTTCCACCTCGACTACAACCACTACCACTTGTAAACCTAATACTTTGGAACCTTCTGACTCGTCTGCTGCAGAAGCTCAAGACGTTATAGACCATATTATACGTGTCCTTAAATCTATGAGAGAACATGCCATAGCATTAATTAGGAATATGAACGAATTAGAAATGAATATATTATCCTCATCTCCACCTTCTAATCTAGAGGCATTATGTAAGAATTCTACAATTTCGTTAAGTGAATCTATGAATGGTATGGAAAAAATTTTCTATCCAGATGTATTATATCAAACACCAGGTAACGTTATTGGTGATTGGTCAAGCCCTATAAAAACAGATCCTTTCCCGGAAGCTATGCAAACGAATGATTTTGTGGCTGAAGCTCAACAGGCTGTAAAATCGTGGAAACAACAAATTGAAGTTTGTAAACATATTTTAGATAATGCTGTACATATGGCTCTACAAAAAGAAAATTTAAAAAGTGATATCACACCAGATTCTATTGGAATTAAGAATTTGAGGACCGAACAAAGCAATAATTATCCATCTTTTTCCTTAAACCATAATCTTAACAACCATTTAAATCCTTCGGAAATTGATTTGCAGGATGAACAAGAAAAATTAATTCCCTCTTCAAAAGGTTTCGAACAATTGTCTAGAGATTTGGAGGCAGAACAAGATAGATTACAAAAGACACCTCGCAGAAGAAAAAAACATAAATATCAAAGCCTTTATGATGCTTTTCGCCTTAAGGAAGGAGATTATTAATATCTTAATAGGAAATATTTTTTAAAAATGTTTAATTTATTATTTTTACTATTTATATTTTAATAATAAATTCATATATTCAATGGTGAAAATGTTTAGTAAGTTACTAAACATTTAACGGTTATATTTAAAAATCAATTTAAACATGCTTTTAAATAGTGTTGTATCCCACCACACCAAATAGTTGCAATTTTCTTTAAAGTGTTGCCAGTAGAAACAAAAGTAAACGATTCTTTTAAAGAATTTTATTGCATACCTATATTTGTTTAAAATCGAAATTGAAATTTCGTTATTTTTTTAGAGGCATTGCGGGTTGACCAATTTACAATTAACTGAAAACACATATTAAAAATCTTTATGTGCTGGGCACACACACACTACTATACATTTGTGATTGTGTGTGTGAAGCAGCAAAAACGAGATTGAGTGAACGCAGCTCAATTTTACACTGAAAAAGCCCTTCATTTGTAGAAAGTAAACACCCAAATAACGAACATATGTTAACCTTAATTTTTGTTATTAACGACTTTATTTTTTCTTAAGAAAATTGGTTTTCTAGTTATTTCTGTTCAAATACACCTCCAGCAAAAAAAGAATAAGATATGATGGCAATATTAAATGTATAAAAAAGAAATAAGTTTTCCATTTTTCATCAAACATTTTGCTTAGTGTATTTTTTTTTTTTTAAGTTGCGTAGTGAAGTCTGTTGAGATAGCAGCAGTCGAACGAAGTCCCTTCAAACATTTGGAAGATAAATTTGTTGCTAATCTTCCAGACGCCACTTCTTAGTGTCTTCTAGAAGATTATCGGAAGATTTTTCGAAAAATACAAAAACAAAATACATTGCTATTGCGCATTAATCGTCCAGACGTCACTTCTTAGTGACTTCCAGATGATTGTGAGAAGTGTGTACGAAATTCACAAAAACAAAATACATCACTATCGTCCTTTGATCTTCCAGAAGTATACTTTGAAGTCACTTCTGGAAGATAATAAGATGATAATTCGAATTTAACAAAAACAAAATACATTACTATTGCGCAATAATCTTCTGGACGTGTTTTGGGAAGATTGTTGGATAATTTATGAAAAGAAAATAACACAATAAAGAAGCAGATAGAATCATGTTTTCAGTAACAATTTATCTTTGGTACAGTTCGGCAGCAATAATAAATATAAAAAAAAGTGTTCCTGATAATTACATAAGTGTTTTTTTATTGTTAATAATTTAGAAATTATTAATAAAGGACATTTTTAAAAGGTAAGTAAATCTTCTTAAACTTTTATTTAGTAATATCAGATTTTACTCACAATTTATATTAATTTTAGGAAAAATTTCATCGAACGAACAAGTATTTGCATTTTTAAAGAAGAATTTAACAATTAAAATTATTACTAATCTTCTTTTAAAGGTACCGGATTTGACCAGAAGTTTCCCATGGAGATTTTATTTTAAATGTTAAATTAATTTATATGTAAATTATTTATTTTGTAGTTTTATATGTATAATAATTGTGAAATAAAGATAATAATGAAATATAAAAAAATAATTTTAATTACAAATACAGAAATAAAAGAAAACTAAAAATCATCTTCTAGAAGAGACTAAGACGACACTTCTCTGATCATCTTCCGGGTGGCGTCAAGAAGAGTCTTCTTCGACACTTTCAGAAGTGTCTTCTTCGAGTCGTCTGGAAGACACTTCCACGAGGAACAGTTCTTCCCGACGGAAGATGATTTTAATGATACTTTGGCAATAGTCGTGGCGATGGGTTTCAACTTCTGGAAGACTCTTCTTAGCCACTTCCGCAATAAAAAATGTTTGCAGGGAGTATTAGTGTACGAACGAAGTTTATAGTGTACGTGTGAAGCAACGTTTTATAAGCAGAATTTGTAGTCTAACCTCGCGAGTCAGAAAATTTGCAAATTGTGCATCTCTGATTTACAGGCAACATATTACTCATACGCCATGGATGCAATACATATTGTATACATGGATGTCGTTACTTAATTATGAATTTCTAATTTTGCAATTGTTTTTCTCTGCACTAATTTCTGAATAGCTTTCAAACTATTTTAGTTAGCATCATTTGGCTTTTATTTATCAAAATCCGACAAACCGTTCACGAGTTATAATAGTATTTTGGGATCAGTTTGTAGCTGTATATTTTGTGCTTAACAGTTTATTTGCCCATATTTTCATTGAAATCCGTTATTTTAAAAAATATTTTAACATTATAAATGGCATATTTGTGAATATTTTATACTAATTTTACTTAATTACAATAAAGAGAATAATTTTTGTACATTTTACTTTTAAGAGCAACATTTTTTATATTTTGCACTCAAGAGAATTATTTACATAAAATTATATTGTTTTTCTTTCTAGTTTCAAACACACTTTTAAAGTCCAATTTCGCAGTAAATAAATTGTAAATAGGTTAAATTCGATTTTTTATATTTTATTAATCCCCATCAGACAAATCGTTCTCATGATATGCTGAAACTCGCACAGTGTGTGATTCAAAAAATGAAATGGAAATAATTATGGAATTTCGAAACGGCTGATCCAATTTCAATTAAATTTCCAAAGTGATAGTAGATCTTAGCTTGGATAATATAGTCCTATCGGGGGCGGGTCCAACATCTTTAAAAACGATCCTGATTCTTTATATCTGAATAGATTTCAAGGATTTTTTTATTGGAGGATTCTACTGGTCGAGATCTATAAAAAACATGAATATCTTGTCTCTTTTAGTTTTCCATTTTTTTTTTTTTTGCCAAAAAGGTGTTTGAATTCTTTTTCTGTTATATACAAATATATATCATCCCATCAAAAAAAACGATCAAGAGCTAACAAATATAAATTTACAAACAAATCATGATTTTCTGTTAACATTAGAACTTAGGGCAATGTAGACTATCCATGTAATGTGGTTACTGCAATTTGATGATCAATTGTTAGAAACTTCATACACCACCATATGTGATTCGGATATTATGCATTTGTGCTTATAATTGTAACGCACCAAAAATCTTCGGATCACCACTTTAAAGTATTCCGTTCTACTTTTTTTTTTCGGAAATCGTTTTAACGATGTCCGAAAAAAAAAAACAGATTTCAATTTTAAAGACCTTAATGAAATTTTTTATTAAAAGATCAAAGTTACCTTTTTAATACTTTTTTTTTATTTTTTTTATTAAAAAATATTTATATTTTCTCATTAATTTAATCATTTTTTACATGTATGCCTCATTATCCGCCAATTAATTTAATCATGAGCAGTGTTGCCAGTTTAACCTTTTTAAGGCTAAATCTAGCCTTTTTATTTTGCTTTTAGCCTTAAAATTTTCGTTTTAGTTTCTAGCCTTTTTTGTTTTTTAAAATTGCCTTAAAAAGGCTAAAATTTTTAGTATTTCAACAAAGAAGAAAATAATTTCTTATTTGATTTTACTAATTTAGTTTTTACAGAACCATATTTTAAACCTTTTTGTTTATTAATTCGCATAAAAAATCGAGATTATTTATATCTAAAACAAATTTTCGCTTGCGGCGCCTTCATACTCAAAATCAAATATACCAACTTATAGTATGGACTTATTTAATTAATTCTTAATATTATTTTTTAATAAACTTCATTACCCATAGAAACTCTTCATGATTATAGCTTTAAAAAATTGTTATAAAATCAAAAAATCACCAAAAATTTGCAAAATTCAAAAATTATGAAAAATCATTAAAAAAATAATAATAATAATTTTTCATATGAAATATAACCCAAATTTGTCGATTATTCATTGGATAATTCTGTTGGCAGTTGTTCTTATTTTATTTATAAACTTATCAAAAAATAAAAATAATAAGTTTTAAAATAAACAAATTTCAGCTTTTTTCTGGCTTTATTTTTTGGAGCATTTATCCTTTTCTGACCTTTTTGATAGTCCAATTTATCCTCTTTTTTTCTCACCTCCTGGCAACACTGATCATAAGGTTTCTTATATTATTTGCCTGTAATATTTTCCACTTTTGAGATATGAAATGTTTATTTATAAGGACATACATATTTTTATTTACTGTTCATATTTTGAAACCATTATATAACAAAAATTAATAATTAATTCTACCGAAGTCTTACTACAAATTCTGATAAACACTTTTTTAATTTAAAAGTTATTGATTAAATATATTACTTTTTTAGACAAAATTTATAAAGAAAATAAAAACCGAGTATTCGACGCAAAAAAATAGGTTTATTCGATATTCGAAAAGCTAAAATTTAAAAAAAAAACCCGACCCGAAAATTTTCAAAAAAACAGTTAAAACCGGTTCGATCTCCCAGTATTTATATTTTTCTGAAAGATAACTAAATAAAAAATATTCTGAAGGAAACAAATTTTAAAAGAATTGATTCCTGCGAGATCCAGTGTTTCCTAAATTTGACCTATTTTTCCATCGAATTTCATCTGATATGTTTTTAATTTTTTGGAAATAGAAATTTTTGCTCCCCGATATTGGTTGGTAAGATTTAGCAACAACAGGGGTGCGACCCTGTGGACCCGCGCCCGGTAGGTCTATATGATCCAAGCTGAAACTTGCCCACACCTCTACTATCACTATGTGACATTTCATTGAAATTGGAATAGCCGTTCCGAAATTTGATAATTATTTCCATTTAATTTTTTTAATTGCACACTGTGCCTCGTTATTTTTTATTTTTTTATTTTTTTATTTTATTTATTTATTTTTTTTTTTTTAATTAGTGTCAATTCAAAATGTAATTTGTAATCTCTTAAAATATAAGTTTTCTGGTTAAATTTATATATATTTTATATATTTATATTATATTATGTTCACATACACTAGTTTTCGACTTGTTTTTTAAAAAACACAAAGAGTTTAAACATCACTGTTCACATATTATTTTATTGTGTTTTTCTTTTGGCCTGTTTTTCTTTTGTCCAAATATTTTTACAAATTTTAAATTTAAATAAAAATTACACACACAGACACTTTCTAATTAACAAAATAGTATTTCCAAACAAATAAAATTTATGAACATATATAAATTGCATTCATAATTTTTTGTTTTTAAACTGTTTGACAATTTTTACAAATTCTTTTTTCAAAAATTTTCTATGTACTAAAAATACTAAAAATGTCTTCCCTGTATGGAAATTTAGTATGTTTTTATTGTGTTAAATATTTAAACAACTCGAATCGAGATGTTTTCTGGCTTTGAAGTATATTGAAAAACAAGTCAATTTCTTTGTGTTTTTTAAGAAAACGACTCGTTTTTCAAAAAACCTTTATATGTGAACATAGTATTAGCTGTGTTTTGTTGCTCACGTTTGTAGGCACTTTCATACAAAATTTAAATTTATATACGTTAGGAGTTAACGTGTAGAATTATACCAGTAAACTTTAATATCGATAAAAGTGCTGCCAATTTAAGAACAAAAATACATTTGTGAATATATCAAAGTAAATAACTGTGAAAAATATGAAAATAAAAGTAAATATGTAGAGCGAAAATAAATTTAAATTTTTATTATTTTCAATTTTTTATATAATATGTATGAAAATTTTTATGTGCAATTTTTGATGAAATATTTAGTGATACCAAGTTGGGTGAACATCGTTTTTTGATAACTATTAACATAAACACACAACGGTAGCAAAAAACACAGCTATTATTCGAAATTACTTTTAATACTTGATTAAGTCTTTATATAATTTATACGGTTAGAAAATTATTTAATTCAAAATAAACGTTAACAAGTTATTTAGTTTATACATCATTTTTTACTTCCTCACCCTGACTCAAACATGTTATAATAATTCATCTCTACAGTGTTGTATTTTCTTGTCTCCATCTTTTCGTCGTCGTATGATTTTTTTTCTCTCCACCAACAACCACTATTTCACCACAAAACAGCTGGGTCATCAGCAAAAAAGTTCATTTACGTGTAAAAGAATTTGTGGCATTGTAAAAATAATTTGTATATTTTTTTCGAAAATAAAGAAATCCCCTTGCTAAAAAGAATTATCAATTATAAATTGTTTGTAAACAAAACTTATGTTTACCATTATTTACTTACACTAACCTAAACGGGTGTGTAGGTCAAGTTTGATTCATTTTTGTGAAAGTTTTCTCCGCAATAAAAAAAAGTTCAATAATCTAGGGAAAGTGCAAAAAAAAAAAACGAAAAAGAAAAAATAATTTACTGTTTTCGATTGAGAAAAAAGCAAGCAGAAGCTGAGACAAATTATTTATGTGAGTAAGATTGATAAATTATAACTATATTTGTTTAATTAATTAGAACCATTCAACAAGTTGCCTTGTGCTATCAAATTGGAAAAAAAGTCAAGGAATTTTCTTAATTAAAAAAATTGCATTCTTATTGGACAATGGTGGCTGATTCAGATCAGAAAGAAGTAGGTAGAAAGTCTATCATTGTAAACATCATATACATACATATATACAAATATTCATACATAAAAGATATCATGCCTTCAAAGAAATATTTATGCAAGTATTTAATGGCGTATGTATGTGTTTCATTCCATACACTAGTCTTACTAAGTACGCCCAAATTGCAGTCCATACAAATGAACACTGAAAAAAGAAAGGCCAGTCATTCATTTTTTTTTTATAATAGTAAAGTATGTACTAAGTATGTGCTGCACATAAATGATTTCATTTTATTTGTATGTATTTATTTTAAATAGCAAAAAATATTCTGGAAATTGTGATGTTTGGCATATTAATTGTCGACATTTATTTAAATGAGTATTGTGTTCTTTTCTTTAAATGTATTAAAAAATGACCTTGATCCATATTATTCTTTTGATTGTCTTGTTTTCAATGTGCTATGACCCATATGTAGATTTATTATGAACTTAAATTCTATGGAGAACGAACTAAACCAAACAAGGATTTTTTATAACATAACCTACCTTACTGAGAAGACTATTAAAATCTTTTCATGGGTTTTTGTTAAGTAAGGTTTTTTTGTGGTGGGTGAAATACAAACAGGTGTTACTATTTTTATATATTTTTAATGCAGTTTGCCATTAGAACTAGTTAATATGACGAATTCATTACTGTGGCTTTAACAATGGTTGTTTCTAGGGAAGTCCCAATATGTATCGGGGCTTAAGTTGCAAAATTTTTTAAATAATAAAAAACGATATCAAGAACATTTTAAAAAATATATATATATTTTTTTTATTTTTAAAACTATTTTAGGATTAAGCTAGAAAAAAAAAAAAAAAAAAAAAAATACCAGGAACTTTTTATTTTACTCAATAACCTATTTAAAAGAATATTTTGTAACGTCATCACTTTTATGGCTTATAGTGTTAGAATGACATTAGCCATTTTGGTAAAAAAAAGCATGTTCGAAATTGTAACATTAATTCGTTTTCATTAATTTTTAAATTTTTGTGTTTTTGCCCAAATACTAAAAAGATTAGTTTTTGAACAGTATATAAATTGCAGGTGTTGAAATAGTCGTTTATGAAAATTTTAAATAAAAACTATTAGATAGATAAAAATTAAAATGATTTACTTATAAAATATGAACGTTCTTTCAAATGAATATAGCAAAAACAACAAAGATAATATATACTAATAGATAATATATTCATATGACAATTCTATAAAATATGCCGGACAATGAAGATAAGCTGTTATTGAAAAAAACTCGCTTATCATTATAGTATAATTAGATTATTTTGGTTTAAGAAATTAAATTTCCTTATTTTCTTTATGCATTTATTAAATACACCAAGAGTTTCTACGGCTGTGAGCTACAAATAGATTTTCATACAAAGTTCGTCTTCTTGATTGCGGAAAAATTGCGTTTTTTAATAGAAAATATTAAAAAATATCACAGGGAAACACTGATTCTGCGGCAGAGGATTTATGAGTCACTTCGAATGCATTTTTATTATGAAGTACTAAGCCTATAAATCCCTTTTTTTAATTGACTCTAGTTCTTGCGATAAATCGCTATTCGTAAAATTAATGATGTTGCACCATATATTGAAGCTTATCTCGAGAACGACTTGTTCAATTTGGATCAGTAAAATATCAAAAAATTCGAATTAAAATTGTCTTCAAGTTATACTTACATAATTTTTTAATACGTTCTGGATATATTACGCCTATTTTGTGAAAGAAAAAAAATCATAAAGAAAATATAAAAAATATATGGAAAATTCTTCAAACTCGTTTATTTTTGATGTTCAAAAAAATGTCGAAAATTTTTAAATGGCACATCAACGATATTTAGTACCAATATTCCTTGGCTTTAGTAAAACATAGATCTGTTCGCGTGAATGACTTTTACCGAACGACATCAATGTTATGGCGGTTTAAGATAAATTTATAAAAAAAATTGTCAAAATTATATTTATAGTCCTAAATCAAAAATTATTGCATTTATGTACTCTACAATGCTGTATCTAAAATACAAATTAAAAATATCGCGATAAGTGTACGTAGATATGTGATTTAATTATTATTAAACCTTCTTATAAAATTTGCAAAATTCAGTTTTTAGTGATTTAGTGTTGTTCATATTCATCCATTTATTGCAAAATTCATTTTTTTTTAAATAAGTCGTAAGACAATATCATTTATATACATTTTTTAATTGGACTTAGTCAAATCTCTAAAGTTGCATTAAATGTAAATTCGTACTTTTTTTCGAACGCCATATTGATTTTGATATAGGGTATTAAAGCAGCTACAGATTGATATATATCATCGCCAATTTTGATTAGCGCCTTGGATGTGCCTCGACGTTGATGAATATTTTTAGTGAAATTATATTTTCAGCGTAAGTAAAATTTTACACATGAACTTATTTCGGTTTAAAATTGATTTATAACGCCAACATCCGCTATAAAAAAATATGCAAAATTGCTGAATTCTTTAAAATAGCTATACAAGTTTAGCAAATTAATATTTTAAAACGCCACAATGATTTTTAAATGTCATTTGGAAACCTTCTTTGATAACACTATAATCTAGCTTCACTGAATTAACGTTGCGAGTGTGCCTCGCGAAAAAGGCACCTCTTGGAGCCATTCACGTTTTTTCTTTCCAAGTTTGGATACCTCTTACAGCATTTCTGTTGAGGGCACATTAACGATATATATGTACATATGTCAAATGTTGCATAATTTCAAGAGCTATTGGGCTCTGTTTTGAATTTTGAAATATCCGAAACGGCGTAAAATCCCCAGTGAAAAAAATGCAAAATTTTAAAATTTGGTTTCACGACTTTTGCACAACACAATTTGATACTGGTTAATTGCACGCTAATTAAATCCATGCTGGTCCTTTTCTACAAGTGTTTATAGTCTACATTAGAAGAATTGAATACTTATGTTAAAATCCGCGACTACAACAATAAGAAGAAATAAAAAAAAAAAAAAAACTTGTTAGTTTCAAAAATTTTTTTTTTTTTTAATTTTTGACTTTGGGTGCTTGCCGGCACCACATAGAACCGTTTCAGGACTTGAATTTTTTTTCTGTTACAGCAAAAAGTGTTGTTAACATAATTGCATCAAAAGTTGTTTAAAAAAAGTCAGAATTTAAAAAAATATTTGAGGTTGAACGTCGGTTTCATAATAAAGGCAAACGTAAAAAGAGAATTGCCCATATTTTCATAATTCTTTCACAACCTTACTGATGTAAGTTCAAATAATATGTGTGTAAAATATTATACTGGTCAAAGTTATAGAAAAATAGGAAGAAAGGAGAAAACAACATAAGATATTTTGGGTAAAAATTATGCTTTGATTTAAAATGAAGTCAATTATAATTCTTGCGTGTTTATTTGGTATAAATATACAGTATGTCAAGAAAATGTTTTTACATTGAAGAAAAAATTATAATTTCAACTTTATTTTACAATATTTGCAAATGTTTATAACTTTGCAAATTTTTATTGTTACATTTTATTTTAGGTATATTTCTTTAACGGGTTTTACCAAAAAAAAAAAAAAAAAAAAATTCAATATGAATGTAATTACGAAAGTACAACAACAAAAATTATACATACCCTTTAATCTAACTGTCAAGAAAATGTTTTTACATTTGCGTTTTTGTCGCTATGTGAAACAATTCTTGGAACTTTGGGATGTATTATTGTCAATAAGACGTCAGTGTGATAATTATAATCACATAGTACAATAATATGCCTTCAAATCCATAATATATATTACGAGTAATTCATAAATTATATATTAAGTATGTCAAGAGAAAAAACTCCAGATCATAAACCCATTTGGGGTTTATGATCCCACTTCGGGAAAAGTATTAGAGATATTGTACAAATTCCTTATTAAGATATATACTTAATAGAATATTAAATCGCTCCAAAATTGCCGTAATATTGTAGTTCATATCTGTTAATATCCGTCTACTTCAAATATTCGGCAGAGTCAAACCTAGAAACATTAAGGAAAATTGGAAAATATCCAGTAGGGCTTACGATAAAGGTCTGTGGAAAGAGTATGTCAGTTTTATCTTCCAAGAAACAATGAAAAAAACACATATGGAATACAATTACAGATGGAAAGCTACATAGAAAGAAACACTCTTATGGGGACAATATATTCAACAATTATTATCATTCCCAATGATTTAGGTTCGTAAGCCTAAAAAGTTATGGGGCGAATTATATGTTGTACAGGAATGTTTATACTATATAAAAGTAAAATTTAATCCGGCCAGAGTACGCTGGATACCTTCAAAAGCCTTTAGAAAGCATTTAGAAAATCAAAAAATAAATATTCATACTTTCGTATTTAAAAGATATTGTTGAATACAGATCAATTGTATTCAAAATAGTTGGAAAATCGGTTTTATTATGAAATATAATAGGTGTGCAGTAACATTTCTAGGCTTTTAAAGCTCATTTAATAAAAAGTGTTAATAAATATGAGTTTATGAAGGACGAAAACTAAAATTCAAGTCATGAGAAAAATAATGACTCCAAGTATATATAAGCAAAGAGTGATAATGTTTATTAGCAAAAAGTTTTAAATATACCAGCATCTAGTCCACACTTTAATCCCACATTATTTTTTTCTACTTATTTGAGGAAGAAAGTGACTAAAAGTTATTACAGGCCCATAATGAACTAAAAAAACGCACTAATGTTGGAATATACAAAATTACAGTGACTGTGACATTCACTATTAATTGTATTTGATGAAAAAGATTCCAAAAGCAGTTATACACATCAGCTGTTACCATTTTAAATTTAAAATTCCGAAATTTTGTGATTTTCTTAAGCAGTTTTATAAATGTTTTTTTTTTTTTTTTTTTTTTTTTCATCTAAATTTATTTATTGGATCTTCACTAAATTAAGTGAACTAACAATAAGTAATTCAAATCTTAACTCTAAATCTTAATTTATATTATGTCCAACCACTGTCGGACGAAAATCTATATGTAATCAAAGAGTTTAGCTTAGGCGGAGGTCTGTTGTGTTCCTTCTTCTCAAACGGTTGTATCCATCGCTTCTTATTATGTTTCGAGCAAGTGGGTTAGGGTGTACTTCAAGCTTCCTCAAATAGGATTCTGCGTGTTTTCTTATTTCATCTTTAACAATAGGAACATTGAGGTCCTTGTGAATATTATCATTTTTTATATACCAGGGTGCTGCGGTTATCATTCGAAGTATTTTATTTTGGAATCTTTGAATTTTTTCAACATTTGAAGCTGAGGCTGTGCCCCATAGTTGGATACCATAGCACCATATTGGCTTTATAATTGAGTTATAGATCAACAGTTTGCAGTCCAGACTTAATTTAGAATTTCTACCAATTAGCCAGTTAATTTGAAGTGATTTCAACTTCATTTGGGTTAATTTTTTATCTATATGTGATTTCCACGTAAGACGTCGATCTAGATGCATACCAAGGTATTTTACTTCCGTTTGTTGGGGTATAATCTGATTATTTATCAGGATTGGGGGGCACGAATCTCTCCGCAATGTGAATGTAATATGTATACATTTCTGTTCATTCACTTTTATTCTCCATTGCTTCAACCATTTTTCTAAAAATAGTATATGATCCTGCAAGAGTTTATGCTTCTTTTCATGAACGCCTAGTATAGCTGTGTCATCTGCAAATGTTGATATATGGGTTCGACTATTAGTTGGCATATCAGAAGTGTATATTAAATATAAAAAGGGACCCAGTATACTTCCTTGCACCTGCTTCAATGGACTGCGGTGGGCTTATAAAGTCTCCCTCTTTAAGAACAAACTTTCGATGAGTTAAATAGCTTTCTAGAAGCTTATGCGTATTTGTGGGTAAATGTTGTTTAATTTTAAATAATAATCCTTCGTGCCATACTTTATCGAAGGCTTGAGAAACGTCAATGAAGAGAGCAGAGCAATATTTCTTTTCTTCAAATGTCTTAGATATAACATTTATAAGCCTATGAGTTTGTTCTATGGTGCTATGTTTTTCTCTAAAACCAAATTGATGTGTTGGAATACAATCAAAACGATTCACTATCGGTTTCAATTTTTTCATTAATAGCTTCTCAAATAGCTTTGATATATTCGACAACAGGCTAATAGGCCGATACGATTCTACTTTAGTGTGATCTTTTCCGGGCTTAGGTATCATTGTAACCAATGAGACCTTCCATTCTGGTGGATAATATTCAAGGCGTAATATAGCATTAAAAATAAAAAGTATTATTCTTATTGCTACACGGGGTAGCTCCAAAAGCATTTTGTTACTGATCTTGTCAATACCAGGTGCTTTTTTGGAGTTTAAATCAACAATAGCCTTGTCGATCTCTCGAATCTTAAAACAAAGGGGTTCAACTGCTCTAGAACGGGGTACAACAAGTGGCAACTCCATTATGTCATCTGATAATAATGGAGTAAATTTTATAAATGTAAAAAAAAGAAGTTCTTGATACTAAGATTTTTGTGTTTTTTTAGTTTTTGCTCCACTTCTAATAGTTTAAATCCTTAAATATTAAGTTTCTTTGAGTTATATAGTAATAAATATATTAATTAACAAATTCGTATTAAAAAATTTTACATTAGCAAAAAATTATGTAGTTTTTAAAGCCAAATTTCGATAAATTCATGTTTTCTTTTGATGTAAAAACATTTTCTTGACATACTGTATGTTTTAAAATTTGCAATAAATTAGATTATTAAATGGAAAAAAGAAGCTAGATCTAAACAATTGTATATTTGATTAATTTATTATATCAGTTTATAGAATTTGTGTAGAATTTTTTATATTTTTTCGTCAATATTGTTAGGAAATTACGAGTTGCGAAATATTATTTCACAAAGTTGAACTAAAACTTAATCACGAGATCACTATAATACAAATAAAAGTAAATTATCTTAAAAACTGTTTATATTTGTATAATAATAAATGATCATCTGAATGACTTTTAAATATTGAACATAAATGTGAAATAAATTAAATAAATTAATATATTGTAAAACCTGGTGCAAATTTTTTAAATTACTTATAAAGCAATTATCCTTTCGGTTGGTTATTTTTATCCATGGTTTGTTAGGATAAATTCTAAATAATGCTATTTAGAGATATCACCGTCAATTTCTACCAAGTAATACTGCAAGAACTAACTAAATTTGTATCATGGCAAATATTGTCTAGTACTTATATGGGTTATACGTTCCACAAATTTCAATTAAAGTACTAAAGATGTTGAAATATATTTTGGCTATAACTTAACCAAAATTGAACTAAAGACATTTCATTCTCCATTTCAAGCTCCAAATAAATTAGAGTTTGTAGGTAACAGATAATTAAAAATATTGTTCACAAATTTTTAATTTAACTGAATACATTTTTGTAACATATAGATTAAAATGTGTCCAACTTAAAAAGTGAGGTTATGAGATAAAATCACAAATTATTTCAAAGTGGATAAAACTCAACATTTAACTCATTATTTTTTCCATAGTACAAAATCTAGTTATTTTATAGCGTTTCAAAAATAACAAAAAACACTGCGGACCACCCATTAATCGCCACTTTTGAGCTATTTGGAGAGGAATAAAAAATATTAAATAAAACTAATAATGTGCTTTAACGAAAGAAATGATAATGGGATATAAAAATGTACCTCAACTAAATTGTAAAAAATTTTGTAATCTATAAATGTTGTAATGGTATCAAAATACATACAATAATGAATGCAACAGATTTAAATTATTTTCACATCTTCATTTTGTTAAAAAAAAAGTAATAAATACTTTCAAACTTGTGTTATTCTCATTAACCATATTTGTCATAATTTTTCCATTTCACTTTCTTTGCAGTACAATGTCCAACAATTCCACTAAGCAACAAGAACTTAAACATATTGGTTCTATTGTTCGTGCATTAGTGACATCACGTAAACCGCCATGTTATTTACGCGATATCTTGCGTGAATATCCCGAAGTTGAAAGTAAACCATTACCCTTTAAAAGTTTGGGCTATAAAACGGCACAAGAACTACTCGAAGATACTGGAGAATTTATCTTTAATAGTTATGGCAATGGAGATGTAAGTAAATTTACATAAAAAAATTATTAAAATAAATATGTAATAAGAAAAACAAACAAACAAATATGTAATATAAAAAATCAATTCAAAAGCATTAGCAGTTTTCTATTAAATATAATTTTAATAATGCAGTATAGTCATGTACCATTCATATAAACAATATAATACATATAGGAGTATGAATGTTGATTTTTTATGGATACATTGTGATATGATGCATGCCTGCCTGCCTGCTTGGCTGCCATACTAACTAAAACATTCTCTCTCAGAGGCATTCATTCATTCACCCCATTTGAAGATTTGATTTTTCTTTTTGTTTTGTTATTTATTGCTGATGCTGTTGTTTTTGACTTCCACTTTTATCGAAAACGAAATATGCAATTGTTTATGTTTCTTTCTACAAATGAGATTATAAATAGATATACAATATATTTTTTTAAATGTGTGTTTAAATATATATATACAATAAATATACTTAAATTCAATTCGAAGATATGTACATGCATGTATTCATACATATCTTCAGTTTTAATTAAGTTTTTGAAGAAAGCGTTTGTGTTTTCTTAATTGTTTTTCCTAATTTTTTTAACAAAAAACTATTTTATATTATCTATTTTTTTAAAACGTTTTTCAAATAAACGCAAAGGTTGTTATAACAGCCAAGTATAGCAAAAATTCTGCTCACATTACGTCTATGGTTAGAGGTCAAAAATCTAGCAAATCTACACGTATTGCTCCTGTAAAAGCTATGAAACAACCTTCTCGTATGCCTTCACGTGCAAATGGTTTTGGTGATCGTAACAATAACAATTATAATAACCGTAGTAGTGCTGCTAGTGGCGGTAACATGTCTCAACAAAAACACTTTAATAATCAACCGCAACAGCAAAATCATTCACAATCTTTGCAACGACAAAAATCAATGGGTACCAGTAATAGTGGTAGTAATAGCACTCAAGCTAAAGATTTACGTGAAATGTTAAATTCCAAGAAAAACCTCAAAACCAATTTACAACAAACGACAATGCAACAAAAAACAACAACGGCACAACAATCACCATTAGCTAGTAAAGTTATACAACCGCATCAACAGGGCAAAATTCAGCAACGGTCTTCGAATGATCAACAGCAGCAGCAACAAAAACAATCTGGTGGCCCTAGACCTATACTGGGTGCCTCGAAACAGCAACAGCAACAAAATAGAGAGTCTCAAAATTGCTTTGATAACAAGAAATTGGAAGTGAAATCTCAACAAAAGTTATCATCTTCATCAGCAGCCACAAACAAAGTTGAAAAATCTTCAAATTCATCTTCATCATTAGAGTCAAAAGTTTTGAAACCGCAACAAAGATTAAATGCCATACAAAATAATCAACAGCAACAACAGCCGCAACAAACAAAAGCTGCCACAACTGTTCAGCCACAACAAACACCTGCTACTAAGACTGTTGCTGCTGCGCCCACAGCTGCAGCCACACAAAAGCCATTGTCATCTGCTTCCCAATCAGCCGCCCCTTCGTACAATGGTATGGAACAATCGAAACCGAATGCGGCTTCTGGTATACAAAATCGTTTGAAAGTTTACGTTAAACCAGATTATCCAACACAGGTATGTAATTTATATAGACAATTTTATTTTTAATAAGTTTAAATTACAATTGAAATGAAAAGAACTAAAAATTCACAGATCATTACTAAAAAATATAGTGTAAAATATGTTGCAGGTACTGTAGGTATAGTTATAGAAAAGGTGTATTAAGTCCGTTATGACTGCAAATAACAGATTAACAGGAATATAAAAAATGCCCTAATTTGTTTCCATCGTTTTTTTCTTTGTAATGAAAAGTTAATGTTATTTTCAAGATAATGGTTCAATGTATTTGATTTAAAGTATTGCCTATCGGAAGCTTTTCTAGCAATTTATTGATTCCACTACAAAACCACTTCTCATTTTTTGAGGACAGAAATTATTTAAGCCAATTTTTGATACATTATAATAAGGTAAAGCGTATTTTAGTAAATGAATTCCAAATCGAACGAAACAAAATGGATTTGTCTGCGGTAAACAGCGGGTGGGGTAAAAGTTCTGAAAGCCATTATTTTCAATAAGGCCATTATCATGATGGAACATTTTGGACTCTTGTTTGGTGGCATATTCTGGCCGTTTTTCGTTCAATATTCTCGTGAAATAAATTAATTGTCTACCGGTAACGTTTCACTAGATTTTGAGAGCTTATTGCAAATGAGGGCCTTCTGATCCCTTCAATTACAATGCATGATAACAATTCAAAATCTTTTTGTGCCGTTGAAGCAGTATTTTAGACATGCAAAATCGCCACTTGATGACTCTTGGCTTCAGTTTGTATGGCACCCAATGTATGGAAATCGTTGCTTGATCTACTCGCAACGATTCTAGAAGCATTTCTTAAGTTGGGCACTAGTCTTGATCGGTAAAGTTCTTAATAACAAGTTTTCTAGGCAACTAGGGAAGCCATGATTATCTTATATAAAAACATTATCTCAAACTTCAAGAAGAAGCGCTTTAGATGCAATAATAAACATGGTCTTGGGATATGAGTTATTAGGAATAATTTATTTAAAAACTTATATTACTGATGAATAGTTATTCCACAAAGCCCAAAATCTACTATTGATTATAGACTTTTTTAAAAAATGGGACGATTTGACAGGTCTATAACAATCCTGCCACCAGATTGCCACTATTTTTATGAAAATTTACCTTATAAAATATAAAATTTTGGTTTTTGTAATAATTTATTGAAACATTATTTTTTTAATTAAAACATAAATTAAGGCATTAGTTTATTCAAATTTAAATCCAATTTAAATTATCGAAAAATAAAAGTTAGCATTAATTTCGCTCCTTGTTTTAAATTAAAAATGCATACTATTTTTTTGGTATCTAAATTTTATAAGGTTTTATTACGAGAAGTCGAGATACGCATGTTTTATAAACACTAAATTGTGCTTAAAGTGGAATGCGATGGAAATGTTTCATTAAATTTTCTGCACTATATCCAGTCTAAGTTATTTTAATTAGTCATTGAAAGAATCTCTAGGAGATTTTTTTGTTGTATATTTTCAATTTTATAAACTAAAACTCGTCTCTACAATTCTAGCCCATAAATTACAATCACCAGTTCAGTAATGCTCCTAAAATAGACTACAACGCTTTCCCACATCATCAATTCAGCAATCAACCCCAAAAAATGGATGCTATAGCAGCTGTTATACAATACTGTCGTTCAAAGAATTATCCATCTCCACGCTTTAACGTGCTAAAAGGAAAATTTTCACGTGGTATGTATTCGTGTAGTGTTCATGTCAACGACATTATCTTCTCAACTTATCCACATGAATATGAGACTGAATATTTGGCCAAAGAGGCATGTGCCAAGCGTGCATTAGAGAAGGTTAAAATGTTAGAAAAGAAACGTCCTCTACCAACATGTAATTTAACCGACACAGAACTATTGGATAAACTTTATACCGAAATGTTGAATCATCCTCATGGTATATTTGCTAAAAATTTACCCGAAACATTTGAATCAACGTTCCAACAACGTTTGCCTGATAATTGGTGGGCCTTAGTGCAAACATCGAGTTTGTTTACCACAGAAACTAATTTGGGCAAAGTTATTATTTTTGCTAATAAGGATGCTGATAAAGATTCCATAGCTTTGTGTACTGGTGAGGTCACAAAGACCATACAAATCGATCCTATACGCCTGCCTTGGTCCGATGAATATTGGAATATATTTATAACACATTGTACATCGACGGTTGAGGTTTGGGGTCGTTTATTTGGTCAAGATTATAATGTACGTTTTGGTGCTTTGGTGAATGATATTGAAGCCTATATGGCCACCAAAAAGGAACGTCCCATCTCAATAGCTCGCAAAAATATCTATCTTGTACACATTAACGAATGCTGGCATCGTGTAAGAGTAGAAGAATTGGATAAATCGAAGGGTAGTGCTCTATGTTTCTTTATTGATTTTGGTGATGCTGATTGGTTGGCTGTGGATCAATTGCACATCTGTGAAACACATTTCCTACAACTACCAGCACAAGCTGTGCCATTTTCACTTTATGGTTTGGAAGATTTCGAGGGAAATCCCTATGCCCGCAAGTGTTTGGATGATTTATTACCCACTAAATCATTGGTGGGTCGTATCTTCACCAAAGAAAACGAATTTTATGATACAAACTCAAAAAGTCATGGTAAAATACAAGTGGTATTATTTGATACCTCCACCCAAGAGGATCTTAATCTCAATCATCAACTATTGAATACGATTTGTAGTGAGACAATGGTACCGGAAATTAAACAAAGTACCGTAACCAATGTCATTGTAACACATATTAAAGATAATGGTGATATTTATTTGCAAGTTAATAGTCCGGAATTAAAATATGTGCAAGTAAGTTTTTCGTATAGAATTTATAAGTATAAAAAAATGATTTATTTTATTTAAATTTCTTTTAATTTAAGAAACTTTTGCAACAAATTGTTGAATCTAAATTCAATAGCGATCAACATAAAATCACTTTTGACGATTTGAAACGTTCCAATCTATTTTTAATTTGTGATGATGACGATGCCACTGATATCAAATGGTATCGTGCTGCCTTGGCCGATACAAATATACAGCCCGATAGTGATAGCTATGAAATGTATTATGTGGATAATGGTCGTACGAAATCTACAAATATTTCGAAAATATTTCTATTAGAAAGTTTAAGTATGGCGTTGAGTAAATTCCCAGCTCAGGCCATTAAAGTGAGACTACATAATATACCCGATATTACGCCAAATATTGTGGGACGTATACGTGGTCTATTGCCAAACGACTGTGAAGCTTTAGTAAGTTTTTATATTGTAATTAATAAGAAAACAATATTATTTGTTTTTTAATATTGTAACTTTTTTTATTTAAAGGTAAGACTGTCTGTACCAGGTTCTGTTCCTCCGCTAGTAACAATATATACTCGTTTGGAAGGTCCTGGTACTTTATGTACTATTAACGATGTGATACGTATAGAACATGAATTAGAAGGGTTAGTTTGCTTGTTTTGTTTGAAATATTATTTATTTATTTGTTTATTTTTTTTTAATATATATTTTTTTAGATGTTCTGATTTACTACAAGGTTGTGCTATAGACGAAACTAATACTTCCACAAAATCTACTCAAGATATAAGCAAAAAATTAACTCATAGCACCAGTGGCTCATCGCTGGCCTCGCCTACAACACCCACTTCAAATCCATTCATCGATGTAACACGTGGTCTGACCCTAACCAAAGTGCCAGGTTCACCACAAAAATCATCTGATCTCCCCAAATTGCAAAATTATGCAGCCATACCAAAAATAAATGAATACTTTGAAGTGCGCATAACAATGTCTGCCAATCCTTCCAACTTTACGGTAAGTTGTTTTTATTTATTTATGTGAAGAAGTGAATCAATACTAGTTATTTACAAAGATATGTAAATGATTTATATCTATAATAAATTTCTAAATAAATTTATTACTTTCAAGGATTATAATTTTTTAAAAATTTATTTCGTTTCAGATACAACCTTATAAAGATTATCCTAATTTGCGAGCTTTAATGAAAGAACTCCAAGAGTTTTGTGAAAATAGTGATGAATTTATACCAACGGATATGGTGGAAATAGGCGAAGCATATGCTGCTAAAAATCCTGATGGCTTCTTTCATAGGTAAATACATTAAATGGAATATGTATGTCTGAAGATTAATATGCCTAGTTAAATAAGGGTTTAAAGAAAAGTTTTGAGATCAACAAAATCGCATACCTAAAGAAATTTTTTTTGATATATTCTGAAATTTTAACTTTAAAACTTAATATTTTTAATGAAATATCTTCATGTTGCAAAAATATATTATTATATTGAATTGTTATATATTCTTTTGAAATTATGAACGTTTGATATAGTAAAAATTGTCATATAATTCCCATAACGAAGCCTATGACGTCCTCATGTTTCCTAGTGGGAACATCACTCAACCCGTCGAGGAATTGACTACTTAACCAATTTATCCTACGATATCGTTATAGTGGACAATGACACAAAATGTGTTCAATCGATTAGGTCTCATTAACGTCCTCGCACAGTCTCCCATTAAGACCTCATCTTTCTTATATGCAGTGTACCGTTATGACACCCACCCTCCTATTCGGATTGATTCTATCCTAGATCCACTCTCGAATCTTCAAAAGAAACCCAATGTGAGTTTCACATATTACCAATGATATCAAAATGGCCTGATACCCAACAGAATCGCACTTCATATTATTCCATCAATTCCCTAAGTGCCTTTTTGCAGATGCCCACCAGCCTAGATTTCGTGAAATGCATATCCAAGGCCATTAGGGCCGCTTGGCTATCCACATAGAGTGTTTCCTCACAGTACTCCTCAACATTCATTCTCACCAGTTCCGTGGTCTTTAGTATACCCAGAATCTCAGCTTGAGAAACGCTCAGCCGCCAGGATGATTATATGAGCCTTTGATATCCATACCCATAATATAGACCGGTGCACCAGTACCAATGTCCATTTTTGATTCGTCTGTAAAAACTTCAAAGCCCTCATACAGCTTCTCAGTACCTGACCATCTCTCTCTATTTGCTATGACTACAACAGGAGTCTATCCAAAGTCTATCTCACTGGCCATATAATCTGATGCACCCGTGGGACATGGATTATACCCACCATAGTCGACCTTGTATATAATACTGGAGTGACCTGTCCTTGATGAACCCAATAGCCATAGTTCCTTAAGTCTCAGCAGACTTCTTGCCGCCATACCTCTCACGAACTTCTCAATGGATAAGAGATGAAGTATGACGTCAAGAGCCGCATGCGGTGTACTTCTCAAAGCACTTGTAATGACAATTGAGGCACATCTTTGTGCCTTTGATAAAAGGTCTGTATTTCTCTTTCGTCCCAATGCCTGCCACCATACAGAACATGCATAAGCAAGAATTTGTCTCATTATTTACAAATCATCCACTTGGAAACATTCGGTCTGAGTCCTCAATTCTTGCCTATAGAATTCCCAGTATACGTCTTGTCAGGATTCCCACAATGGTCATATCCTTTGTAGAAAATTAAATTTTTCATATTTTAAAGAATTTATACAAACAATTTTACAAATTCAATTTGGAAAAAGCATTTGTAGGTATTGTTAGCAGAATTCATCAGCTTCAGGAAATTATTTTGATAGGACAATTTATTAGGTTAATTTTCCACTATGTTTTTTTCCTTGGCATAGAAGGATATGACCATATTGAAGAAATCCTTTAAATAACATTTAACATAAAGATATTTTATTAAAAATTTTATGTTAAAGTTTTAATTTCAGAACATATCCAAAAATTTCTTCAAATATACCATTTTGGTAAACTGCAAACTTTTTTCTCGCATGCGATATTTTTTGCAAACTATTTTATAGCATCCGATATTTTTTTGAAACGCATTTAAATTAGAATATTTATCTTTACATCAAAAATAATATGGTTAATAACAAAATCATACAAAGAAGGGTACAAAGAAGTTTTGTATAAGTGTCAATCTTTGTGCCAAATTTCATCAAGATTGGTTTATAATTGACAATAGCTTCCATATAAACCCCTCTTCCGGAAATTACATTAACGTGCATAAATCCCATACGAATGATAGTATCAAGTTAATATTCAACATAAATAAGTTTTATATAAGTAGATACAACATTGCCAAAATTTATGAGAATTGGTCCATTATTCACCATAGCTCCCATATAAACCTACTTCCTGGAATCGCTCTAAAGGGCATAAAATCATATAGATGTTAGTATCGACGCATTATTCTGTATTTTCATATTTTATTTTTTATAAAAAATACACAATGGTGTAGGGTATCATATGGTCGGTCTTGACCGACTATAGCTTCTTTCTCGGCTTCATAAAGCCAACTATTTAGGGTATCATATGGATGAACTTGTTTAAATATACATTATTCACAATGGCTTTTTATTTATTTATTAATTTTTTTTCAATAATTCAAACTCAAACATAATTTTTTTTCGTTTAACCACAACCAAAAAACCAAGCACCCGAAAACGTTTTATTTTTATTTTTCAATCAAAATAAATATCTAATGTTCAAAATATTTTTTCATTTGTTGAAAATATGTGAGGGATTTTTATTTTTAAAATAAATATCCATCAATGATAAAAAAATAAATATCTTTTACGATAAATATCTTTAACGATAAATATCAGTTCGAAAAAAATTTCAAATGATTGTTTTTTTATTCATACTTTTGTTTTGTTTTCAAAATATTTTTTTATTCAAATGAAATTGTTGTTGTTTAGAATTTTTTCCATCCGATGAAAAAAGTTCAAAATAATTTTCAACTTTTGAAATAAATATCACAAAAGATATTTATATTTTTATTTCCATCATGATGAAAAAAATTAAAATATTGATGAAAATAAAAAAAAATCATGATGGATTTTTATTACCCAACAAACCAAATGATATCGTAATGATATCATAACGATATCATTTCGGTGATAAAGAAGCCCGAGAATGATATCATTTATAATTCTAAAATGATATAGGTTGCTTTCTAAAAGGTACACTCGAAAATGATATCATAATTTTTGAAAATAACGATATTACTAATGATATCGTTAAATTTAAGCAGCGCGATAATTTAGCAATATGTTGCAGAATATATACATATATATGCTAAAATTGGATGAATATATTATATTCTAAATATTTTCTCAAAAATTAATTAAATATCAATAATAAAGTCCATGCTGCTCCAAATTATTTTACATGTAATAGAAACTTTTGTAATCCAAAAACAATTACCCTATAAATCCGAGCTGATATTGGTTCCTTTATACTATCCTCTTTTATTTTTTGCGATTCCACTACATTTTTCTGTAAAAAATATAATTTTCATATAATGCATAACATGAAATATTCTTCTAATACAAAAATTTTCAATTTCATTTTATTTTCCTGAAAATGTTTGAAGTTTTTTTCTAAGAAAAAATAATTTCGATATTTTATTACATAATTTTAAAATTATGATATCATGAATGATACTGTATCGTTTCTTGGTTTGTTGGGTATTTTTTGAACATTAAAGATTGTTTTTCGATTGAAATAAATATAAAAAGATTGTTTTTTTAGTATTAAAATCCGGTCTCTGCAAAAAACTGTTAATTAAAAGTAAAGTATAAAAAAAACATATTTCCTTTTTGTATTTTAGAGTTACGGTTGTTAAAAAATATGGTGATATGATGCATGTATCGTTTTGCGATTTCGGTGATATAGCCACATTAGATAGTAGTCAATTGAAGACGTTGCCTTTGAAATTCCGTCAATTACCCAAAATGGCCATACAAGCCAAGCTTTATGGTAAGTTTTACTTCAATCAATCAATATCTATGTATATATTATTTATTATAAATACAAATTTTAACCTATCACAATATATATAGGCATTAAAGCTGTTAATGGTGACTGGACCTTAGATGATTGTTTATTTTTCCGTAAACTAACTGTGGGTAAAACATTTGTATCTGTTATCAAGGATATAAAATACGATAAGGAAAGTACACCACCCACTCAAATACTCGAATTGGAATTAATTGATGTTACTACTGATGAAGATATATTGATACATGAACTTTTACTCAAAGAAAATCGTGCTATTAACGAATAAACTACTACAATTCTTAATTACCCCTTCGGAAAATCTCGATTTCATACAAGAATATGCCCAATATAAGCTTTCGTTTATATGTAAAATGAGCTATTATAAATGGGTAATATAACCATCATTATTAGTTTTGTATACGTGTTGATCACGTAGGATTATTACTATTTTTTTTATTATTATTATTTATATAAAATATAATTTTCATTATATTAAACGACATTTCTATTTTCATATTTACATTCCGAAGTTGTTTAGTTAAAATTAATAGTGGATTATTTCCTTAAATTCATTAAAAAAATTCTCAATTCATCCAACGAATTTTAAGCATTTGATTGTGCTTATCACTTTTACCTCTTATTTGTTTGGTTTTATTAAAAGCTTTTATAAGTAAATTTTAAGAATTACAGACATTATTTGCTTTTCTTCTTAATTTTTTTTTTAGCTGTTTCATTTTTTTTGTTATAAATTAAATATCGTTTTAGTTTTATTTCATTATAATTGTAACGAAAGAAAAAAAAAAAAAGAACATTTTAATTTACTAACACAAATTTCTTATTTTATATACTATACATATACATATATAAATATATGCGTGTATATTTATTTGAATGCAAAAAATTTTTTTTTCAATATGAGAATTATAGACATGAATAGAATATTAATTACACAAACAAATAATATGTATAACAATTAAAACAACTTATAAATATGCGAAAATTAAAAAATATATATAATCATTCAAATTGCGTTTTATTGTTTCAAAATTTTAAGAGAAGTTGGATAAAAATATTTTAAAGGAAAATAAGTGATATAATTTGAAAAGGATTTTAATTTGAATATAAATTTTTTTTAAAGGTATGTTCAAACTAGTCAAATATTTGACCAAAAAGACGTAACCACTATATAAAACATTTCCTAACCTCTATTTCAATGAGAAAATATTTTTTACTTATCATTAATCATAGCTGACATTTTACCGAATCTTGTTTGACTTATGTACCATAATCTAGGCATAAAGTAAAGGTTGTTTTTTAGGAAACTGGTTTTCCTAAAAATTACGTTAATAAAAATGGCAGTAAAGGGACAGCATTGACATTGGTACCTTATCAAGAATCTTGAATTAGAAACTATAAACGCAAATAATTTTTGTATGTATAACAATATAGAAATTCCGAAAGATCATAAGAAAATAATCAACAGATATCCAAAAAGGACTGATTGGAATAAATACAAGAACTAAACTGAAAGTGGGTTACGCAAGTGGCATATTTACCACTTGTAAATGTATGCAGCTGACTTAGTAATACCGATATCTCGTAAACTCCTTGTTACTACATTGGGTATTTGAGTAATATAATAAATATCAAACTATGAAAATTTTCAAGTTATTAAAATCAATGTTTTTTTTATTTCGTTTTTCTTTCTAATTAGCCAGGCCACTTTTTTAAATCTGTCAATAATTTTCAATGCGATCTTAAAACTAGGAGTTTTTCCAAAAATGTGGAAAACTTCTCAGATTAAAAAAATTATACCAAAGCCAGGATATTATTCAACTATACTATAGCTTTATCTTGTTTGTCGAAGCTGTTCGAAAAAGCATTTTAAAAGAAAATTATACCATTCTTGAACAATAGAAATATCGACCCAGTTCACCAATTTGGTTTTCATGAAAAACATGGAACCATAGAACAAGTAAATCGGCTAACTGGAGAGATAAGAAAATGTTTTGAGTCCTATCTATTCTGATCGTTTATTAATAGTAAAGTATAACAAATTTGTAACAGAAGAATTTTAAATTAAAGCAGGTGTTACACAGGGAAGTTTAGACTTACCAGTATGCGGTGAACTGACTGTTTCTACGTTTGTAGAGGGTACGGCAATACTCAGTTGCCACTCATTGCATCCAGCCAACTTGATACTTACCTCCGACGTGTGGAGACATGGTTGAAAAATTGGCTCATACACCCTCAGAAGAGGAAACTATTCACCAGTTACCCTTAATGATATAAGTATACCTCAGTAAGATCATGTTACATAACTTGGTATTCACTTAGATAGGCGACTAACTTGGCGTCGTTATATAGAAACTTCATATGAAGTTAAAAGCTTTTAGAATTCAGTGGTTAATAAACAGCCAATCAAAGCTAAGCCTTGACAATAAAGTCATACTGTCTGAAACCGTTTTAAAACCAACTTGGACAGCCAGAAATACAAGTATAGTTATTATATAGAGGGCCCAATCGAAAATTCTTAGAACCATGACGGGTGCACCATGGTATATAAGAAATGAGAATATCCATAGAGAATTAGAGGTTTCATTTGTAAAAGACGAGTTTATAAAGCGCAGTGAAAAATACATTACAAAACTGCAGACTCATTCCAACCCTCTTGCAAGACTTCTTACTGAATTTTAATCAAATTCTAGGCTACGTAGAGGCGACTTTCCACCCTGTTATTAGGGGGGCAGATTATTCACCTAACTTGCTTGATTTTTTATTTTTATTGGTATTTTTTGAAGTATGTATTTCAAATAGTCCTACGAAATAAAGTAGAAGTAATTTAAAACTAGTTGTTAAAAAATTATATAAACCCAATTTACAATAACAATATGGTGCTATATGGTGAATAAGAATTTTATTCAAGAACCTGAAGTAATTTTGATAACCGTTAAGTTTGAGCAAAATAAATAACACTGGTCAACAAAAAAATCCTCCCCCATAAACGAATAGTTGGACTTGATGTATTTTGATGTGCTAAACACGAATCTGCTTTCAGTTTTTTTCCATCAGGTCTGGATTTTTTTTATGGGCGTGTCTAATATTTCGCCCATAGTAAGGCCATTACTCTAGTATATTTCCTCATAACTCAAGAACGGTGTGTACGATTGATCAAAGTGATATACCAAAAGATGCGGACTAAAAATTTCTTCAAATTCCCCAAACTTAATTTGTTTCTATGTGCACAATAGCTACGGAGTTGTTTTGAAATAAGTGTCCGAAAATAATCATTTTCATGCAAAATTTTAGATTTTTTTGTTACTAAAATTTCTTTTAATAAATGAAAACATCTTAAATGTTACAGTTTATCATCTTTATCTTAAAGCTGATAATGCTGCGAATAAAATAAGGTATGTATCTTCAAAATTGATGCAGAAATCTAAATTTTATTCACAGTTAAGTAAAAATACCAATGTTACATACAATTGAGTAGAAATACAGTGGTGGCAAAAAAAATTTTTGTTTTTATTTTTTCTTGAAACAAAAATAGGTGGACTAGGTGGATTTTGACGAGTTAAACAAGAATCTGCATTCACTTTTTTTTCTATCGGGTACTGATTTTTTTTTATGTGCATGACTAATATCATCACCTTATTCAGCGGTCACACTATAAAATTCGAGAATTGTTTGTCAATCTTAGGCTATAACACGATTTTGATAAGTGATACATCGAAAGATGCATAAGAAAATTGTCTTTAAGGTATGTCAACAATATTTTTCATTCGCTCATGAATTTCAGTTATTTTCAAAACTTTTCAAAAAAATAAAATTTAAAATTTTCGGTACCAATTACCAAATAACTACGGAAATATTAACTGGACAAAAAATTATATGAATTCAGCTCAAAGAAAATTTAGTTCGCTATATATTAAAGTTAAATTTATCTTAATTGGACAAACTGTTCTCGAGTTATACAAGTGTAACTGCCTAAAGGTGTGGTCATAGTAGTCATGCCCATAAAAAAAAATCGATCCGTGATAGAAAAAAATCTAACTCACCTATTTTTTTTTATTTAAGACGAAAAATTTTTTTTATTTTTTTGCCCACTAGTGTATTTCCACTTAGCTATAGGTATGCATGGGTATCTAAACTTATCTGTGAATCCAATCAAGATTTGTGCATCACTTTTTATGATACGTGGCTTTATTTACTGGTAGTTTTGCCAGTTTTGATATAAAGGTGATAAACTTAAATATTTTTGATATTTTTCACTTTTAAAAAAAGTTTTAGTAAAAAAAAAATAAATCTTGAATTTAGCGTGAAAAAATATTTTTCCTACACTTTTTTCGTAATATTTCCTAAACTATTTAGCGGATAAAAATTTGATAGCAGAGCGATTTAAAGCTAATTTTATTCCGCATATCGTGGTTTATCATTTATATAAATCATGTATACCGTTCTCAAGTTATAGTAAAATATACTCGAGTAATCGGCATATTAAGGGCACAATATTAGACACGCCCATAAAAAAAATCCCGACCTGATGGAAAGAAACTGATAGCAGATTCGAGTTTAGCATGCGGAATTCCATCTAGTCTACATATATATATATTTTTTTTTGAAGGAGCTAAAAAAAATTTTTTTGTTGACCAGTGTAATTAAATTAAAATTTTACATAGAAAAATATTATATAATTACGAATGAAACATATTAAATTACTTTATTAAATGATACAATTAGAAAAATAATTAAAAGTCAATAAATTGTTTAATTTTTAGTAAAAAATATTATTGAATTTCAATTTTGATCACTTGATAATTGATATAGTTAAATAATTAGATCAAAATAATGCATTAGATTATATATAAAAGTGCCATTCCAAAACAAAATATTTGTAATTTTAGTGATTCTCACATGAAATGCTCTAAGGGTTACAACCCAGCCAAATAAAGAGGAGAACATGAAGAAAATGGTACAACTGATTTTAGGATTGCAAATGCTCTCACATTATCTGGGTCGCCTAGCAACCTTGCTGAATAAATAACTATGCACTAGGGACAAAAAATAGTTTTACCCAGTTTTATCACTCTTACCGTCATACATAGATCATCAAATCATTGCGCTTGAAATTAATAAAACTTACTTTAAATTTAAATATATTTCAAATATAGATATATATATTTTATTTTCTTTTCCTTTGTTTTATATAGATTTTATATGTATGTATATAATAATATTTGTTTTTATTTTGTTATACTCTTTTTTATACACAACTTAATTTTTTCCTTTTGTATTTTATTTTACTTTGTAATTTGTTTCATATTCTGTTTAATGTTTTATGTGGTAATAAATTGTTTTTATTATTATTAGAAATTTTATGTTTTTATGCAAATTTGAATACTTGTTTTGTCAATTTATTCTTGTTTTGAAAAGTTATAATTTAAGAATTAAATTCTAGAGTAATTGTTGAATTCATAATATAAGGTCTGTTTAATTTATGTTTTTTTCTTTTCTTTTATTATTATATTTAGTTTGAAATATAAAAACCGTTTTATATTATTATTAGTTATAAATTAATATTATTATTTTTTAATATAAATAAATATATGACTTTTTCTTTTTTTTTTTTTTAATACAGTTCTTAAGTTTTTTGTATTTTTGTTTTTAATCTTACAAACCATGTTTTTTTGTTGTTTTAAACGTGCACCATTTCAGTTTAATTTTTCAATATATTATTAATTTATTTAATACTTATTTAACATTTATTTTACAATATTTTAATTTTCACACTTTATTATTTGTTTACCATTTTTTAATAAGTCTAATATTTAAACTTTAAACTCTAACAATCTCTTTAATTCTCTCTCGCAAAACATTCTAATTTGTTAATTTATTAAATTTAAATATATTTTTCAAATAATTTAAATTTTAATATTTAATCTTAGCTTTATTCCCTATTCCTTTGGGGGTCACAGTGTTTTCTAAAACTGAAAGGTACTGAGGTCATTTGAGAAATATGTATAATAAAAATTAAATAAATAATAAATAAAATAAATAATACATTAAATAAATTTTGATTTTATTTACTTTTGAAATTAAGTTTAATTCAAATTTTTGGGTCTGAAATCAAAGCCTTATAATATCTTGCGGAAGTTTTCTTAGAATTCTTCGTAGATTAGGTTTTTACTAACGACAATTGACATTAGAGTGTATATTAGGGTGGCCCTCTTTTATATGAAAAAAAAATAAAGGTTTTTTAATTTTCAGTCTCACCCCCTAGAAATGTTCGAATAGCCCAAAAACAATAAAATACAAAGTTTCAGGTTGATTGGAACAAATTTAGAGGTGGCTCAAAGAGATTGAAATATCAAAAATTTTAGTTTTTTGTTCTGTTCAACTATAAATAATTCATTAGAACCTAAATTTTCCTCTGTTCCATCTTTTTGAATTCCTCAGTTGTCATTCTAAAATGACCAAAATGAAGAAAATTGAACAACTAATAATATCATAGTTATAAAAATCAATTTACGTAAAACGCGTCATTTTCGACCAAATACACCCCAGTAAAATAAGATTTCACCCAAAACTATAGGGAGTGAAACGAAATTCAGCATATGATTTCGTCTTGGTATCACTTGTGATTTGCCTAAGATATTCACGATCAAAATTCACAAAAATTTCTTGTTTTGTTTATAACCAGGGAAACCAAAATATGATCTAAAAAAATGGGTTTTATGCACATTAAATATGCAATAAAAAATGAAAAATATGCTCTAAAAAACGCGAAAATATGCCCTTAAACAAAAGAGATTTTGTATAATTTTTAAACAAAATTATGATTTTCATTAAAACAAAGGGTTTTATTAATATAAAATAAGGCAAGACTGAAATTTATCAACCTCGTCGAAATTTGATTCCCCATTTTTTATTGTATCTCATAAAAACGTTATTGATCTTCTATTTTCTTACCCATCTAATTCTAAACATTATTATTAGTTCAGAAATTATTAAAAAAAATCATATCGATCACTGACCACCAAAATATCGTAATCAACAACATTTTCGAAATTCGTGTTTTGACGAAAATCTATAATTTAGAATCATTTAGATCATTTGTCAAAATTTCATCGACGTATCAAGTGTCATTTCAGATTTATGGCGAAAGGAATTTTATAGTAAGTGATATTTTTCATACATATAACAATGTGTAAAAAATAATGTGTAATGTTTTGTTTTCTGCACTTACGACATTTTCGCGGTTAAGACTCGATATGCTTTCATAAAAAAATATTGTTTTTTTTTTTTTTTTTTTTTGTTTTCTAATTTTTTTATAAAATGAAATTTAAAAACATTTCATGATGCATAAAAATTATCCTTAAAATATCAAAATATGTTCTAAAAGGGTTAAATATGACTAAAAATAACAAAATATACTATAAATATGCAATAAAAATCGCTAAATGCAAAATTATGCCGTTAGAGTACCAACAAATCGATGCCAAAATGATTTATTTGTTCTGAAACGGATAAATATTTAATCGATGGCTTCATTCAATGTCCAGGAAAAAACATGCAATTGCATATTGTGGTTTCCCTGCGTATAACTCACCTATGTATTTTTTGATATTACAACAATTTTGGATAATAAAATTATTTACAGGATATATAAAACGTCAATAGGAAACTACATGCCAAGATTCGTTTCTCTCCTTCAAATTTTATTTGCCCGAAAATCACGTATTTTACCGTAATTTTAATTTAATGACTATTATGTTATTAATTATCCGATGTTCTTGATCTTAGGAATTACAGAAAGCTCACATTGTGAGGAATTCAACAACATATAAACCCAAAAAATTGCGTTTAAAATTATTTTTTTTTGATCCATGAAAGGAAAAAATGTTTAAAAAGTCATAATTTTTAAGATTTTGATCGCTTTGAGCCACCTCTAAATTTTTTCAATCAGTTCAAAACTTGGCATGTCTTAGTTTTTCGACTATCCGAACATTTCCAGGTGTTGAGAACCAAAATCTGGACTCTTTTTATTTTGAGCGCCACCCTAGTGTATATACTAAGCGATCTGGTAGGTTTTATTCATATTCACAAAAATGTACTAAATATTCCTCTGGAGATCCAAAATCCCATGGAGGAAAATGTACTATTGTTTTTTTATACCCACCATCAAAAAGATGGGGGGTATATTGATTTTGTCATTCCGTGTGTAACATGTCGAAAGAATCATTTAAGACCCCACAAAGTATATATTTTCTGGGTCCTGGTTGAATTCTGAGTCGATCTAGCTATGTCCGTCCGTCTGTCCGTCTGTTGAAAGCAGGATAGAGCTCGAACGGGGCAACGTAGGGAGACGAAATTTGGCACAAATATTTATCTTATATAAGGTTTGTTTGGTATTGAAAATGGGTTAATAAACAAAAAAAATCGGTTAATAAACAAAAAAGTTATGTGCTAAAAACTAGAAACACAGGGTGTCCGTGAAATACTTTTCTGCTGATATTTCTTCAATAAAAGCACGTACGCCAACGAAATTTTGTTCATATACTTGGTGGATCGACATAAACTCGGAAACCAAAAATGGGCGTGGTCCGCCCACTTTACCGCCCACCTCCCATATATGGTGAAAATCAACGAAATTGTGTTCACATAGTTCAAGGACCAATGTAAAGTCGGAAACAAAAAATGGGCGTGGTCCGCCCACTTTACTGCCTACTTTGATGGTGGGTATATAGATTCGGCCGGGCCGAATATATAAGAGTGTCTCGAGATAACACTATTTCAGTGTAGAAAGACCCCTCAAACGATACTTATTTATGAGCTGAATACATAAAAAATATTAAAAATTTGTTAAAATTAATCTTCTGTTTCCTACAAGCTTTTGAAAGCAGGGTAGAGCTTGGGGCGGATCATCAGGGGGACGATATTTTGCTCAAATATTTGTCTTATGTATATATGGTTTGCTTGGTATTTAAAATGGGTAAAATCGGTTCATAAATGCAGTTTGTAGGTATGGGTGATAAAAAAAATTTTGATCTTTGATAATCTTTGTAAACTTGAAGAGATAAGATATGCATATCAGGATCGTTTTAAAAAATGTTTTTACCCGAGTTGTCCAACTTTGGGATCCTGTGTACTTGCCATCGGTAGGTCTATATCGTCTAAACTAGAGCCCTGCAAACTGTGTCTTATAAGGCTGTACAAGCCACTTGATATTTTTCAAGTGTTGTTATCAGTGTGTGTGCGGAGTAATAAATACTGTTCTGCAGGCACTTAAAACCATACAAATACTGCGTGTGTGCTTCAACTTTATGAACTAATCATGAGTGTGCTATGATAGCGACCAAACAAGCCTCTCAAAGGCTTGTATAAAAAAATACAAGCCTTTTGACCACTTGTTTGCTTCAATAAGGAAAAAAATTGTGTTTTCTTTTTTATTAAAATTATATGTGTATGTGTGCGTTCATGACTGTATAAAGTAATTTCGTAAGTAAAACAGTCGTTTAAAAGTATTGTTTATAAACTTATTGTTATTTACGATCAAATAAATTATTAATGTTACTATATATAATATATAATGTTAAAATATAAATAAATACTAAAGATAAAAATTTTCTAACTTACATATGTAACTGACAGTTTCAAATGTCAACTTTAATTTTTTTACTTTTTTAACTCTTAATAAAGAGTATTTTTTAATAACTTTATGAATTCACCCTTTTACATTTATTTAGAAAAGAAGAACCAACAATAAAATATAGACATACTGTATATATGTGTGTGTATGCAAGAATATTTATAAACAACCACTTTTTACACATTATGAAGATTTTTTGCCACACACAGCAACTACGTATTACAAAAAACAAACAAATCATTAAGCCCACTTGAAATCTTTAAATCATTTCTCAACGTCTTGTATGATTTGCTTTTTTTTTTGCCACACCACTTGCACCACTTGTTTACGATAAATGATTTGAACGCACGGATTTGCAGTCGCTCATACACAGTACACACTTGCTTTGCTTCGGGCAGCGAACAGTACGAACAGTATTTATTGTTGTTTTTGCACATGTTGGCTATGAAACACACACTTGAAATTCAAGTGTATTTGCTTTTCAAATCATCTTGCGCAGGAGACTAGTCTAAACTTAAAACTCACCTACACCTAATTATTTCTATTTAATTTTCTGGATCGCACACTACGCTGGGTCCATACAGGCAACTTTTCTTTATCAAAACAAACTTAAAAGTTTTGTTTATAGATTTTTATCTTAATCAATTATTGATAAAATTTATCAAAGATTTATAGAAAATTTTTTCATATGTTTGTCAAGTTTTTTTTTTTAATAAGATAAAGGGAGCAACAAATACTCATTCCATTAAAAAATTACTTTTTATCCAAAATATTTGAATGTAATCTGTAATCGAATTTTTACTACGGTTCTATTGTATGTATTTTTTTTTTTAATCGCCAAAAATTCATTTACGATTTAAATGTAAAAATGTAGAAATATATATATATATAGAGGTAGACCTTGTAAATCTCTACAAAAATATGCTTACATATTTCTCTCATTTTAAGAGATATTTAGGTCGATGCTAATACTACTCTTATTCTTGGCCTAGCTTTGAAGTTTTTAAAATTTTTTTTTTTATCTTGGAGGCCTTAATTTGGGTTCCAAAATTTCAAAATATCCATTAGAATTCATAAAAAATTCTAAATAATATTGCTGCAGAACTCAAATACATAAACGTTTAAAAAATTTCAAATTTTTGGCGTTATTTTCCAAAAATGTAATATTTTTTCATCTTTAATTTTTTTTATTCTAAACTATAGAATATTTTAATGGCTTCAAAAGAAATCTTAACGTAAATGCGTGTAAAATAAAATCAGAGGTGCTTTGGGTAACGGTTTACCCTTAAGCCCTATTCAAACTTTGTAAATTTTGAAAAAGCTTTTTATTATTGTTATTATTTATAATTTTTTATAATTTTTTTTTTTTAACTTTTTAAAAGTCAAAGCCGAGACTAACAAAAAAATATATTGGCTATATACTCACATATCTTGGTTAAACACTCAAAAAACATTTTCTGAACTACGCCTTTTACAGTGGCTGGGTGATCATTTTAGTGAAAAAATTCATTTCTTGAAACAAGTTTTCCTCAGATTTAAGATTTTGGGTATTTTGGTACAAAAAAGTGATACAATATTAAAATACAAACAAATTAATATGCCTATTTAACTTTTCATTTAGAAAACACTGTGAAGTTTTGTCATATGGCTAAAAAATTTACATACTCTTAACAGGCTCTAAAAAACTTTATCCATTTTTATTATTTTGTTCAATTTAATATTTTATACTTAATTTTTTTTTACTTTACTTTTTTCAATATTGTTACTTCTCAGTTGTTTTTCAGTTCTATTTATAATAGCGAAACCAATTTTCTAAATAGGTTTCTAAAATTTATTATTTTTATATACAATTTCATACATTTAGATTATTATATAAAAAAAAAACAGATAAATAAAATTAATATACATACATTAAAGTGCCTCACGAAAAAAAGTTGCAAATGTACCCCTCTATAAATAAAGATTTGTATGTTCTTATATGATTACCAAAATATTACATCTCAATGTTAAGATTTACGTGAGCTGGACCATTTTTAAAACACATCTGAAATTTCAATATTATTATCAAAATTTTAGTTATAAGAAAATTAACTTCAAATTATAATAGAGGCATACTATGACCTTTAATATTCATTTAAATAATTATTATCTCTCTTTTCAGTAGCAGAATATTAAGATTTTACTAACATTTTTTATCATATTTTCTTTTTTCAAACATGTAATTTTATATATTCCGGTAATTTTTCAAAATATATCAGATTTTAATGTATCATAGGAATGGTCTATTCTTTTACTACTGAAGAAAACACGTAATTAACCCATTAAGAGCTAGAGGATAAATTTTATGCATTAAGTTCCCAAAAGGTTAAATTTGCAATTTTTAATGCACATATCAATAGTATTTAATGAGAGCTTTCCAATGATGCACTAAAATATAATTTACGATGAAAAATTTCCAAAATATTTACAGCCGTATGCAAAAAATATTATTAACTTTGCGTTCAAGTACACTTTTGTTACCCAATACTTAAAGGCTAACAAACGTTTGTTAAAAAAACGTATGCAAAAACATTGTTTTAAAACACATAGTTTATTTAACGTTGGTAACGGCAACACTAGTATTATTTCCCCTCTTTGTAGTCAAAGTGGTACACTACCGAATATGAATACATTCGGTTATTCAAATTTTTAAAAAAGCTTTTCATTATTTAAACATTAAATTGATTCTTTTTCAAATATTGTTTCTATTTTTATTATAACTTAGTAGAAATACAAAAATATATAAGGAATAATAGAAGTTAAAAAGCAAAAAATATGACACATTTTTTGGAACGGATAAAATAAGTGTTCGAACAACGAGTTTATTTTATTTGTTTTGATTGAATGTACATCACTAAAACATTTTTTACATGTTTATTATTTTTTATGTGATGTTATGTGAATTTTTTAGATTTTTTCTCTAAATATTTGTCTGGGATAAACAAATTGGACCTATAATGAATAAATATAACGGTCTAAAAAAGAAGGAAGATATATACGACTAGAACAGGGGAAACAAGCGAGTATTTTTTGAAAAACATCAAGAAAAAAAAAGGAATTTAATCATAATGTGACTTGTAGTAAGTTTAATGTAACTTCATGCCTACTTTAAAATATTTAGATTACATTTGTTATATTTAAGTTAATAAACGTTTTTGCATACAGTTTTAAGGAATTTAGCTTAACAATACTTTGTAAAGCTGATTTAAGTTTTTTTGCATACGGCCGTTAAACTTTAATAAAATACTATTTAAAATAAAATCATTGAAAATTTTACTAAAATTTTAATTTCGCGAGAATGAAAACAAATTTTAAATTATTATACCCTTCACCACAGGTGTAAAGGATATATATAAGTTTGTCATTATGAAGCCCACCGATTACTGGCATTTATAATATATATATATCAAACGATCGGAAATCCTTTCGAGAATTTTGCTATTGGAATTCAGCAAGATCGATTCATACATTGCGGAGATATATTTAAAAAACCGGTTTTTAGAACCGGTTATCCAGTTTCTGTAGCCTTTTTATATACTAGGGACTTCGTTCTTATAAAAAAGGCTCGGAAATTTTTCTGAATTTTTGTTCTGAAAAAATAAAATAAATCGGTTCAATAATAACTGAGATATCGGGCAAAATGCATTTTTAATTTTTGAAGCCTTTGTTTAAGCTATAGATTTTTATTTTTATACAGATCGATCATAAATATTTTTATAAAGTTTCGGTTTTTTGAATCAGCAAGATTGGTTTATAAATGGCGGAGATATGCTTTAAAACCCGGTTTTTAGAACTGGTTTTCCGGTTTCTGAAGCCTCTGCATATACCAGGAACTTCGTTTTTTTTTAAAGAGGGCTCGGAAATTTTTTTCTGAATTTTGTTGCTGAAAAAATGAAATAAATCGGTTCAGTAATAACTGAGATATCGGGCAAAACACATTTTTTATTTTTTAAGCCCTTGTTTAAGCTACAGATTTTTATTTTTTTATAGATCGGTCATAAATATTTTTATAAAATTTCGGTTTTTTTTAATAAACCAAATTCGTTCTTAATTAACAGAGTTATGGGCCAAAACCAAATCTGTTAAGAATATAAATACACACACAATCATGTATATTAAGCATTCCCAGCAAAAAATGATGAAGTTCTTCCTAAAAATGAACATTTTCACAACTTCAAAAGTGGAGCAAAGTGCATATTTTAAACTTTTTTTCTTATAAGTACACTTCCAAAAAAGTGAAAATAAATAAATTTTTAGCGGGGAAAAAATGGTAATAATTTCTAACAAAATTCCAATTTTACAAATTTTAATGCATTTTTATTATTATTTAATAGGACAAAAACAGAATTTTTATTAAAAAATTTTATAAACATAGTTTTAAGAGAAGTGCTTCAAAAGCAGTGAACAAGAAGTACAAAAGTATAACATCCTACCAATGCCAACCATACGTTAAAAAAAGAACTTCTGCAGATCTTTTTCACCACTAAGTACTTCTTTCCAATGACAACACAATGTTAAAATCATGACTTTTTCAGTTCTTTTTTTGCTGGGTTGTAATGACTATTAGTGACGTTTTTTTGCTTTTTGTATAGGCAAGTAGTTTATTTAGCAACAGCAGTAATATAATGAATAACATTGTTGTTGTTCTTTGTATATGAAGTCAGTTTGTATATACACACATACAAAAATAAATATGGAATTGTTGTTTTGTTTATTTTTTAAAAGCAAAGCTTGCTATGAATGTTTTTTCGTATTCAAATAAATGTGAAATAATAAAAGCATACGTTAAGGCGAAATTTAATTATTTGTCGGTAAGATGGTGAAGGGTATCGGCACAGCCGAATCTTTTTTTAACTTCATTTTTTGTTCAATATGTGTACTACATCGTTTTTCTATCATATGTTGTAATTTTTTTGACAAAAAGTTAAAAACTATGTATACTGTCGATCGAAAACCATATTTTTGCAGGTATTTTAGAATGGTCCAGCTCACGTAAATTAAATAATTGAATCGAAATATTTTGGGAATTAGCCTAAAACATATCAAACTTCGATTTTAGAGGGGTACATTTGCAACTTTTTTTGTCCCGATACAAATCAAGGCACTGTAACATACATAATTACAAGTGATTTTTAAAGCCACTAATAGGGGGTGTTTTGTTTTGGAGTTGTAACTAGTTTAAAACAGGTACTGATAATAACAGTTATTTTTGAATTTTAAAAACAAAAATTTCAGTCAATTTAAATGGTGATTTAAACACACCATTATCGTCGTTATCAACTCGACTTTTTAAAATATAAGGGAAAATAAGTAAATAACATTAATAACAGCGGTTCACTAGGACACCATCTGTTTGGGGACTAGTTTTGTAAACTACTACTGTTAATAATTACTAATTTTGTAAACAATGTATGTACAATGAACTGCAACCAACTTCATGTTGAATTGAAGTTTTTATGTATACCTTTTTGTTCATTGTAAAAAAGACGCCACAGCATCAACTTCTTATTTGAAATATTATAAAGTGAAAAGAATTGAGTAGTTATGATAAATAAAATTTGGTACTTGCATATTAAAGCAAAAGAAGTGTTTTAAATAAAACAAGATAAAGTGGTTCCCTTTAAATAAACTAAAATAAATACAGTAATGGAAAGAACAACAACAAAGATTTTATAAAAGGCTCGTGGGACAACTATAAAAGACGAAAAGAAGTATTTGCCGACAATAAGTGGCTCTTGCAAAATAATAGACTGTCGTGGAACTCAAAGGAACAGCCAGGTAACCTCTTCAAGAAGTACGAGCTGAACATCCTGTATTCATTATACTTTGGTGTTACGACCAATGATTTTTGTTTGAAATTGTCACATTCAGAATAAGTTCTGGTGAATTGTTAGCTAGCCAGTACCCATTATATGGAACGGCTCTAGAACTAGTTCTTTAACCAATGATTTTTGTTTGAAATTGTCACATTCACAACTAGTTCTATAGAAACGTTAGGGAAAGTTTTCAGAACCTGTTTTTTTTTAATGGGCTATTTTCTAAAAGCCACTTTTTAAATAAATTTAATTTTGTTAATACTCTTTTTTCTTTTTAATTTCTGGAATTTTTGAAGATTTTTATACAAGTTTTTTAAATATAAAGAACCAGTAATTTTTTCTTAGAATTGATGTAGAAGTCTTACAGAATTTGTTCTCAAAAACATTTCTCCATTAGTGTCAGAACAGGTTGTGATACTACTAGTTCTAAGGATGTCATTAAAGAATATGAAGTGGTTCCGTTTACACTAATTCCAGAACAAATGATTTTAAAACATGTTCTAAAATTTTTCCTGGGTTTTATACTTGAAAAAATTAAAATCAAAAAATAACTGTTATACTCTGACTTTTATAATAATAGTCATAATAGTCACGGTCCCTGGTTTAAAATAATGTTTGGCATTACAATTGTTTATAACAAAACTGTTTAAAAGTTTTTCATTATCAATGCTTTTAATACTTTTTAAATAAACTTCTGAATAATGATATAAAAACAACAAATATTTAAACCCCTATAAGTAGGCTTTATAATTAATAAATTTATACAATTGCCTTGTTATTGGCAGCACTATTATAAGGGTTTTAATAAATTTAAACCCCTTAACGTTTTTATACACAACGTGTTGAAACTGTGAATTATTTTGTATTGAGTTTAAAAAACAAATTTGAAATTAATTAAGCCTTTTTATTGTATAATTATTATTTATAGTAATATTTACATTAATTTGTGTTTGTTTGAATTTTGTCGTGAATTACCATCATCGTTTGAAGACATATTACCAATATTGATTATTTTTGTTTATTAAATATTTTATATTTTCTTTTTGTATTGCTATTCTTGTTACTGTTACTTGTTTTTGGAGTGTATTTCATATATTTTGTTTTAATCATTTGTGTATTACATTTTTGAACATCCAATCAGGTAGCGGTTATTTGTTCAAAACCTATTTAAACTTTTCATTTGTTAAATTTAATTTTATGGTTTATTTTTTGTTTTTAGAAAAAGCTTATTATTTCTTTTTTTATTAGCAGCCATTCTTTTTGTTTCAAATAATTTTAATTTCTTTTGTTTTAAACGAAATTGTTGGTTTTAAATAATTTTACATGTTTACGAATACATTAATAATTTAATTTTTTTTGTGGCAGTGTACCCTATTTATTTTTGTTTTATTAATTTTTTTTGTTGGAAATTTTCCTTATTTCTTTGTGTTTTATAATAAAAATTTATATTTTTTTCAAATTTTTACATTATTTTCTTCAAATGAATAATTGTTTATTTGTTTACGGATTTATTATTAGCAAAAAAATTACGTATTGTTAAAGATTTTATTTAATAATATAATTGTCTACTTTTAAGTATATTTTTTTTGTAGTTTCCGTTTTTTTTTTTTTAATATAAAGAAATGCTTTTGATCAGTTTTTTATTTATAATTTTTCTTAATTATTTCTCTGTTTTAAGTTATTATTTTCTTAAAAAAAGTGTGCGTCATTGTACTTTTTATTTTGATAAACTGCAAAATGATGTTCGAATGAATACAAAAATTTTCTGATTGTTTGAAAATGATAAAAAGCCAAGCAAATTTAAAAAAGAATGATTGCACTAATCGAATATTACAAAAAATACAAGAAATGCTTAAGTTCTATTATGATTTTGAAATATTTAAATAATACTCTAATAAATACTTTTTGTCGAAGGCTTAAATTATATTTGATCAAATCAGAATTGAATAATCTAAGACTTTTGTATACAAGAACAATATTTTAGAATGGCACGATCATTACATATCAAATCGATCGGTAGGGTATTAAAATAATAGACTGCTTAAGAATCCGAAATTATTGTTTTCATGTGATTAGCGCCTATTCACATTCAAATAGAACATCTTTACTATGTGATGCTTTTTTATCATAAAAAATGCTGCAAAAATATGCCGAAAGTGGTAAGAATACTGTAAATTAACGCCGGACACAGGAGTAGGTACTCGGATCTGTCCCGGAAATTTCGATGTCTAAGATGCACATCACAAAAAAAAAAAAAAAAACGGCATCCAAGCTGTCAGGAAATAGGCTGACTACTCAAAGAAGGCTCCAATGTTTGGGTGTAACATGAATTATTACGAAGAAATTTGACTGACCATTTTATGTGGTCTCGACCCCACCCAGTAGCGTCTGTTACCTATGTTAAGGTCGGCTGCTGGTTTCCTGTCCGCACTGAATGTTTATTCGGGATTATGACATTGGTTTCCAGGCTCTGGTTCAGGTCCGTCTGCAAGGAAAGGTCTTCAAAATCCAGGATGCGTTTGTTTCCCATATTGAGAGGCAACCTGGTCTGCGTCTATTTTCATAGGAAAGGCTGTACATGTTTTTCACCTATGATACAGGTAGAAACTACCATCCCACCTCTCAAAAATCCATGGACAATGAACAAAGAGAACGGCCCTATGTCCCTGGTCGTGGGTTCTAAAATCTCCAGGGAAAACGTGATGGATTTCTAACACCACAAATAGTGACAAGGACTCTGACCTCCTCGAAGTCCTCAAAAGCCTGAACCTTTATGAGACCGACTAGAAGACATTCGCATGGTGTCCTCCGAAAAGATTCACCTAGATGGACAACAAGTGGCCCATGATTCCGCAAAGGAAGACAACGGCATAAGGACAAGGAACAGGACGAACAAAAGTGGTTGGCGGGGTACAAACGCTCTCTCCGTTACGTCAGGTCGCAACTCTGGAAAAGCGTTTCAGGCGAAGGTACACCTACTACATACAGAAGCTATGATTAATCAGTGCCAAACCTTGTAACGAACCACCATTTATTCCTCCATTCACATGAGAACTATGCTACCTTATTCCGGCCATGCTCAGGGATAATGGGCTGGTTCTTGTCCTCATAAGTGAAGTGGTATATAGTTCAGTACGAGAAAAAAAAAAAAAAAACAAAATGGATTTAATTGACGAAACCCTGTAAAGGTGGTATAGATGGTAATACCACTATTATATCTTTCACCCTCCTGCCATGCTAACTTTCGTCTGAACCTTAGTTAGCCCGAAATGTAATACTTAACCCGTTTTAGACCAAACTTTTCGTGGAATTAAATATAAAATATTTAGTTAATTATGTTAACAATAATACTTCGCCGCTTCGTTACAACCTGTGGCCCATGCTAACTCTGGACCGAACACCATCATTGGCTTTGAGAAATTTCTTGTTCGAACTTCCACTTCCAAGGAAGCTGCAGCAGGTTTAAGGAGAGATAATGATCGATGTGACATGACAGGTTCTGTCAACACTATATCCAAAGTACGGTCTTCACAAACCTGCACTAGAGGTCCAGCAGCTGTTACCAAAGGTAATGTCGGCAAACACTGTACAAAGCGGCAATGATCAGGTGAGACGCAGATACCTGGGGCCAAGCGGTTGAAACCTAAACTAACTTGTCATCAGCTCCTGAGCTACAAGTAACCATCATAAACCGTAGTCAGCCCGAGGGCAAAATGAGTACGAACAGATGGCTACTACTGGAAGAGAATATCTTGCGGACACTAGTTGACGAACTCAGACGCAGTGAGGATGACTCCTGCGTTTGACGGCGCCAAATGGTTAAAGGGCGTCAAGATCATACACCCAGAGAAATATCAATCACAAACGTGTTGAAACCGATACCATTCTGTGTCAATAGTGAATCTACACCGTATGTGTTTAAAATAAACACTGCGTGTTCAATTCTTATTAAAAATCGATACCTAAGTTGAAACCATTTCGGTATCAAATTGTTAAATTACATATGTTTTCTACTAAATTTGTTAACGAAAGGTATTAAAAAGCGGTTACCGTAAATTACCAATGTGAGCACAACCGTTGTTGATTTTGAATCGAATTTTTTCCCTTAGTGTAGGATGTGGCAACGATAAATCACTCAACTTTCTTAAAAAAACTGTTCAATTCGTTAACAAACGATAATTTGGTTTGGATTTTTTCTCTCTGTGTAGGAGCTATAAAAACATGTTTTTTTATTGTTACTATAGCTTTGGGTCTTAAATAATATTTTAGCTTTTCTTGACACTAGTGCATTTAATAAATTTAGTGCAGCAGTCTCTAATAATTTAGGCAATTTCCTGAAAATGTTATCGACAAACATGGTCAGTGGTTAACTATTCTACTCCAGTGTGAACCTCTTCGCTGAATGATGTCCAGTAGTGAAATATTAAAAGCTACAACATTAATAACCTGCCTCCAAATTACCTTACTTCACCACCAAGTGAACCCAAAGGATGTTGACTGGAGTAGCATAGTTAATCACTAAACGATCAATTTTTTTATTATCTAACCAATAAGATTTCTTTATCTATTATCTAACCAATAAGATTTTTTTATTTATATCCCAAGTGTAGCATGTCAGCACTTTTAAAACCTTAATGTAACATCGCAATATCTGCTTGATTGCAGTGTCGTGATCTGAGGATTTAAAAAAGCTTTCAAAAGTGACTCTCATTATCTTTAGGTGGTCTACGGACGTAATTTAGGCTCCATCAACTACGATGTTTAGGTTAATTTTCGCCTCCTTGTTACTCTCGAACTCACTTTTTCTACGAAAAAAAATCAAACCACATAAATCTTGTAGCAAATCTACAGGTCTTAGGTTGTTAAGTTAACTTAAAGCGTGTTTTTTTTTTTTTTTTTTTTTGTTTCAAGGATCTATTATTGAAATTGGTAGATGTAGATCTATTTTTTAACCCATTAACCATAAAAATATTATTTTGAAATATTTAAATATATAGAAACATGTTTAGATCATAAAAATATTCAGAATATCGGACCATAGAACATATTTTTGGTAAACCAATAACTCACAAAATACACAGTGACCTGATGGCCGACTTGACCGACTATAACTTCCTTACTTGTATTTTACATTTCGATTAAAGCAGTTAAAAATAAAAAAAGATCGGCTCTTTGGCAGTGAATGCGATAAATAAGATTAAGATTTATTAATAAAAATTAAAATAGGGAAAATAAGGAAACAATTTAATGAATTTAAGATGATAGAAAGCATGCCCATAAACAAATACTAAACATTCTTATAATGTATACGATCTTAGAGTAAGTTTTACTGTTCAGTTATATTCGCAACTGTTGTCAAGTGTTGGATGAGTGCTGATCTATTTTATATGTTTTGGAAAAATTACATTTTATTTTTCAATATTTTTTGTTATTTTAATTTCACTTTAAGGTAGCGCTTGTATTAAAATTGATTGGTTTCTTTGAAATGTATGTTTGTAAGTTTTTATTTTATAATTTTTATACATATTTGAGAGTATTTTTTAATCGTAATTCAGTTGTTTATATTTAATATTTAAATGTTGATGGTTGATTTATTTATTTTCTTTAAAAAATTTTTTATTTTTTTATTTACGTTTTTACAAAAAAAAAAAAAAAAAAAAAAATTTACGTCAGTTTTTTTTTATTATTTTTTTTGTTCAATCGATGAGGTAGCAATATTTTGGATTATTTACATTATAAATTAAAATTGTGTGAAACAAAATTAAATCAAAAGGGAGATTAATAAGCGCCATTTAACTCCAATATAAATTTATTTAAAGTTTTACATCCGGAAATTTCTTAAATACAATGATTTTTATAAGAAATTTAAAATCTTTTATGTTTACCTTGACATTTTTGATCATGCATAATATTATTCAAAACATTTTTGGATTTAAGTATTGTGTGATGATTTAAAAATTATGTGACTTTTTCCTTCTTAAATAAAATAAATAGTTTTAAATTGGATTTAGAGGAAATGACAGATGTCAGTTTGCATAAAATGTGAAAAAGTATTTATAATTTCTTTTATTACAGCAAAAATAGAAAATATATTAAAATCATATATATTTATGAAGATTTTTTCATTAAATCATATGTATAATCTGCAATAATTATGCCTTTAGTGCGGCGTATTATTTATTTAAATTAAATAAATATACATACATACATGTACATTTTACAAATGTATTTACATATGTATATTTTACATTATTTTATATGGTTCAATTAAAAAAAATGGGCGGGTTATTAAAAAAACTGGACCTATAAATGAAAGTGGCTTTTTATCTAGTATAATCTGTATGTCCTTTCAAAGGTCGCACGAATTGTCAAATTTAATTAAAATCTTATAGATTAAAAGGTTTTTAACACACAGTTTTTTTTCAGTTTTTTGTTCCTTGTGTCAAATTTTATATTAATCGATTTAGTAACATCAAGAAAGCAGCAAAATTGTTTTTTACTCCAAAATATCCTAAGATCAAGAAGTGATATACATACTAAGTGAAATTTGAACTAACTTTGCAAATGCCTTTACGGGTTTTATTTATCAGATGGTATACTTTCTTTTCTTGTTGAAACAATTTGGGCAATTTCTTGTTGAAAAAAAAGCATTAAAAGCTTTCATTTCTTAATATTTATTAACACAAAATATGCAACATGATTTGAGCATTGGATTCGATCCTATTTGCAGTCCTATTCAGTAATTGTAACCAGTGATACAATTTATGAAAAATCCCTCTGTTTTGCAAAAAAAATATCTTTCCCATTTTTTTTTAATTTGTTCCCTCAAATTTTTCCTCCCGCTTAAATCGCAATTAATATTAAAAATAAATAAAATAAACAAAAAGGTAGTTTCTAATTAAATAAACTCACTACCGAAAATCACTTTAACGTTCGTAAATTCTACATTAATATAAGTATCAATATAATATTTAGCAAATAAGTTTTATACGAGTAGAAGCCTACTTCTAAATTCCATGTAGATTGGTCTATAATTACGCATAGCCCTTCCGAAAATCAATTTGACGTTATGTATATTAAAGTTTTGTAGAAATATATTACAATTCCAAACTTCATTAAAAATTGTCTACTCTTGATCACATGCCCCACAGGCTCCCGAAAATTACTTTTTATTCTTTTACCCACAACGAAAAAATAATTAACAGCCTGTCCCACAATGTCGAACGAAAAATTCTTTTTGACAATTTATATGGAAAACAACAAATAAATTTAAAATTTTGTTATTGTTTTCCACACAATTAGCCTAAACGAAATTTTCGTTCGACTTCGTGGGACAGGCCTTAAATAGACATTTCTTCATATATTAGAGTTGGAAATAGATGGGGGTATATTGATTTTGTCATTCCGTGTGTAACATATCGAAGGAATCATTTAAGACCCCACAAAGTATATATTTTCTGGGTCCTGGTTAGATTCTGAGTCGATCTAGCTATGTCGGTTCGAACGGGAAAACGTAGGGAGACGAAATTGGCACAAATATTTGTCTTATATAAGGTTTGTTTGGGATTTGAAATGGGCAAAATCGGTTAATAAACAAAAAAGTTATGGGCTAAAAACTAGAAAAACAGGTTGTCCGTTACATACTTTTCTGCTTAAATCTCTTAAACAAAAGCATGTACGACAATGAAATTTTGTATAAAAAGTTTGGGTCCGCCCACTTTTCCGCCCACCTCCCATATAAGGTGAAATTGTGTTCAAATAGTTCAAGGACCAATGTTATTATTACTACTATTTTACTGGAGAATGGTATGCACGATTTATATAAATGATACACCACATTATGCGGAATAAAATAAAAAATATTTTTGACATACCTTGAAGACAATTTTGGTATGCCTCTTTTGGTGTATCATTTATCAAAATCGTGTAAACGGTTCTTGAGTTATAGTCTAAATTGGACAAACCATTCTCGAGTTTTATAGTGTGACCGCTGAATAAGGTGATGACATTAGTCATGCCCATAAAAAAAATCAGCACGTGATAAAAAAAGTGAAAGCAGATTCTTGTTTACCTCGTTAAAATCCATCTAGTCCACCTATTTTTGTTTAAAAAAAAAATATTTTTTTTTTTTTGCCCACCACTGTATTTCTACTCAATTGTATGTATACATGGGAATTTTTACTTAACTGTGAATAAAATTTGTGCATCAATTTTGCAGATACATGCCTTATTTTATTCGCAGCATTACTAGCTTTAAGATAAAGATGATAAACTGAAACATTTTTGATGTTTTCATTTATTAAAAGAAATTTTAGGAACAAAAAAATCTTAAATTTTGCATGAAAAAGGTTTTTTTTTTTTCGGACACATATTTCAAAATAACTCCGAAACTATTGAACACATAAAAAAATTAAGTTTGGGTCGAAGATATTTTAAGTCCGCATCTTTTGGTGTATCACTTGTGTCAATCGTACACACCGTTCTTGAGTTATGAGGAAATATACTAAAGTAATGGCCTTACTATGGGCGAAATATTAGTTACGCCCATAAAAAAAATCCAGAACTGATGAAAAAAAAAAAAAAAAAAACTGAAAGCAGATTTGTATTTAGCACATCAAAATGCATCAAGTCCAACTATTCGTCTTTGGGGGAGGATTTTTTGGAAAAAACTGAAAGCAGATTCGTGTTTACCATATCAAAATCCTTCAAGCCCAGTGTAATTGAATATGTATCATTTGTAATTGAAATTGAGTTTTATATATTTCTATGTAAAATTTTAATTCAATTTGATACAATATTTAGATTTTGAGTAATTTATTTAATTATAAAAATATTTGAAATCATTTTAAAATTCCGATTAATAACAATGGCCAACATAATTTTTATTTCCTTTATTTTTTGCTGTTATTGGATATTTCTATGGCCCTGCCTATGAAAAAAAGTGCTAACATACAGTTTATTATTAAAAAAAAATTAATACAAATGTTAAAAAAATTTCTATCGAAGACTATCAAATGATCTTTTATAAGATTATCTTTTGGGGTTGAAAAAAATGTCGACAAATTTTTAATGCCACATTAACGCTATTTAGTACCAATATTCCTTGGCTATAGTGGAACACAGATCTGTTCGCGTGAATGATTTTTACCGAACGGCATCAATGTTAAGATAAAAATTTATAAAACAAAATTGCCAAAATTCTATTTATAGTCCTAAATCAAAAATTAATGCATTTATGTACTCTTCAATAGTGTATCTTAAATACTAATTAAGTTTTGTGGATATTAAGTATGGGTGGATATATTAGCGATTTAATAATTATTAAATCATCTTATAAAATTTGCAAAGTTCAGTTTTCAGTAATGTAGTCTTGTTCATATTCATCCATTTATTGCAAAATTCATCTTTTTTTTTTTTTAATAAGTTATGAGACAATTTTATGTTCAGACTAATCAAATATTTAACCAAAATGACGTAACCACTATATAAAACATTTTCTAACTTCTCCATTTCAATGGGAAAATATTTTTTACTTATCATTAATCATAGCTAACATTTTACCGAATCTTGTTTGACGCCGTTTACTCTTACAAAACATTTGCAAGATCAAACAACTTCAAACAATATTTTTGTAAAACTTAGTGGTCACGCAAATTTGGTCAAATATTTCATAAATGTGAACATAGCTTAAGAGATATCAGCAGAAAAGTATGAAACGGATACCCTGTGTTTCTAGTTTTTAGCGCATTTTCAATACCAAACAAACCATGTATGAAATAAATATTTGTGCAAAATTTCGTCCCCCTACGTTGCCCTGTTCGAGCCCTATCCTGCTTTTAACAGATGGACAGACGGACATAGCTAGATCGACTCAGAATCTAACCAGGGTACAGAAAATATATACTTATATGATTCCTTCCCCCCATCTATTTGATGGTGGGTATAAAAATCACAGAAAACATTTTTTTAAATTTAATTGAAACAAACGGGGTAATTTAGAAAATCAACACAATCTTAAAAAATGCAAATCTTGGACAAATTTGCTGGAATATTTTAAACATGAAATATTATTGAAAAAATTAAAAATATTCAAGTAAAATAAATTTGACTTGAATTTAAATCTCATTTTTACTGAATAACGCTATTAAGTTAAAATGTAATGCAAGTTTAATTCAATGCTTATCACTGGATTTAAGGTTTTGAAATACTTTCGATTTGAACTTGAATTCCAGTAAAAATAAAAGTGAAAGGTGTTATAGAATAAACTTAGTCGAACCTTTTACAAAAATCCCAACTTTTCAACGAGATTAAAAAAAATATATCTTATGATTTTCTCAAGACCTAGAACTGCCTTAAACAGAAAATATCAAATAAATATATATGAAGGTATAAAAAGAAACACAGCAGAATTTTTTCATTTAATTCTTCTTTTTTCAATTTTTTTTTTGTATATATTTGCTTCCAGTTTTCACTTTAAGGTAATAATAATAATATTCACATTCTTTCTGGTTATAATTATTATTGTTTTAAGGTTTACAAAAAAATTAAAACAATAAAAAAAAGGAAATAATTTTATAAAATAAAAACATTTTTTTTATATTTAGATAATAATAGTACGATAATATATATAAAAAAACTCTGAACTTAATAAAAGCTGCTTAACATACAGGTGTGTGTGTATTATGTTTAATAATATATGTTATGTATGTAGGTATTATGTAAGTATGTAGGTAATATTATTGGGTTTGGGTTTTTTTTTTTTTAATTATTATAATGTTTTGTTGCTGTTTAAATGTAAAACTTACATAAATATGAATGAATTTAATTGCAATATATAATAATAATTAATTATACATTTATTTATTTAATTTTATTTGTTTTCTTTATTTACTGCAATTTTAGTTTTTTAATAATAATATTTTTTAACAAGTTTTATTTTTATGTTGCTTTCATTTAGGTATTTTAAATATAATATAATCAATCTTAAATTCAAACAAAGTAGAAAATTTGGATTTCTTTTTAGGGGATTTTAATTTAATAATTATTAATATTATTTTTTTAGTAATGGTTTTAAATATTTTACATTTTATGTGGTTGGTTTCGTTTTGTTTTTGTTTTTTTTTTTTTTTTTTTTGTTATAATATACATGTTAAAAAATATGAGAAGAAAATTTCCAATATATTTTTTTGACTCTTAAATTATTAATATTCGTATGTACGGTTTATTTTTTGTTTTACTAATTTTAGTTTTTAAATTAATGTTTTTTTTTTAATTATTGTTATTATTTATTATAGTTAGTTTTATTTAAATATTTAAACAATTGCACAATTTCGAAATTGAAATAATTCTTTTTTTAGTTTTCATTATTTTCATTTCATTTTATTTATTTTAATTTATTAATTAATAATTAATTTAAGAAATAAAAAAATATTTAAAATTAACATAAAAAACAAAAGCTTTTATTTTAGAAAAAAAAATTGTTCTAAACAATTTATTTTAAATAATATGTATGTATTTTTGTTTTTCTTAAATAAACATAAAATTGTAAGTTAAATTTTGCATAAAAAAATTTTGTTATTTTTTTAACATTTTTTTTTTTATAAAAAATAAGGCCTTGTTTTTGGAAAAAATAATAAAAAAATTTGGTTTATATATTAAATAAAAAATATATATTTGTATATAGAAAAAAATAATTGCCAAAGATTTTGTGCCAAAATTGTTTTGGTCTTTTTTTGTTTTTAGTTTTTAGGGAGGAGATTTTAAAAATTATGTATAAAAAGTTTCTAGTCTTTCTTCACAAAAAAAAAAAAAAAAATATATAAAAAAATAATAAAAAAGAAAATAAAAATTTTAATATATATTTTTAATGCTAATAAAATAAAAGATAACATTTTTATAGATTATTTATACAGAAAAATTACAATTAAAAAAATATTTTGTTTAAAATTATGTATGTAGGTATAAAATAAATTACTATCACTTGTTTTTTTATTTTTGTTTACTAAAGTCAAAATTTTTTAAAGGTATTTTTGAAACGTTAAGGGCTGAAATAATTCGATTTTTTTAATTATTCATTACACTAAGAAATTTAAAAGATTTTAAAGAGCCAGTTTTATGGAATAGTATATTTCAAATCTATATTTTTTTTAATTTGAAATAATTTGGATTCTAATTTGAAATAACTAAAAGTTTCGTTCTTCGTTTAGTGATTTCAATATTTTCCAATTCATTTTTATCTAATTTAATTTTTTTGTAAAAAGTTTTCGATGCTGAAAAGAAAAAAATAGATTTTGAGAGGGAAACTTTTAAAAATGTTTATGCAAAATTTCGATTGAAAAGAAAACTATATTAAGTATTTTAATTAACTCTTGGTTTTCATAGTGGAATTGTTTAGGATTTTTGGTTTTAAACATCATTTAAATTTTCAAAGTTTTTAAATCATTTTCAACCCTCTTAACGTTTGCATATGTTTTTTTAATTGCCGCCATTTCTAAAAAGATATATTTAAAATTTAGTAATTAAAAAAATTTTTATATAAATGTTTTTTTATTTTTTTATTTTTTGTTAAAGGGAGGGAATTCTAAAAAAGTATTTTTTGTATTTTATTTTTTTAATGTTAAATTTTTTTGTTATTTTTTTTCCATTTCATGGTAGCTTATTGTGTAACTCGTAGATCTAAAAAATGTGAGAAATCAGTCCAAGTTTTTAATTTTTTTTCGTATTATTATTAAATTGTAATAATAATTTTTAAAAAAATTATATGTTTTAATATTTTTTTACATATTATATTATATAATATTAATTAATTGTTTTAACATTTATAACATTATATTACTGTGTAGTTTATAATAGTAGTTTTTAAGCTTATTATTTTTTTTTTCTTTTCTTTAAAAACAAAGACAGTAAATAAAAAAAATTATTAAAATGAAAAGCTAAAAAAAAAGTGAAAGAATGTATTTTTTTGTTTTGCTTGAATGCGGGTTTATAAATATATTTTTCTTTTGTTTTTATTTTCAAATATAAATAATTGTTTTTTTATTTTGTAATAATTATATATTGTAGAGAATATATATATTTTGTTTTTAGTATAAGAAATTTCTTTGATTTTTTTGTTTTATAAATACATGGATTTTTTCTTTTTTACATATAATTTGAAGTTATTAACATCATTATCTTTTTCCACCTAAATACTAATGAAAAAACATTTTATTTTTTATTGGTTTTGTTTAACAATCTTTACTCTCAGTTTTTTGTTTTGTAATTTTTTAATTTAATATAAAAAAAATATTGTAATAAATGAATGCATTTTATAATAAATTTTGTGTTTTTTTAACACTTAAGCAGTGTTTATAATTTTGTTTACAATAAACATTTTTTAAAAATGATGCAAAAAAAAGTTTTAAAAATATGAAATTTTTTGAAAATAAATATAAAAATTGTATTAAAATAAACCTGGCTACAGGTGTAAATGGAGTTTTGTTAAAAAAGTATTTAAAAACATTTAAAAAGTATTTAAAAAATAAAAAATAAATTAAGGAAATTAATTTATTTACCAAATTTAAGTTAAAGTCTTTTTCTTTTAAACTTTTTCGAAGGGTTTAACAAATTTAGACATTAATAAGTTACTAAAAAAACAGGAAATCTGTAAGTAACGATTTTAAATTTAAATAAAATTTAAAAAATTGGTTTTATTTGTTAAGAAATTTTTAATTCAATACTTTTTTTCAACCTAACCTTAAATTAAATTTTTATAAAATTAGGTTTTATTGAAAAGTTTGAATGGCATTATATTCCCTAATACAATAAAAAACGAATGACAGTTTTAGTTCTCAAGAAATTTTAAATATGAAATTTTTTTTCAACCTAACCTCAAATTAAATTTTTATAAAATTAGGTTTTATTAAAAATTTTGAATGGCATTACATTCCCTAATACAATAAAAAACGAATGAATGACAGATTTAGTTCTGAAGAAATTTTATATATTGAAATTTTTTTCAACGTAACCTCAAATTAAATTTTTATTACATTCCCTAATTCAAAAGAACCAACTAACAGTTTTAGTTCTCAAGAAATGTAAAATTTGAAAAATTTTTTTCAACCTAACCTCAAATTTAATTTTATAAAATTAGGTTTTATTCAAAATTTTGAATTGCATTACATTCCCTAATACAATAAAAAACGAATGACAGCTTTAGTTCTAAAGAAATTTTAAATATTAACATTTTTTTCAACCTAACCTCAAATTTAATTTTTGAAAAATTAGGTTTTTATGCAAATTTTGATTGGTATTACATTCCATAATATAAAGAAAACATATAGTAGTTTTAGCTATCAAAAAATTTTATATAATAAACAATTTTTTCAACCTAACCTCAAATTTAATTTTTATAAAATTAGGTTTTGTTGAAAAGTTTGAATAGCATTACATTCCCAAACTCAAAAGAAATAAATTATAGTTTTATATTTCAAGAAATTTTTAATATTTAAAATTTTTTTCAACTTAACCTCAAACATAATTTTTGTAATATTGAGTTTTATTGAAATTTTTGAAAGCCATTATATTCCCTAGTTTTAGTTTTCAAGAAATTTTAAATAATAGGTTTAAATTTTTTTTTCAACCTAACCTCAATTTTAATTTTTGTAATATCAGGTTTTATTGACAATTTTGAATGTCATTACATTACCTAATACAAAGGAAACAAATTACAATTTTAGTTTTCAAGAAGTTTTAAATATTATTTGATTTTTATATTGAAATTTTAACTGCACTCCCTAGTTTTGAGTAAAACAATTTCAAAGAAAAAATAATTAATTAAAGAACTACATCCAGAACTGTTTACTAGAATGTGGACTTGTTAGGTTTCAGTTTAGCTGAACAAGCTCAATTTGAAACAAAACTTATGATCGCCATACTAAGGCTCTAGGTCAGTAAATTATTTTATAGATTCCATGGGAAATTAGAACCTGGAGCCGTATAGCGATTTTAAGATTTCTCTTAAAAAAATGTGACAATTTTAAAAATCATTGATCACATATAGCTCTAGATCTTTACAAAGTATTTTTTTCTCTTGGAAAAATATAATTTATTTAAAAAACGTGTAATATTTTTATGTACAATAATAGATAATAGAGTAAGAAATAATACTCTGTTTTTTCGATTACAAACGATTGAATTATTTAGAACATTATACATAATTTTAAAAATTAAGCTCCATTATCTTAATGTCTATCATTTGTCGTATTTATAAGATTTCGATAAAACCGGTTGTTGTACAAAAACTGTCAGTAGATCGCAAAGATAAAAATTTACAAGATACAGAAAAAAATGGAAATATTTAACAAATAAATTGTTAAAATATTGAAGTACCTTCTTTAGAAGAATTAAAATTTATAAAAAGTTCCATAAAACGCAAAAGACTTTAAAATTTTAATAATTTTATAGAAGAAGAAAAACTATAAATTAAATTAAAAAATATAGAAAGTGATTAAAACATAAATTTAATTATTTTTTATAAAAAAAGCATGGTCACATTTTTTAATAATACTCCAGAGCTTCTGTTTAAATTATAAAATTTATAATAAAGTCTTTTGATATTTTATGTAACATTTTGCATTTTACTAAAAACAATCATGCAACGAATTAATTCTAAATAAATTAAATTTAAAAGAAAAATTTACTAGTCTCGCAAAAAGATTCTGCTTTTTTTAAATAAATAAATATGTAGATTGAAGTACTTGTTTCAATAATTTCAAATTTTTGAAATATTTAATCTGGTGTACATTAAAATAATAAAAACTAAATGAAGTAAAAAAAAAAAATATATATAAAAAACTCAATTGTTTCAAATAACATTTATTCGAATAATAAAAAGGCATGCAAATATAATTTAATATGAAAACTTTATGAATGTAATATTAAAAACCACAAGACTTAATTTTCTTCTCTTAAAAAAATTTTAAAATCGAAGGATTAACTTTCATTAACGAAAACATTATGTTCTTTCACCTTTTTAGTAAAAAAAAAAAAAGAATTTTGGTAAAATTTGGCAAATAAATTAAACTGAATGTAGTTAAGAAGCAATTTTCAAAACAATTTACACCTGTTTTTTATATTTCTTTCTTTTGAACTGCTAAAAAAATAAATGAAACCAAAATGTGTATTTAAATAGAAATAACGAAAAAACGAGATATACATGTATATAATAACTATGTGTATATAAAATGCATAATATTAATTTAAATTCTGGCCGAAAATCTTAACTTGTTAACATGCCTACATATATACATTCTTTACTTTTTTTTCTACGACCATCTCAACATCATATATATTCTACTCAATCATATACATATTTCAATAATAACATGAATCTGGTCTCAGTGTCTTTCATTCTCATTTTAACTTAAAAAAAAAAAACGTAAACAAAAACATGAAAAATCTAAAGAAAAAAACGTTTTAAACGTTTTCCTAGATTTTTCCTTTTTTTCTCATTTTGTCACTTGCGGTTACTGTCTCTTAGCTTATTCTCTCTATTCCAACTCATGATGATCGGCAAATGCTACAGCATTAGCAGCGGTCTCTAATAAAACTACACTTTCATCATCATTTACATTGTCATCGTCGTCGTTATCATTATGGTTATTTGGCTGGGCATTAATATGAACGACTTCGCCGCCATCAATGTTATCGTTGGCCAATGTTAATAGCTATTGCTATGCCGTATCCGATTGTACTAAACTCATGCTTATATCGGTGCCAACATAATCGATGGCTCCACCGTTGGGCGTGGAAGCTGCTGATAACGAGACGGCTGAGGGTGATAACGATGATGAGGATGATGTCGCCATCGAGGTATTTATGGAGGAAGATGAAGTGGCGGCTGCTGAGATGGCCGTTGTTAGGCCCGATGTGGTCGCCTGGGCTTCTTGGGCGGCCTTTTCGGCCTGTGTGGCCTGGATGTGTGACTGCACCGAGGGTGGAATGGCATGAACATCCCAAATCTCTTCGAGGAATTTTGGCAGTTTGCGATTTTTCAATTTCAACGAGAAACACATTTCGGCATTTTGATTGCCCAAGGTTCGCAGTTCGGTTAGAATTGACAGAAGCTTGGCAAAGAATACGAGACTCATGGGATCGCCACAATGACGATTAAGTATGTAAATGCGGAGTGTATCGATGTAGTAACTTTGTATCGCTTCGACTAGTTCGGCTTCTTCGAGACCCGGCCGATCGGAAAAGATCACAATGGCAGTGAGTAAAGCATATTCGACATTGTCCACTTTCATTGAGTACATTTGTCGACAGAAATGCAGCAGATCCTCAATATTATCAGCCATGCCAGCCATTTTATAAGAGTCACGCGTATACGATCGATTATTGGCAAAAAATATTGAATCTGAATTATGATCGTAACGACGTGCCATACGTAACATCATAACTTCTGATGAGCAGGCCTAAGGAGAGGATGGGGAAGAAATATTGATTAGATTTTAAGTTTAAACAAAACAAGGAATAGAGCTTTTAATGATAACAATTTCAAATTTAAAAAATATATATTTAGATATACTTACCTTTAAAAGTGTAATTTGATCTTCTTGTGGTATTTTGGTAAACGCTGGCAAACCCTTGGCAAATTCCACAATTAATTGTACTGTGAGTATAGTGATTTCTGTTATATGACGAAATGATACATCATGTTGACTTTCATTTTCATCGGGTGAACTCTGAAATAAAGGAAATTTAGAATAATTATTATATAATAAATTGCTAAAGTAACTTCAACGTAATTATTAAATAATCGTATATGAAAGGAATAGTTCTTAAGCTGAAGCTTCAAATCGTAACAATAATTAGGGAAAAAATATAAAATAGGGACATTTGTGGGATTCAATTATATTGCTATTTAACTGCTTCACATTGGGGTAAAAGGGTTTGAAAATGGAGCTTTATTCAGGGAAAGGTGATACCAGTATTTTAATGATCAGGTTTTTTTTTTTTTTTTTTTTAATTATTAGGTAAAAAATTATTTTCCGTCTACACGTTGGGGATGAAATGGTCGAAAATGATGTTTAATTCAAGGAAAGGTGATATCAGCACTTTAATGATCGCGTTTAATTTTTCTATTTATTAGTAAGGGAAAAAATAAATGCTTTTTTAAAATTATAAGATGGAAAAGGTGATATCAGTATTTTAATGATCTCTTTTTTTTTTTGTAAATGGGTCGAAAATGACGCTCAATTCAGGGAAAGGTGATAATATTTACATTAGGTTTTTTATATTTAGAGAAAAGTAAAAAATATTTATTTTTGGAATTTTAAAATCTTTTTTGGGAGAATACTAATGTCAAAATCGTTTATTTTAGAGAAAATCGGAGATCTTGCAAAATTGAGATTGTAAAAAATTTTAAATGCATATAACTCGAAAAATATATAAGATAAATAGTACATGCAATACATGTTTTTCAAAGGACCAGGACCCTTTAAGGTGATATAAAAAAATCTTTCAAATCGGGTAAGTAACAAAAATTCACTAGTGGTAAAACATTTTCTATGTCATTAGTACCCTATTTGAAAACTGGGGGGGGGGGGGGGGTAATTCTCGCACTCGTTATCGAAATAAACTTCGAATCGACAATAATTTCGATAGTACTTATTTTTCTAACTAGTCGCCTTCACCTAACATAAAATATTTAACATTAACACTAACATCATGTTACTATTAAATGTAGATCGTTCAATTTGATGTTAATGTTAATTTTTTCGATGTTTAAACACGGTTGTTAAAGCAAATGTTAAAAGAACCATGTTTAAACATCGAAAAAATTAAGATTAACATCAAATTGAACGATCTACATTTATCAGTAACATGATGTTAATGTTAAATATTTTATGTTAGGTGAAGACGACTAGTAATGATGTTAACCGATATCAAACGATACGAGATGTTTCTTCAGTGTTGTGAAAAACTAGAATTACTTTTACAACACTGAATAATATAAGAAAATGTAAACAAAAACCACATGTTTTTACAAAGTAAACAAAGAAAAAATCTAAAATAAAAGATAAATATAAGATAAAATTTCCCAATTTTCTTTTTTATTGCTCATTTTCCAATTTAAACGTGAAATAGAACCGCAAAATCATTTAGAAAATATACAAGAATGCTTAAATAAGAGTGTTTTTTAAATGTTTATATTAGCTTGCGTCATATCTAGGAGGGAATAATCAGTTTGGTGGCAAGATGTTCTTAAAGTTGGTTATAGTTTTATTTCCTTTGGAAACTATTATGCGATAAGCCCTCGGCCAAATCTGTATGCTTTAACATTAATGTTCCTCAGAATCGTATTTTTTGTATATTTCTTGTTAACATTTTAAGTAAAAAAAAAAAAAATAAATACTACGAAACTGTTTTTTTTTTTTTTTTTCTTTAAAATATATTACGTTCGTATAATTTTATCTTATATTTTCTTATTTATACACTTTTCGCAAAGAAAAAAGGTGATTCGAATGTTTCTTTTCTTAAGAGTAAAAACTCGCAAGGTTGCGTTTGAATGATCGCTCGTTATCGAATGCTATCATTAGAAATTTCGATACGTCTTATTCGATATCGAATAAGAGATTCATAAAAGTAAAAAAAAATCGCACATTCGTATAAGAATACGTACGCATACGAAAACGAGAATTACCCCCCTGATTTAGGTTTCTCTAACACACTTCTATGCGAACAATGAGTCGAACGAAAACGTGTTTTCATATAAAATTGGGTTACTGTATGTCGAACGATAGGAGCAAAAATATCAAAATCGATTACTTGCTATTTTGCTTTCGACTGGTTAAATTTTTCAATGAAAAATAAGAAAATAATCCACCTGGACATTGCAAATGTTCTTCTCAATCTTGTTTGTTATTCATTGGGAAATCCACTATAATGAAAAGTTAGGATTTTGCTTCCAAATTCAATTTAAAAAAGAAACATTTTAAAAAAATTTTGTTTTTATTATTTTTTTCATTTTTTATTTTTGTTGATTTACATGGTTGCACCTATGTTTAAACAATTTAGTAGTATTTTTAATACTTTTACGAAAAAAAAATACTCTGAATAAAAAATAATACAAAAATAATGTGAAAAGACGTAACTCCATGCGAACAAAAGCGTAAGAAATAGAGAAACCCAAAATGATTCGAATTCGTTCGACTTGCTTTCGTTCGCTTAGATTTTCATTCGACATAGAGAAACAGGCTATAAATACCTGCACACCTAAAGACGGCTTTTATAACGTGACGATTACGCCTTGAAGATCGTTAAGTCAAATCTTAAGGTTTGTTAAGCAGATAATTTTTAAACTAATTTCTCTTTCTTCCTCTTTTTTAAATCTTCAATATAGCCAAAAAATTTAACTTACCATTATACGTTTGAGATCTTCCTCGGATGGCTGTTCGTAGCCATCTTGATACCATATTAATTTATATATAACTGCCAATTGATTGTACGATAAAGGAGGTATATTACGAGCTTGACATTTTGCCAAAATGTCTTCAGGTAACAGCTGAAAATTTAAAGATAATAAATAAAATTAAAAAATCTCTATTGTGAAATAACTAAAACTATTAAAAAACCTACCGGACACGTTGGATGCGATGGCGGTTCACACGTCATTAAATCGAGTATTTCCTTTTTAATTTCCGTTGCACACACACTGGTCTGTATTTTATCCTTCTCTTTTTGTGCCTTCTTTTCTCGTCTTTTCTGTGCACACTGGTTCTCGGGCACTACACATTCCGGTCTCATACCCACCGCCAGACATTTCTTCAGTCTACATTCTTGACATTTACGTCTCATATACATGTCCATTTCGCAGGCATGACCAAATTTACAACAATAGACGGCATTTTTGGTAACACTCCGTCGAAAGAAACCCTTACAGCCTTCACAGGTGAGAGCATTGTAGTGATAACCGGACGCCCGATCTCCACAAACCAAACACAGTTCTTCTTGTAAACGGGGCGCAGGACCTTTTTTGATTTTCTTAATATCACTAGCATCGCTGGTTGAGAAGCCATTAAGACTGCTCGAAGGTGAAAGATCATCACGACCTAGAAAAACAAAAAACAGAAATAAAAAAATTAAATAAATTAAATTATTACAATTATTACATAAAGTTAGATTATTTTCTTAAATAATTTGAATGTTTTATATAAGATTTTTTTTTTTTTAAATAAGTGTATTTATTCTAGGACATGTTCTGAATTATCTGATATTGAAAATCTGTTATTTAATTTTAACTCTATCTCAATTTATTTACATATGTATGCGTATTTTTTTAAGCTACAGTGGTGGCCACGAATTTAAGACACGACATGTAACGAACTAAGTTGTGATAATTATTACAACCCTGCAATATAAAATTAGATTTTGTTAATTTTTCAGTGTACCCTGTAATGTTAAGATCAATTACCGTTATTTGGTTTTGTTTGTGTATACATTTTGTTGCTGTTTTTATTATATTTTCGTAAAAACGTGCTTTTGAAGCTGGTCACGAATTTAAAACATATAAGAAATATTTGGTTTTTAAGTGATTTTTTGGTGTTTTTTGAAGCTAAAAGGTAAGTAATGAATGTTTTATTCCATTTAATGTTAGAATACATCAAAATATTTAGTTAGAAATGGCCAGAGGTACTTGGAGTTCGGATGCCGAGCGAAAATTGATCCAACAAATGAATACTGATGGAAAAACAGTAATGGAAATTTCCAAGCTACTAAAATGTTCCAGATCCAAGATTTACAATGCACTGGAACACATCAAGCAACATGGCACTACCAAAAATGTCAAACAGCACCCTAGAGCCCGAAAAACTACACCCAGGGAGGATAGCTTAATTTATAAATCAGCTGCTAAAGATCCTTTCAAGAGCTCAAGTAAAATTAAAAATGAGATTTCATCGGATTTTGGTATTAATATATCGTCCAGGACAATAAGAAGACGTCTGAATGAGAAGAACTTACGTGGGTGTATTGCACAACGTAAACCACTTGTGTCAAAAAAAAATATTAAATCCCGACTAGCGTTTTCAAGAGAAAATCTCAATAAGCCGATGACATTTTGGAAAAATATACTTTGGAGCGACGAGTCGAAGTTTTGTCGCTTTGGTTCTGATGGAAAACAGTACGTATGGCGTCCTCCAAACCTGGAGCATCACCCAAAGTACACCCTTAAAACGGTTAAGCATGGTGGTGGAAATGTCATGGTGTGGGCAGCATTTTCCTGGCATGGTGTAGGTCCCATTCAGAAGATTATCAATAAAATGGACCAGCATATTTACAAAAACATACTGACAAGCATCATGATACCATTCGCTGAAGACAACATGCCTCTAATGTGGAAATTTATGCATGATAATGACCCTAAGCACACTTCACGCCTAGTGAAGAGTTGCTTAGAGGAAAATAATATCACAGTTCTGAAATGGACAGCTCAATCCCCGGATCTCAATCCAATTGAGAACTTGTGGAATGATGTTGAGGAGCATGTACGAGCAGTAAAGCCAAAAAATTTGACTGATTTATGGGAAGAAATTCAAAAGGCTTGGTATGCCATTCCAAAGGAGCGCTGTATGGCCTTAGTTGAAAGTTTACCCAGGAGATGCGCTGCTGTGATTCAAAATAAAGGATTTCCCACCAAATACTAATATTGTTTTATGAAGCTGAGCTTTACTTTTGTGAATTAACTTTTATTTTGCCTATGTCCTAAATTCATGACCAGGCTTAAACTTGTATTAATCTGTATAATATGTAAATAAAAATTGGAAACTAAATATAGGTAACAAACTATTGTTGATTTTTTTTCATAACATTACTAGGATCTTTAAAAAATAACATGGATCTAAAATTTGTTCGATAAGATGTAAAAATTATCAGAAATATATAAGTGAAATGTCGTGTCTTAAATTCGTGGCCACCACTGTACATATATTCTTTATCCAGTTTTTTAACGATTATTTTTTTATTTTATCTTCTTAACATAAAAGAAATTTGAATATTGGAATATTTGTGGGTTTTTTTTCTCTCTCGCAACCATAAATAAGAATTTCAATTAGATTTTAAAAAAGAAAATAACTTATGTCGTACCAAAAATCTGACGTCAAATTGTTCATCTGCATAAATGTTTGTTTTTATATGCTAATAATGTTTTAAATTTTACATAAACTCTAAAGTTTATACAACTCTTTATTAATTTGTATATTTTAGTGAACAGATTTATAGTAGAAAACAGAAAAAAATATAAATGCAGATCAATTATTTTAGAAGAGAATTAAAAAAAGGCATAAAATTTAGTTAAATTCTGGGTATAAAAAATAAAACTGTAAAGAAACAGATATTAAAGCAGTTAGGAATAATGGTAATAACAATGTATATTTATTACATGACATTTTAATGTCAATGTTACTAATGACGCAATAAGTTTTAAGGATTTTGTTACAGAGTCTAGACAATAAATATTTATTATGTTGAGACTTTATTAATTGGCATTATTGCAGTATTATGACACAATTGTTGGCGATAGAGGTGTCATTAACAAAAAATAATACCTAACTGTTGTCAAAAAAAAAAAAAAACTAACTTTTAAATTGTGTTAGTCAAATTTTATTTATATGTATTACGTCGAGTCTATATTAGAGAAATTTGTATCAAGACAAACGTCAAATTTTTGTTTGAGTTGTAGATAATTTTTTATCTCTGTCAATTATAGTGAAAAACGTATGTCATAATAAACCATGTAAAGTGTACCAACAACAATCAAGATGGCGTCTTTTATCAAGCATTATCAAGACAAAGTTGTCAGAGCTCGAGCGCTGACAATTTTCTTTTAACGCTGCAATAACACTGACAAATTCAGTTTACATTAGACAAATCTTTATCATGATAAAATTTTGACGTTTGTCTTGATAAAAATTTGTCTAATATAGACTCAAAGTTAGTGCTGAAACTACTTTCACAATACATCATAAGCACACATAGTTGCACAGAAGAGTATTAAAAAATTATTAAGTATAAAGCCCAAATTACAATAGCGCGTAGTCAGCAACAGTATCAGCAAAAATTATCAGCTGATCACTGTCAGCACAACATGTTGCTGCCGTTATAATTACAATTCAGCGTAGGCAGCCACAATTTACAACCACCATCTAGCTTTGTTCTACTTGTGTATTTTAGCCTCTCATTTATTTGCACACTCTCTTTGTCTCGCTCTCAATCTGAATGCAGCGCAGTGAATTTAGAAACAGGGCTAAATGGAACAGCACTGCAAACTGCTGCTGACCAAATGTAATCAACACCATAACAAACAGTGCTTTCTGAATTATCAGCTGATTATGTCAGCACACACTGCTGCTGACTACGCGCTATTGTAATTTGGGCTTATGTCATAATAAACCATGTAAAGTGTACCAACAACAATCAAGATGGCGTCTTTTATCAAATTACAATAGCGCGTAGTCAGCAACAGCATTCTTGTATATTTTCTAAATGATTTTGCGGTTCTATTTCACGTTTAAATTAGAAAATGAGCAATAAAAAAGAAAATTAGGAAATTTTATCTTAAGCCCAAATTACATTAGCGCGTAAGCAGCAGCAGTATCAGCAAAAATTATCAGCTGATCACTGTCAGCACAACATGTTGCTGCCATTATAATTACAATTCAGCGTAGGCAGCCACAATTTACAACCACCATCTAGCTTTGTTCTACTTGTGTATTTTAGACTCTCATTTATATGCTCACTCTCTTTGTCTCGCTCTCAAACTGAATGCAGCGCAGTGAATTTAGAAACAGGGCTAAATAAAACAGCACTGCAAACTGCAGCTGACCAAATGTAATCAACACCGTAACAAACAGTGCATTCTAAATGATCAGCTGGTTATGGCAGCACACTGCTGGTGACTACGCGCTATTGTAATTTGGGCTTAATTCATCACAATTATATTCGCAGCTTTTCATAAATTTTCATCTTTTGATGCGGATTACATCCACAAATATTAATATAATTACATTTGTTGACCTTTTGTTGATGAATATGAAAATAATTTAAAATTATGTTTTTTTTTTTCTAATTAAATTAAACTTTGTTCGTTTAATTTAAATTTCAACATACAAAAAAGGAATGTCAAAAATATAATAAAAAAATATTTTTTCAGTTTGTGGAAAATATTCGTGTTAGTCCGGGTTCACACATGGCAATTTTTCTTGCCGCAATTCTGAGTTTATAGGAGAGAAAGGAAAAGGGAATACTAAATTTGTACATTCTCTTTACCGCTTTCGCCTACGAAGTTAGAATTCCGGCAAGAAAAATTGCTGTGTGTGAACTTCGATTTACGGGAGATGAAAATGAAATAAAAGTGTATGAAAAATGTATAAAAATATTACGGGCTAGTGAAAAAAATTAAATTTTTTCTTAAATTTTAAGGAAAAATTTTGTTTGTTTTTCTCTCTCACAAGTGTGTTGAATTCACACAGAACTTGTATATGAGGAGAGAGAAATGTTGTTGTTGTACGAAAGAGACCCATTCTTAGTATTCTTTGGTTACATTAATATTCATGAATACAGTCTACACGTGATAAATTTTTCTTATGATAAACATAAAACATTTGAAATATTTTTGATCAAAAATACAGTTTCTAGACTAGTTGTTTGATGTTATGATAAAAATTTGTCAGGTCTAACTCTACGTCTCCACGCAGGCATTTTTATTTCCTAACACAAGAAATAATGTCGGCAGAATAATAGGAAAAAGCTTTTATTTCCAACTTTATGTTAAGGGGTGGAGAAAACGTACATGAGAAATAAACATTTTAATTTGTCTTTTTTAAAGAAAATTTTATTTTATTCTCGGTTTTTATTTTTTATTTGTCCTTTTAAAACAAAATCAATGCATTTTTCATCTTTGTTTTGTTAAAATAATCAAAATTTTAAAAAATAACAATAAATTTGACAGCTTATGTTAAACATTATTGCTCAGCTTTGTGTTTAAACATTTATTGCGAAATAGATTGCGCAATAGATTTTTTATTGGTCCACACGTAACATTTTGAAGAGAGAGATAGAATTTGACAATTGCGGACACAAAAATGTCTGCGTGGAGACTAGGGGTAAAACAAATACTTAAGGCCCAACTACATACATTACTTCAACTGACAGCTGCAGTAAAATAAATGCATTTATATGGAACGAAACCAAATCAGTACGCCAAACTTCAGCGTGAAGTACTTCAAAGACGAAAAATGTTCAACTTTGAAGTGACGACTCGTTGAGTCGTAAATTTTAATTTGCAATTCATTATTTCAACTGAGAATATAATTTAATTCTTATTATATAAAATTTTAATAACAAAATAGTGCAAGTACTGTGTTAATATCATTTTCACTGGGGCTACACATGATTTTTTTATATCATAATATGTAACAGAGAGTGTCAAATCCGCTTTTTGAGAGAATTATCTCACGTGTAGACTAAAATATTAGTATTATAAGAAATATTATGAGACTGTTGTGATAAGATTTTTCTACACAACTATCTTATAAGATTTACTCTCAAAAAATACACATATACGAAAGTTTGTTTGTGTGTGTGAATGTGTATTTTTAAAAGCACTTAAAAACAATGTTTTTTGTAAAATTGTTTTATTTTAATGGTTATTCTACATTCAGAAATATATTTTCATTAAAATTGTGCTAAAAAATTTCGAATTTCGTAAATAAAAAGTACATGTTTACTCTTTGAATGAATGAAAATAATGAAATATTATGAGATTTATTAGAATACATTTACCCCTTGTTTAAGATTTAACATAATATAAACAAAATGTTTACTCTCTTCTGCCGGAGTTATCTTGCATATTATATCAACGTGGAGACAGTATGTTATGCGTTGCCTAGTTGTGAGTCGCAGTTGAAGCGAAAGTATTCTATGTAACTAGTTGAGCCTTTATTGACTAAAATGTGTATGCTAACATAGAGTTTACTCGAGAGATTTTTCTATCATATCAAGTATAATAATTTTATTATAATAAATTTCTTTTTGTTTTTCATCAAGGAATATGGTCAAAATTAAATATTTTCTTTTTTATATATATAATATTTTCTTCTGTTTAATTTTTGCGCCAAATAAATTATTGAGATTTCCATGAAGAATTGTGTTTTTTCTTTAAAAAAATAAACGTCAAAGAAAAAAAAAAAAAAAATGGTAATTAAAATGACGTTTGATAGCAAAATAAATGTATCTTTGCTTGAGCTCAAATAATTATATTATCAAGTTGCAATATAATATAAATAAATTTGGTCTACATGTAATAAATTCTTATCATAATAAACATTTTACGTTTGTCATCATAGAAAAATCCATCTTGTATAAAGGAAAACGATTTTTTTTGTTATATGTAATTTGAAATCCTAATAAAATTATTTTTTTCATCTCGAAAAATTAAGAAAAAAATTAAGTCAACATTAAAAAAAAAAATAATGAATACTAATTTATATTATCTAATTCACAGTTAATGTCATAGATTAATAAATAGATATTTATGTGAGAGAGAAAAAAAAAAAAAAAAAAACTAATTGAATTGTCAAAACCCTAATTCAACAGCAAAATTCATGTAGTCACATATATTTGGTTTTTGGCTTTTGCAAAAAATTTGTAAATTTTTTTTAAATTTATTATGAGGTGCCTCTCACATAAACTTCTAGTTCTATTCTATGGTTATTGTCTTCTTTTAAAATAAATCATTATTAACTTTTATCTTTAATTTTCTAAAATTTTCTTTAAATTCAAAAAATATTAAATAAATTGTTTCTCAAAATGTTTACGAAAAATCTCAGAATGTTGAAATTTAATCTTATAATGACTATATTTAAAATAAGTACTTTTAGTAAATTTTGAATTTTTTTTTATATATTTTTTAATTGGTACTTTTTAGAAAAAATGTCCATTGTGAATAAGTACATTTTTTTGAGTAAATTGGTACTTTTTGAAACTTTTTATCTTTTTTTAAATTGGTAATTTTGTTATTTTTAAAAATTAGTCTGTATAAGTAGGTACTTTTCAAAATGTTTTTATTTAATTTATTTATAAATTTATTTATTAATTTATTTATTTATTTATTTATTTATTTATTTATTTATTTATTTATTTATTTATTTATTTATTTATTTATTTATTTATTTATTTATTTATTTATTTATTTATTTATTTATTTATTTATTTATAATTTGGTTTGAAAAAAATTTTCCTTTTTTTTAAATTTATGTTAATAATTATTTTTTGAAAATTGTTACATTTTGCAAACAGACTGACTTAGCCTAGACTTCAAGAGGAACAGATTATTATGTTACACGTGGAATTGTAAACCCAATACAAACCCCATTTTTTCGCCTCTTTTTCAAAAAAAAAGTACCAATAAAAAAAATAAGGGGTCTTATTCCGTGTGCAACATTTTAAAACTTAATCGTCTAAGACCTTAGCTATGTCGTGTGTCTGCTGAAAGATGAATAGGGCACAGAGCGGACCACCTAAGAGAGACGAAATCTGGTTTAATTATTTCCCCTAAAAAATTGGACAAAATCGGTTAAAAAACAATATTTATAAACAAGTCTATCTAAATTGGGCACTTTGTAAAAAGTGGGAAATGTTAGACATGCCCATTAAAAAATTGGAAATCAGATTCGTGTTCAGCACATCAAAATCCATCTAGTTTACCTATTCTTGTTCTTGGGAGGATTTTTCTGTCGACCAGTGTAATTATAATTATTTATTTAGCCCACTTTTTTCATTTAATTATGGGTGTGGTTTATCTATATTTAATTTTCTTGATTTTTTATATTTAAATTACTTTTACTTGTATTTTTCCCCTTGTCAAAAATTATTGTATTTTCTTTAACTATTTTTGTTTTTGCTCTTTTATGATTTTTTTTTTTTGCGATAAATTTTTTAATCTCAAAACAAATCATATAAAAGCGGCGACAAGTGCATTATATATCAGCTCTATAGGTTGCATTTTTGTTTCCCTTTTGATTTTCTACCCACTTTTCCATAAAAAAGAATAATGTTAAAAAAAGATACAAAACAAACTAAAATAAAATAGAAAAAAAAAATGTTTTTCGTTATTGTAATTCTTGGGGTTTTATGAGCTTGATATACTTTGCTAAAGCTAAAAAGTATACAAAAGATACTTGGTATTTATAACAAGCATGCATATTCGTATAGATATACATTAGTGCTTGTATAAAGATACATAATATTACTATGTTGAGTGACTAGATACATATTACATTTATACATATAGATACTTAGATACTAGATGTATCTAGTACATTTAATATTAAGGTATCTTATAGTTTGTGTGTTTAATATACATGCATATATAATACATATATAGTATGTGTGTGCACTTGAACTGCATTCACATCTATAAATACTTTTACGTAGCATGTAGCCAATATTGCTGCTGCAGCTACTGCTACTAAAAGATACTAGTACACATTCATACAAACACTCATTCACTCTCTCTATAAAACATATACAAGTTGCGTTGTGTTTGTGTCAGTTTTTTTTTTGTCATCGCGGTGGTTGCACTTGAAGGCAAACTACTCTCGTGCAAATGTCAGCCATGCAGCCAGTCAGTGAGGCAGCCAAAAGCAAACAGCCTTAGTTGGGATTATATGCCATGTACTTTTGATATACATATTTTACACTACAATTATATATACCTATGTATATGTATCTAGTATTCTATAGATACGTAACTATACCTACATACTATATACATCTGTATAAATATGTACATACATATGTATATCTTTGCCCTTCACCTCTGGTTGTGCTTGACTATAGTTGTTTGGGATTTTATTTTTGTGTATTTAAGAAAATATAAAAAAAATGTGCACGTGCATTGTTGCATAGTTATGCAAAAGTTTATTGACGTATATTTTTTGTGTGTAAATGTGTTTTGTTGCTCCAAAACAACGACCGAAAGACCAACAAACCCACCAAACAGCCGAGCAACCACTATGACATTTCATCCATTTATCCATCCACTCACTCACCCATTCCACATTCAGAAATATTTATTTATGTATGTATGTCTATGTGTCTATGTTAATACTTATTTATATACTAAGTACAAGTACATAGTCTTGGTATATAAAATAGAAAATAAAATAAATAATAAATAAAACTATATGGAAAAACTTGGCTTAAGCACGTTTTTCCATTTAAATGGCATTATGCCACTTTCCATTCCTTAACTTGCAACATGCAGCAAATAATGTAAAAAAAAAATGCAAAAGAAAATTATAAACAGTTTTCAGAGAAAGAATTATTAGAAAGAATTACTAAAAAGAAATTATTAGAAAGAATTAAAAAAATACAAATAATATTGAACAATATTACAATAGTTTCAAAGTGTTTCTGAATCTGTCTTTTATATTCCCGGTGCGCTTCGCTACCCCTTTTAATTCGATAACACTTATGGGGGCTACCTACCCCCTGGACCATAAATGTAATATGATAATGGTTCCCAGTGCTGTTACTGTAATATTTGCTTAGATATTCCATAAAGAATATTTTCTTTGTATGGGGGTACCATTTATCCTGATCCTACCGTTTTTATCATAAATTATAGACGTTGATGAGAATATTCCTTAAGTTATGAGGTAATTAATATATTCTGTTTACCAAATACCAATTCCCTAGTTAATAGCCTATTTGAATTCTGTAGTTCACAGGATTATACTGTGCAAATTTCAAGAAAATCGGTTCAGCAGTTTAGCTTTTTATAAGCTACAAACATACACAATTCTATTTCTGTTATGCTGCTCTCTTTCAAATATATTTTTAGAGAAATTTTCTTATATAAAATAATTGAAAAGGACTTATAGAGAAAATCCTTGTGAAGAAAATCGTAAGAAACTTTTTGTAGTTACACCAATTGAAAAAATGAAATTCTTCGAAGTAATTCACTATTAAAAATCAAGTCCTATTAATAAAGATTCATATCTCTTCTTCGTTGATATTTATTACGATATTTTCTAATTCCTTCCAAAACTTATTTCGAAATTATGTTCTAAATAAATTTAACAATGGATTTAAGCATTTAGAAGACATTTTTTTTAAAATCTGCCTTCTTCAAACATAAAGGTTTCTTTAATCCAATAAAAAATAATAAAAGTTTGATCATTTGAAAATGATGTATTGGCCAAAAATCACCACCTTTCTTTATAAAAAAAGATACGACTGTAGACGAGTTAGTACCCAACCAGTATACGTAAAACATTTTGTACAAACATACAACAAAAGTAAACATATCATATGTTTTTGAACATTCATTGTGTAAACAACCCTGTTCTTAGGTTATTTTGTGAACCAGGGTACACTAAACAGGTATAATCGTCGCGGCAACAAATACAACAATCCAACTCTTTCGTGTAGTTTATGTGTCAAAAACAACTGATTAAAATACGTTGCAAAATATACAATCTAATTTTTTGTTTCTATATGTAAACAATGAAACGTAAACAAACTTTGACAGATTTCATACACAAAAACAAATTAAGCTGGTCCGACGATTATACCTGTTCATTGTACCCTGTTGTGAACAAAATAAGCCGAAGTATTCAAGCTTCGCTGCCGTTTGCTTCGCCACAAAATCGGCCGCCATCATTTTTAAATTTCCATTAAAATTCAACAAGAAACTTATTATTCTATCATGGCGAAATAAAACCGGTGGCAGCAGTTCTACAAAAACAAAAATTTTGCATGTATGGAAAGAAATAATCAGCTGATCAATTGAGATCACCTGTTTGAATTCGCCTTGTTATTCGAAGAAGTGAATGCAGTGATAAAATTATTTGAATTAAAGAAAATGGAACGTATTAAAAATAATTAATACTTGATAAATGATGAAATCCCCGCTTGTAATTCAACTACTTCAAGTTCTTAGCAATATATCATTTACTAAATCATAATCGAAATATTAGCCGTCGCCGAAAATTTTGCCTCGGCTTGTTTCTCTGGTCTGAATGTAGTGAAATGGGGAAGAGAATCCGTATGGTATTCTTTTTATAGTGGGGCATAGACTAAGACTATATGGCCAGTCTTTTCAAGACGAAGGATATGGCTTTCATTGTGTCCAAACCTATCTTCCTCAAAATCGGAAAAACCCAGATCGGCAGGGTAATAAAACACACCAACCCAGAAGTAAAGAGATCCATAGAGTTGGATAACAAAGAAACTAAGCAGGAGATATCCACCCAACTGGCATTAAATAAGAAGGAAGGGACTGGCAATATCACTAACTCCCAAAAAGACAGTCTCCTGGAGGACAAATGATAGAGGTCAAAGGCAGTAAGACTATGCCTAACCATAATAAGGGTTTTCAAGTGGAGGTACGTGCGATCAAAGAATATATACGCTGACCCAGAGCAAATTTAATATGGATATTAAAAATCTCAAGGATTGCCAAATGGCAATAAAAGCAGAGGCATCTGGAGTCGAAAAAAAGTTAGAGATTTATAAGGAATAAAATTGGGGAACGCAAAACCTTTTGAGGCAATAAACACAGAATTGAAAACAAATCTACATAAGTAAGATGGTGAGCGTCCCAACGTATTGCGGTTAGCAGCAACGAATGTAGAGCATGTACAGAAGACGTTGTATTAGATTGCAACTGTTTAATGGTCCTTCGTACCGGATGCCACTTCTAAAATCTCAGCGTTTATAAAGCTGGGCTATCAAAACTGGCTCAAGTACATGATACTGCAAATTGGTCTCAAAATTGCATATTTGATAGCGTCAAATAAGCGCATCTATGTCAACAAAACATCAACTATGTATTTAGTTGCAAGCATTGCGTGAAAACACAATCAAATAAGTTGTCTAAATTTAATTTTTGAAAAAAAAAAAAAAAAAAAAAAAAATCTTAAATTATCTACAAATTAATGTATTAGGGTAATTGTAGATAATAGGGTAGGATAGTTGGTAGTGATCTATGTAGTATAGTGTCAGTGTGAAGATTGTAGTTTAGATTCTCTCCAGAAACTCTGGACTGGCTTATAGTGTTCATTACTGTGTTCGGTTAAATAGTTAAGTTATTAAATTGTCACAAAGAAGATATAAATAATTTATCGAAATATTTGTAATTAAATATCGATTTATTTTTTTTAATGATTTTATTATTATTATTATTATTATTATTATTATTGCAAGTAAGTAATTCAATATTTCTTTGTCATGTAGTAGGGTATGCTGGGAAAACACCCAACAGCAACAAAAATAACATCGCATGTAATACATTTTTTTATAGAAAAATACCAGCAACAACAGAATGTTTAAAGAAAATGGAAAGCAGCAGCACATTGCACACATTGAATGAGAATTTTTTTACTTTTTGTAAAAAAAAAAAAAACAAAAAACATTTTCTATGTGTTCATTTGCAATGTTGCCTAGTTTCACATTAATAATATACTAAGAAAATAGCAACAAAACAATTTTCATAATAATAAAAAAGAGTTTTTGTTGCTGCAATGTTTTGCTGCTTTTTTTAAACCAAAGTGTAAATATAAGGCTTAAACATGAATTTTCCAAAGCTGTAAATGTTAATGGCAATGGTTGGTGATGGTGATGGTGAAGATGACGCTGATGATGAGGTTTGCTTTTTTTTCATATTAATTTCCACCGAAAGAAAAAAAAAAAAAAAAATTTTCTCACTCTCGAAACTATGGTTGTTGATTTTTAATGTTGCTGAACAAATTTATGCATTCGACTGCAACCAAACAACCAACAACTTTCTCTTTGCAACACAAACCGACATTAAAAATAATAAAAACAACAACAACATCAGCAGCAACAAAAAGATGTTAAAAGAAATCAAGTTTTTGTTGCCTTTTGGTAACATTATATCTTTAGCTATTATTATTTCTTAAAATAACACACAAAGTATGTATGTATGTATGTTTATGTGGAGAATGAATGTTGTTTGTGGGTCTATAAGTTTCACTCTTTGCAAAATGCAACTCTACTTCTAGCAATTGCAGCACAAAAACAACTCTGAAAGCAAAAGCATCAATACCAAAAACAACAACTTTTAACTACTACTGATCTCATGCCCCATGTACGACGAGTAAATTGCAATAAAAAAAGTAACAACAAACTATTATAGTCTATGTTGCCTATTTTCTTTTTTTGTTTATAAATTTATTTTGTTGTTGCAATGGCTTTTTTTCTTAACCATATACAACAACTTGGCTTGGTTTGTTGAACAGCAATTGCAACAACATACAAAAAAAAAAAAAAAAAAATGAATGTCAAATCAAGTCAATAACAAGGTTTTAAGAAGAGAAACTTGCTCTTACACGAACATTGTCATACATATACAAAGGCAAACATACAAACAAATAGGTATTCATACATACTACACAAATAATAAATGCACATGAGTAGTATAATGCAAGTCAAAGTGGTTTTTTTATTTTCCACTTTTTTTCTTTTTCTTTTAATTTTATTTTTATTTCATTTTTTTGTTTGTGTTTCTGCAAGTTGATTTTCCAAAAACCCACCCAATTAATTGTACTAGTTAAAGTTAGTGCAAATAAATAAAACAAATAACGATTACTCGTTCATCACATACATACTTGCATACCTATTTACATACATTGTACATATGTAAGTATGCATAAACCCTGCAGTAAGAAAGTAGCAATTTTAAGCTTTGCCGGTGCTTAAAATTTTCCTTTTCACTTCCCACTAGCTACAGCAAGGCGAATTCAAACAGGTGACCCCAGTTAAACAGCTGATTATTGTTATTATTATTATTTTTTTGTACTTAGAACCATTAAACTGCACAATTTTCGCTTACCCGTTAAAGTGTAAAACTCCATGTATAAAATAAAATTAATGAATTCGCCGTATTGTTGTATTTATAGAACTGCTGCCACCTGTTTAAATTTGCCTTAAACAGGAGGTTCATTAAAACCTTTTACTATTAAAGAATATTTTCTTACTTTTATTATATAAATGTAATGGAAATTTTCGACAATTAGTCCACCTATAAATTGGCAACAAAGTGGAATGAAATTAATTTTTCCTTTTTTAATGTTTTTGTAAAAGCGCTTTTCTTATACTTTTATTATTCACCTGTCAAAAACATAGCAAATAGTTACAAGGAAAATTGAAATTAAATTTGTCCAAGGCAAACTAGTTCCCTGTATTGCTGGGTATATTTATGTGTATAATAAATATTTATTTATTTGTGTTTGTACTTGCATGCCTTTAGTTTATGCTGGTAACCTATTGTTTTAAAAAAGTATAAATAGGAGGGCAATAACAAAGACTACAACAAAAAACAAAACCAGAATTACAAAAAAAAAAAATCAAAATAAAGGACTAAAGTTTAAGAAACTGACATAATACTCATACCAACACATGCAACTTTGTGTTAAAAAAAGTACACACAACCCAGTTAACACTTTCAATACTGAATAAAGAACCTACCACAATATTAATAGGGCGTATACTCATTCTCATAAATTACGCTGAGTCCTGACTAACAATTTTTTTATAAAGAAAAATGTCAAATATTATTTTCAATTATGAATAGTTTTTAAATCTTTATCAATTATAGGTGAAGACATACATATGAATGTCATAATAAACCTTGTAAAAAGTACCTAAAACAATAATCAAAATGACATCTTTTATCAAGCAGTGTCAAGACACAGTTATCAGCATCGAGACCTGACAACTTTGTCTTGCAAATTTTTATTATTCTTGGTAAATGTTTGGAACGTTCTAGACATTATCGTTTTGATGTATAAATTACCAATGTGGACTTCAGGACATAAAATATAGCAACCAACAGTCACCACTTTTCATGAAATTTTATCAAGACTATTACACACGGTTACACCCCCAATAGAAATGAAACAGGTGGCAGCAGTTTTCCAAAAATAGTAATACGGCAAATTCAAGAATTTTTTTATACATGAATTTTGATATTTCAGCGGGTAAGCAAAAATTGTTCTTATATGAATTTTTACAGTTCTAAGTATTCAAAAAATAATCAGCTGATTACGTGAGATCACCTGTTTGAATTCGCCTTTTTTAGTACTTAGAGCCCAATTTTTATTTAGTCGCTGAAGTGTCATAATTCATGTTAAAAAAAAATTATTGAATTCGCCGTAATGTTGTTTATAGAACTGCACCACCTGTTTCATTTCTTCAGGGATTAGTGAAGTTATAAAATCCAAAAAGTAATGCAATATAAAGTGGACCAGAAATGAATAAGGGAAAGAATTGTTGCAGTTTTTGGATCAAGAAAGTACTTCAGGATCTGAAAATTTAAATAATAAAGAAATTTTAAATTATTACTCGTTCAAAGATCTAGGGATAGTTTCACGATAAGGTAGTTCAATGATGTATGTAGGTGGATCAGAGTTGAATGAAAAACAAAGATCGTTGACATTTTTAGATCTAGAAATTACGTTCAGGATCTGGTAATTTATATAATAAGAAATATATAGTAAAGTTTATTATGAAGGAGGTTTCCCTCATAGATTAAGCATGTTTTAAGATAGAGTTCATAGATTAATAGATTTTGAAGAAAAAGTTCATACTATATATCTTAAAAGAGCAGCTAGTGCTCTATTTTAATAACTTTATAATAAATTCATTAAATAAATATATAAAACTTATCAAATCGTCAAACGGTCCCAAAAATTCCCATAATAATCATTATTTATTTTTATTCCATTTTGAAGGGAATTAATGTATACTTTAAACTAATTTAGGCCATTTTCGTCTTGGGTTCGAATGTAGAAAATGCTGTAATTTTGTTTTAATAAACTCAGCTTTCAGACTAAAGTTTGAAACCAAACTAATTACTTAAAATCGAATTCAATATAACGTGACATTTAAATGGCTAACACTGTAAACAATGTTGCCTATTAATAAACAATGTTGCCTATTAAAAGCATAAAACATACCTCTAAGAAACACCCTTCTATTTAAATGTTTTAGCACTTTTCTAGAACTTTATAAATTGTAGCCTGGGTTAGGAATTTTGTTGTGTTAATGTATATGTTGTACTTCTTTTATAGATTTGTAAATGAAATCCTTGTATAAAAATATATATGTATTTGTGAATTCATTCATACATGTACATATTTATTTACATGCATTGCATCATGATTATTCATATACATATGTATGTGTATTTGTAAGCCTGCCTAGGTTAACAATTTTTAAAAAGTTTCTGCAATGCAACCAAAAGCATGCGCATTCTAAAGTTTGGAAACAGAATGCCATCAAAGAAATCGATATTTTTGTTGTTGTTTCTTTTGCTATTTGTTTTTTTTGTTTTGGCATTTTATTTGTAAAGGGTTAAAAGAAATATTTAGTAAAAAAAAGCGGCTTTAATAAATATTTTTGTTATATGTTTTCTTCTCATTTTTATAAAATAGTTTTCTATTTTCTTTTAAGACAAAAATTGATTTATTTTTATAAATCTGTATGAATAAGATAAATGATTTTTCTATTTTAAATCTTTCAATATTTTTTAAAATATATTGTTAATTTTGTTATGAAATATTTATTTTTAGAGCCTATTTGTTATAGTTTCTTTTTTATATTTGGCAAATTGTAGCCAAAGTTTTTTTTTTTTTTTTGGCTGCCTTTTACTTTAAGGCAATTATCTTTAAAATATAAAAAATAACCACAAATTTCGTATGTATTTATTTTTTTTTTAATAATTTACTGTAATTGACTCATGACTTTCTAGTTTTTTTATAATGTTTTAAGTACTTAACAATACAAAAATCAGCAATTTGTAATAATTGCACACCCACTCTATTTGTTTTTTTTTTTTCTGATTATTATAAAGTGTTTGAATATTGTTTGATTTGAATTGTTACCTTCAAAAACCCACCTTAACATAATTTTTGTTAAATGTTATTAATGTTTATACTACATGTTCATATTGTATGTAAATTTAATTATTAAATGTGGACAAATTTGTATTTAACTTTTTTTAAATAAAGTGTGTCAAGAAGTAATTTTGCAATATTTTTTATTTCAATTGAGAGTCGTAGATAAATGTAACAAATTTTAACACTGATTTATTAAAAAAGTTTTCTTTGCTTTATTTTTTGTTAAAACAAAATCAGCCTACTACTTGCTACTTAACTTTAAAATGTGTTACGCATTTCATTTTAACTTAAAGCTAAGTTTGAAAACCGACTTTACAAAGACATTTTCTGAAAAGTCTATATTTAATCTTTGAAAGTCCATGACAGATAGTTTGGTATGGTCGATTAAATATACATAAACCTCTAATAGTCGCAGTTATGTGTTTAGAGAACAAATCAGAAATTATGATCTATCGATTATATCTGCGTATTCCGAAAAATTCTACAGAAAACATTTATACACTAAGAGAAAAAATTACGATACGAATTTTACTGTGTTGCTTCTATGTATGTAAGTATAATATTATTTAATAATTCGACACTTAAATAGTGTCAAATTGATACCAATGCAGCATCAATTTGTCGTTGTGTCACATAGTTTACAATTTTAATACACCATTGACACTGAATGGTGTCATTTTGTACACGGATTTAGGGCCGTTATTTTAACCTACCTATAAGGTATCAGATAGTTAAAGGTAAGATAAACTAAAGTGAACGATAAAGTAAACTTTATCTACTTTTAATTATTACAACTTGGTTTTAAAGTAAATTTTATAATTTCGATAATACGGCAATATCAAAGCAAAAACCGATTACTTTTGGCCACTTAACGTAGTGGCAACATGTACTATTTGAACGTAACTGCCACTAACGGAAATATAAACAAAAAACAAAGATATGAGTTTAAGCTAACTAAAAGACAACGCCAGAGC